>JAYKAV010000922.1:966328-1316192 GCA_035582835.1 Phoebastria nigripes | reverse complement strand
AGGGTGGAAGCAAGGACAGCTATCCTGGGAGGAATACAGAGAAATTGTCTGAGCAGCCAGGGATCAGGAGAGCTGAAGCCCTGATAGAAATAAATCTGGCCAGGGACGTCAAGGGCAACAAGAAAAGCTTCTACAGGTATGTCAGGGATAAAAGGAAGACTAGGGAAAATGTGGGCCTTCTCCAGAATGAAACAGGAGACCTGGTTACCTGGGATACGGAGAAGGCGGAGGTACTCAGTGACTTTTTTGCCTTGGTCTTCACCAGCAAGTGCTCGAGCCTCACTGCCCAAGCTGCAGAAGGCAAAAGCAGGGACTGGGAGAATGAAGAGCCGCCCACTGTAGGAGAAGATCAGGATCGAGACCATCTAAGGAGCCTGAAGGTGCACAAGTCCATGAGACCCGATGAGATCCATCCGGGTCCTGAGCGAACTGGCGGATGAAGTTGCTAAGCCACTATCCATCATATTTGAGAAGTCGTGGCAGGCCGGTGAAGTTCCCACTGACTGGAAAAGGGGAAACATAACCCCCATTTTTARAAAGGGGAAAAWGGAAGACCCGGGGAACTACAGGCCAGTCAGTCTCACCTCTGTGCCTGGCAAGATCATGGAACACATCCTCCTGGAAGCTATGCTAAGGCACATGGAGGACAGGGAGGTGACTGGAGACAGCCAGCATGGCTTCACCAAGGGCAAGTCCTGCCTGACCAACCCAGTGGCCTTCTATAACGGAGTGACTACATCAGTGGACATGGGAAGGGCTACAGGTGTCGTCTATCTGGACCTCTGTAAGGCCTTTGACATGGTCTCCACAACATCCTTCTCTCTAAACTGGAGAGGTATGGATTTGATGGGTGGACTGTCCGGTGGATGAGGAATTGGTTGGCTGGTCGCATCCAGAGGGTAGTGGTCAACGGCTCAATGTCCAGATGGAGACCGGTGACGAGTGGAGTCCTGCAGGGGTCCGTACTGGGACCGGTACTGTTTAATATCTTCATCAATGACATAGACAGTGGGATCGAGTGCACCCTCAGCATGTTTGCAGATGACACCAAGCCGAGTGGTGCGGTCGCCACGCTTGAGGGATGGGATGCCATCCAGAGGGACCTGGACAAGGTGGAGAAGTGGGCCCATGTGAACCTCATGAGGTTCAACAAGGCCAAGTGCAAGGTCCTGCACCTGGGTCGGGGCAACCCCTGGTACCAATGCAGGCTGGGGGGTGAAGAGGCTCTGAGCAACCTGATCTAGTTGAAGATGTCCCTGCCCACGGAAGGGGGGTTGGACTAGATGACCTTTAAAGGTCCCTTCCAACCCAAACTACTCTATGATTCTATGATTCTACGAAGGGATTGAGAGCAGACCTGCCGAGAAGGACTTGGGGGTACTGGTGGATGAAAAGCTGGACATGAGCCAGCAATCTGCACTCGCAGCCCAGGCGGCCAACCGTATCCTGGGCTGCATCAAAAGAAGCGTGGCCAGCAGGTCAAGGGAGGTGATTCTGCCCCTCTACTCTGCTCTGGGGAGACCCCACCTGCAGTACTGCGTCCAGCTCTGGAGCCCCCGGCACAAGAAAGACACAGACCTGTTGGAGCAGGGGATGGAACGCCTCCCCTGTGAAGAAAGGCTGAGAGAGTTGGGGTTGTTCAGCCTGGAGAAGAGAAGGCTTCGGGGAGACCTTATTGTGGCCTTTCAGTATTTAAAGGGGGCTTATAAGAAAGATGGGGACAAACTTTTTAGCAGGGCCTGTTGTGACAGGACAAGGGGGAATGGCTTTAAACTAAAAGAGGGTAGATTCAGACTAGATAGAAGGAAGAAATTTTTTACGCTGAGGGTGGTGAAACAGGCACAGGTTGCCCAGAGAGGTGGTAGATGCCCCATCCCTGGAAACATTCAAGGTCAGGTTGGACTGGGCTCTGAGCAACCTGGTCTAGTTGAAGATGTCCCTGCCCATGGCAGGGGGGTTGGACTAGATGACCTTTAAAAGGTCCCTTTGAATCCAAACTATTCTAAGGTTCTATGATTCTATGATTCTAATGCCAGACTTCTACGTCCATGTTTAAGCTACAAAATATGATTAAACTGAATTTTAAGAGAAGTGATCATTCACATAATTCAGCAGTGCAGCAGCAGATCAGGATATTTCTATTTCAGAGCTTAACTTTGAGCACCTGGCTTAGAAAATATTAACTATAATATCTTTGAAACCATCTTCAACCCTGAACCAGGGGAAAAAATTACTTATGTTCAAAAGATACTAGAGTGTCTAAAAGAATATAGATTCTCAGGTTAAAATAAATAGAAATTTTTACTCTATAGATAAATGATGTTATATCTTTAAAGGCTTCTTCACACTGAACTATGGTTAATATTTAATTAAAAAAAAAAAATTCCATTTACTTCAGCTTTCACGTCAGTCTCTAATGTAGCCATTATATGGTAAACCATACAGGTGAGAGAGGCTAAAATCAAAGATACTATGTATCTTCAGTGCATTCATCTATCATGTAAAAGGCTTTCTTACTCAAAATTAATATTAAGCAGAGGGTTTTTTTTGAAGCTGACATGACATATGACATTCTTTCAATGATTCTGCAGTTAATTATTTTCAATGATTCTGTAGTTAAGTATTGAGATTGACAATGAAGTTTAAATCTGATTCTTATTTCTCTTGTCAACTGCCAGGTTAACAGCCATGAAAAAGAAAGTAATATAAGAAAGAATGATGTAGACCAAGATCATAGAAAAAGGGTAAATTATTATAGAAGTAGCTCAGGTAGTAAAGACTTTCAGAGGCTTTGAACTGACTTGCTGAAAAATAGTTTTATCTCAGGCACAGCTTAGTGTGCGATCTGATACTCTATAGCTTCTCACTTACCCTTCATGTGCACTTACAATCTAAGAATGTGTGGCATATGACAGCTGTGAAGAAATCTATTGCAGGCATCCCATGCAGCTCTTAAAAACTGGCCCTGTGGATCCCAAATTCCAGTTTCCAATGGCTGTGTCTGTGTATGTGTGTGTGCATGTGCTTGCATAAAAGTCTACTCAATAGCGTTTCTGTTTTTCCTAATAATGACATGATCACCTAGCCATTAAATGCACCCCAAATCAGTATTTATACTTTCACTAAATATTCCTTACGTTGCCACTCTCAGCAAGCAGAGATTAGACTTAGGAAGTCACACAGAGCTGGGTAGCTATTTACTACTGTAAGTGAAAACCTTTCAAAAACTGTGCATGCAAGCGCAGTGCTCAGGAACAGCTGAAAGTAGATCTTCCCTTTACCTCTTTGTCCCTCTCTATGTAAATAGTGCATGCTTTGGTTTTTATTTCTCACACTCTGACATCGTTCTCACCCACAGGTAATAAATGCAAATCAACCAATCAATTTACCTAAAATTCAAGTTACAAGTAAATAATTATCTTTAAATCTCCTATCTTGCCTTGAAACTCTTAATTTTCTCATTTTTCTACTGGAATAACAACTTTAAGTTGTCTGTAATTTTTCCTATTTTTTCCTCCCTTCATCAAAATGATGATTGTACTAACTTGCCTCAAGAATTATTCCTGAGAGAAAGTGTTGTCTAGTGACTAAAACAAAGGCATAGGGCTCAAAGAATTTATTTCTGGCTTCATTAGCAGTTCACCTGGTGAGCTGGGGAAAGCAATTTCATCTGTCTGCATAGCACTTTACTCGTACCTACTTCCCAGGGACACCAGAAGAGGTTAATTCATCTGGCCTTAGCTTTGTCCATCCAGCCCAAGTTAGTCATGGAAGTTCCCTCTGCAACCAGTGAGAAGAGACTCACCTCATCCAAAAAGGCTGAGCGTGCTCAGAGAGGCTTACATCTCGCCACTGACAGACCTTGGGCAACCAGCTTAGCCAATGGCCCCATTTAATTAAAAAAACCCTACTTTTTAGTTTGCATTTGCCTAGCTCTGTAATATAATTAAAAGAAAATCCCTGTATGTGTCAAGAACTATACACTTTAAAAATAGGAGTTATGAAAGACTGTCCCTAACACTGGCATTGACCTCACTGTGAATTTTGTGATGACAGTAGCCACAGCACTGGGCCACGAAAATCCCTGATATGCCGTCATCTCCTGGGGTATTTAGCAACGCTACCGTAACAGCTGTCACTTTATGTCAGACTTGCTGTCTTTCCTCAGCATGAGAGATCTCCAGAAGTAGGCTGTAACTCCACATCCTTTGGGAAACCTTCATCCTTTCATATGATGGATCTCAATTCTCTCCTATAGTTGCCCTTTTGCCCTTGCTGATGTTTTGCAAGCGGAGAAAATGACATCAGAAATTCTCTCTACAATTTGTGTCTTTCTAACTAAACACTGAAGCAAATGCACCCTGAACTTACAGGGTAGATTTGAAAGCCACACTTCTTTCTTTTTTTACTTTTTAATAGATTCAAGAGCAGTTCTCTAGGAAACCCCAGGAGAACATACTTTTAATTTCAAACCAAAACATTTTGCTTGCTCAGCATTTTAACATCAATTACTGCAGAGAAAGCTTAAATTTTTAGTATTCATATTCTCTGGGGACATAAGCTGAACACACAGGGATTGTACAGAACCTGTATTTGAGTATTAGTTTAAGCACATGAGCGTCAGTAATATTGACTACATTGTGAAATTTCATCCAGCTGATGGACTGTTTTGTATTTTCAGTCATGTCTCTACATGAAGTAATTCACCTGAAGGCAGAGAAAACCAGGTTTCTAGTGAGCTTCTGAACTCTATGAAAATAAAACATGTTAAACTGTTCGGATAAAAAATATTTTTGTGAAGTCTTCAGTATCTTTAACAGCCCAATCATCTGGGACCGGTTTCAAGAAGTTACCATAATAGCCTCTAAACCTGAAGTTGTATAAGTTATCATGAAGACTAGGAAAAGCAGTAGCAATGAAATAGGACAGACTTACACTAACTGTACCTAAAGAAGGAAAAAAAAGTGACACTGGAGGTAACTAAAAAGCAACACAACAAAGAAACAAACTGTGTCTTTGCAAATTGCAAATATCAGTAAGAAAGAAAAGAGAACACCTTTTAAAGTGAATAGCTGGAAGTAGATATGAGCTTCTGAAGTCATATGATGTATGAAATGATGTCACTATGAAAGAATTAAAATAGCAAAAGTGTGGGTAAAATTTATTGCTTAAAAAGTAAAAAAGAAAGTAAACACAAAACATCTTTAGCACGGAATACATTTTTTTTCAGATGAAAGGCACAATTAGAATTGAAAAAAGAAAKAGAGTGAGAGAAGAAAGAAACACTGAAATGGGTTCAGAAAGAATTTCAAGATTTTCCCTCAATCTGGTTCTAAAGCGAATTATCCCTGGGCTCCCCTCTGCTAACTCAGCAGCATCCTCCCAACTGCAGCTCCCCATTCCTTCCACTACGGTGAGACTCAAACACACGGTTGTGAATGTTCCTCTATCGTCAGAGATATAAAACTAGGGTATTAATTAAAAAGAGAAACTATTCCTGTAGTATCACTGCAGTTACAAAATTGTTACTCCTATTACTGCCGAGGAACTACTAAAAGGCCAGTACACAAATCTATACGTATCTTTTCCATTGTTAGAAGGTCTTGTTTTCAGAAAAGCTGTCATGTAAGGGCAAAACCACAGGTGAAACGGATTTCAGTTTAGTGAACTCTAAAACAGGGAAGAAAAGTGGGAAGAATTTGTAGCCCATACTTAACAGTTAAATTAGCAGCTGCAAACATAACAGCTGTTGCAAAAAGATAATCAACTCTTTATTTGTACTCCCAGTGAGACTTATTAATGATTACCTTAACAGTAAAAAGAGGAAATTACTAAACTTTAATTAATAAATTGCCCAAAAAAAGCAATTAATAATCTCCAGCAAGAGGATTATTAATTTTTATATATGTACACTTTTTTCTGCATATATATAAATATAATTAAGCAGAGAAGGCGGTATACAAACAACAAAAAACTAAACAGGACCCGCACTATAACTGAAGCTTGAAGAAAGAATTACAGAAAAAAACCCCACATAACTTCATGTTATCACATTTAAAATGAAAAGAAGAAAAGACAGGTTTTAAAAGGAAATCATGTTTTCCCTGCACAATTTCCTGCAGTTGACATTGACAACTTTATGGAAGAATATACTATTTCAGGAAATTTAAAGCCTGTTGATAGAAACAAGAGCTAAATATGACTGAATTACAAAATAAGTACTTAAACTGAAACATTTATGAAAATGGGAATTGAGAAAGCTCAGGAGTCTGTAAGGAAACAGCAAATACAGCCTAGCAGACTGGGATGACTACATTAAACACAAACGAATCTGCACAAAAACACTAAGAAAATATATCAAAGCCATAACTTGCTTCATGCATAGTGAGTGCTGGCTATTTTAGACAAAGCAAAAAAAAACATCTGAATTCTGCTTTTTATAAAATATTCAGTGTTGGATGAGTTACACTGTGTAACTCTACTGGGAATGTGATCTTTAAATTTAACAGAGGAATTAAAATATAACCTTTTGTGTCTTAGGAGAATTCTACTAAGGCTTGACTTTAAAAGAACATTTGTAATCCCTGGTGCTTCTTCAGTTGTGGCATCTGAAGAGCCCCAGAAATATCTGTCCGTGCTGGGGCAATGCCCACATAGACAGGCAGAGCCACCTAGGGACTAGAGTTAATCTGCAGTAGAGTGGAAGCCGTGGTGAGGACAGCTCAGGCAAATGGAAGGGAAATGCTGTGATAAGAGAAAATAATTTGAAAGTGGATCAGGAGGTTTTTAAACTGTCCTTTTCATTTTAAACACGGTTTGGGGTTTTTTTACTTGAGGTAAAGGTGGTGTGAAGCTTGCAGTGAAATTAGAAAGTTGAAATCTTTGCTCCAACAATGTAAAAATAAAAGCAGTATATTCTAAATAGTATGGAGCAACTAGAGGCACAAAAGCTATGCCCAAGGTAAGGATCTTACATGGCCATCCCCAAGGATCTTACATGGCCAGATAGGGGTACTATCTTAGCAACTGCTGCCTTTGTCCTAAAGGTACCAAAGTCATATTTACTAGATCAAAAGAAAGAAAAACAGCAAATACCAATCTCAACATCTAACCATGTACGTTAACTGCTGACACAACCTGGAGCACCCAAGGATTCGTTTAAGTGCCAGAGTTTTAGTTTTGAGCATACAAATATTTGGTATGGTTTGGTACATTACATGAAGTTGTGTATTGCAGCCACATAGTACTGTTAAACTTCTTAATTTATACAGAAATCTCTGCAAGAAAGAAGCAATTTGTTGATTAGCGAACTTCTGCACTTCTGTTGAAGCAAAACGTGTTAAAATTATTAGAAGAACAACTAGTTTTGACAGCATCATCTGCAATCTGGCTAACCTCTCTTCAGTGGGCACTTCATGGACTAGCAAGGCAGGCATAGGCCTGACATTTAATCAGCTAGAGAAAACAATTTACTATTCTGTAACTTAGTAAAAAACTTTATCAGTAAATAAGGAAACAGTAGAGTTGGAGATGTCACTGTAAAAAGAGGGGTAAAAAAAAGGAGAAAAGAAAAAAAAGCAGCCTTTGATATTGCTATCTGAATGAGACTGCAGTCCTTGTCTCCTACATAGGAGAGCTTTGGTGCATTATCAACCATTATCAATAAATTAGGATCTGAAATAAAAACTTCTCTGGTTTTGGAACAATGCGTCTTCTCTGGTGGTGTTAAGTTAAAAAAAAAAAAAAAGGCTCTAATACAAGATAAAAAAAATACTACCATAATATCGAGCTTTCTCATTTATATTACTCCTTCCTTCTCAATTTTCCTAACTTAAAAAAATGCACCGAACTTCTCAACAAAATTCACTCACTGAACTTCATCAGGACACTCTATGAAACGCACCTCTAAACTGTTTTCTGCTTTTATTAATCTTTACAGTGGTGATATTTTCCAGCTGAGGACAAGGACAAGGGGATTCTTCAACCCCCTCTGGTCAGTAGGCCAGTATTCAGTGCAAGTATCACTACGTGCTTGTCCTGTTCTTTCTTCTCTCTCTAAGCTGTTGGCCACTCTTGGAAACAGGATCCTCAGCAAATGGGCCTTTGCTCAGATCCAGCTTGGCCATTCCAAGATTATGTTATACTCTTTAATACACATGCATGAAATATAACCTTAATATCTTGCATTCTTTGGCAATTGGATACAGTGGCTTCCAGATGAAAGCCAACTGCTGTAATGCAACTTTATCCAAGTAATTAAGCTACACTGATTTTCAACAGCTGGGAAAAGGGCCTTTACCATGAGTATTCACATTTCAAAGTATAGAAGTGACCTAGACAAAGATGAATAAATACAATTATTTATTCTTCCCATATATTTTGTATCTACCCTATTCCCGCAGCATCTGGAAAGGTCAAACATCTGAATCAGGAATATATGTGACTGTTGTACCAAAACAGGAGACAAGTGTTTATATTTTGAGGCAGGAACAGGGAAAGAAATGGGGGAAAGAGCTCAAAAGTACCCACGACTCTTCAGGGAGAGACCTGGAAAAGTGATCCCTGGATTTTTACTCTGATATTTTAAAAGGAGCAGATCTCATGCACTAGTAAGTCAGACRAACGTGTAAGACAAGGAGTATGCTTTCATAAAAAGCTGATGTTGCTTATGAAAGTTAGGTCTGTTTACAACGCACTACGTGAGCCTCCCAGATTCAGGAACAAAAGAACTAAAAAGTGAATTTAGTACCATAGCTGCCATGAGATGCTTATAACTGTAGGTGCAGCTCTCCAATAATTTCCTTAGCTAATGTCTGTGAAGAAAGACACTGCCTATCACAGTATTGCTCCATCTGATACTCTTTCTCTAACTAAAACTCAGCTACTCAGCAGAGGCAGAGTACAGACTCACCGAGCGAGCAGCTAACAGCTAATTCAGAAGGTGATAAAGCAGAAATTCTCTCGCCGTAACAACGTTTTGACCTCTTCATTGTCAGCTGGTCTAATCAAACTGTAATCAATGAATGGTTTCCCTATATGCAAGCTGTTAAGAAAGCAAGTTAATTGGCTCGCTCGAAAGATTTAAAGCACATGAAACTTCTGAGCGGTTTAACAGTTTTCCAGGGACTGTGGTGAGGGAGTTGCTGCAGAGACACTGCAATGCAGCACACGGCAGCTCGCAGACCACTGAATCTTTTGCAAAAATCTTAGGGCTAAGTTCTACCCTTTCACACTGCCGCAGGGGGAAGGAACGTGAGCATTTGAGACTAAAATGTGCAATAAAGCTTTTTAGCAGCTTTATTAGGAGTCCAGTGTTCTGACTATCCCCACTCCCAAGCTGTGTCTTTCAGGACAAATTGTCACTATTTCAACTAAAGTTCACCTTCCTTTGAAAATGTATTTCGGTTTCACTGACACAACATTTTTTTCTTAACTCCTTCCATACTGGGCTGTAATTTACAACTGTTGTCATTAAAATCAAAATATGTCCTGCATAAAAACCTGGAAGTGTAAAAACAGTTTCCCTATGTGGTATATATTCCCATTTTAATTTCTAATTAATTGTTTAATAAGGACATGCTGTTCCACCCTAAGATTATTTTCCAGGCTCAGGTTTTTATTTTGCAGAAGAGATGGGTCTACTCACTAGGCCCATATTTGTACAATGTTTTAAAAGAGATCTGAGAATTGCTAAGCTGGGAGGAGAGTTAAAATGCTTCCAAGAATATTAAAAATCGGAGAGCAAGGCTAAATATAAGTGCTCGGTTCCTCTTCTAATTTTGT
Organism: Phoebastria nigripes; assembly: GCA_035582835.1. Lineage (NCBI taxonomy): Eukaryota > Metazoa > Chordata > Aves > Procellariiformes > Diomedeidae > Phoebastria > Phoebastria nigripes. Next base: position 1,306,409 of record JAYKAV010000922.1, on the reverse strand, counting down.
TCTAAGTAGGTTTTGGTCCTTAAATTCTCTTTAATTTCCTTTCAACCACGTGTAGAAGATGTGAGCAGCACATGAATACAAAAAGTCATCTTTCTGAAGCCTGCAGGATGGCTAGTGTACTTTGAATACATGCATGAACCTCCATATGAACGACACCCACGATGATTGTTAGAGATCATGATGCTTAACATTACTAGACCTCTATTTACACAATACATGTGTACATAAGATACAGTACACAGGTTATTTTCAGTTTTTAAAATAAAAGTAAGGAATGATTCAAAAAGCCCAGAGTTATGGTGGCTGTTCCTAAAGCTATAAACATACATTCTCACTGTTGAGGTCTGATTTTTTAACMTGTGATTCATTTTTGTCTTGCTCCTAATAATATTTCCATATTTTGGTTCACAGAATTTGCATTTCTGTTTGGACTTTCATACCTTTTTTTCTGTTCTATTTCTCAGAGAGACAAGGGAAATAAAGATGGTGAGTGTACGTGAGGAAAACAGGGACTGAAGAGCAGAAGAGCTGAGGAGTTGTTCTCCATTCTTCATACTATTCCTTGTATTTCCATTCAGCTTCTCATGGAATCACTGCTTGTATCTTCCATTCTCCCTTTGTTCACTGTATCTGTGCTCTTTTACAGAATTTTCTCCTATTTCCAAGACCACTTTCATCTGAGGGACAGGCAGCGTGGTTCAGATAAGCACCATCACTAACCAAAACTCTGACAGCATTCAAAAAATTTTGTGATGCTGTTCTATTTTACCTGAGCTAGTCTCAGCATTTGTTTTTCCAGACAGGATGAGAAAACAAAGTGCCATAATATAAAGAGGAAAAGCTATTCAAGTTGATGGCAAGCACTAGATTTTTTTGCAGGAGTTGCCATTCTCATGAGAATTGCTGCCAAGTCGATACACATAAATGTGAGAGGAGTTCATATGAGGCTTAGATGAACTTTTAACTGTTTGAAACAAGGAAAGGGAAATGTAAACTTTGAAAGCTGCTTCTATAGTAGTCACCTCATTTTCTTCCCACAGCAAAATATATTATTTGTTTTTGGAGACACTATATTATTGCCAAGTTAAGTGTGTTGTAAGCTTTTCTCTACTGCATAAAAACTGAATTTTTGGAACGTAAGTTTTTCTACTAACAATTTTAATTGCTAATCATCAGCTGTCTTATAGTATTGACTAGTACTTATATCATCATCACTTAATACCTGAAATATTAATAGCTAAAGGTTTCATTGAGTTTTTGCAACAACATCTAAAGGCTTAATAAGCTGGAAAAGATAAAAAAAGGTATTGGTTAACATTTGCAGTGGCTATTCTTGGATCTCCCAAAAAAACTGAAATTGTAGTAATAACTCAGAGCTTCCAGTATGAAAATGGAAAAATCAAGCTACAAGCCTACTTTGCTTATGTTCTTTACTAGTTTTGGAAGCATTTTAAAGTGAGGAGACTCTGGAGAAAGCACAGCTGTACAGTTTTAAGACTGTATTTTATGACTATGTTCCAATATATACATCAAGATAAGATATGGTAAATAAGAGATCAGGTATAAATTACATAGAAAGGACAAAAAGAGTTGTGCAGGATCTTTAGAATAAAATAAAATATTTATGTTTGTGCTGGTTTTGGCTGGGATAGAGTTAATCTTCTTCATAGTAGCTAGGATGGGGCTATCTTTTGGATTTGTGCTGAAAACAGTGTTGATAACACAGGGATGGTTTTGTTACTGCTGAGCAGGGCTTACACAGAGTCCAGGCCTTTTCTGCTCCTCACCCCACCCCACCAGCGAGGAGGCTGGGGGGGCACAAGAAGCTGGGAGGGRACACAGCTGGGACAGCTGACCCCAACTGACCAAAGGGATATTCCATACCATATGGCGTCATGCTCAGCATATAGAGCTGGGGGAAGAAGAAGGAAGCGGGGGACGTTCGGAGTGATGGCGTTTGTCTTCCCAAGTCACCGTTATGTGTGATGGAGCCCTGCTTTCCTGGAGATGGCTGAACACCTGCCTGCCGATGGGAAGGAGCGAATGAATTTCTTGTTTTGCTTTGCTTGCGTGCGCAGCTTTTGCTTTACCTATTAAACTATCTTTATCTCAACCCATGAGGCTTCTCACTTTTACCTTTCCAATTCTCTCCCCCATCCCACGGGGGGAGTGAGYGAGCGGCTGTGTGGGGCTTAGTTGCCGGCTGGGGTTAAACCACGACAATGTTGATACAGAGTGTGTTTGTCTTTCTGTGTGACCTATAAATCCTCAATTAATTCTCTGTGAAGGTTTTTTAAACAACTGTTTTAAACCTGTTTCATCTTTCTTTGCTCTAGGGAAATTTTAAAGAAAGAAATACTTAATTTCATATCTATGTTTATACAGTTTGCAGTAACCAGCATCTCAGATTAAAATGAAATACTTCAGCCGTAAGACAACACATGCTGGACAACTACTGAATGCTCTCACTACCTTAAAAAATTCAATCATTTCCTATAAAAAGGCTAACTTTCAGACCCTGTTCTTCACCAGCTCCACTCTCTTATGTGTGTTTTGAACGATTCGGGTGAAACGGAAAACTGGCTGTGCTTCACTGACAACATGTCACGCAGCCGGGACTAGTCTGCCCTCAACAGGGTTTTTGGTGAATGGAGCAGCTTTATCAGAAAAATAGACTAAATATGCAATATAATACTTGATGGATTTTATCAGCATCATTTGAATTGCATGTTCACCAAAACTGAATTTGACATATTACAGAGCTGGTAAAATATAGGGGAAAAGTATGTCAATTAAAAGTTCAAATATGATAGGAAAAATCTGTCAAGTGATGTATTTTTCTGTGTATTAACAATGGCATAGAACAACTCTGAAATGCCAGTGATTGCTACAAGTACTCAGACACCATGGTGATAATTGTAGTATAAAATCGCCAGACAGCAAACAAGACTGCCGGAACTAATGGGAACATGGTTTTATTCAGAATCCAGTGTGGACAGCTATCTGTAATGGAATTGCTTTTCAATACTTTTTCTTTGAAATAACTGATCCATTTATTTAACTAAAGATAGACACTTGCAATTTCATTTGCTCTCTGCCCATTTCTTACTATGGCCTAATTTATTCTGCTTGGTGACTCAAGTGCAGATAAACCAATAAATGGATGCATACCAGATCTGAAGCACAATTGTAAGTTTGACTAAAATACCAGCTGTTTTTCTCTTTGTGTGTTGTCATCGGGATCCAGAGAAACAAAAGAAGGTACTGGATAAACTCTGGCGGTACTAATTTCATCTCCCCTGTGTCTCTGAAAAAACTGACTAGCTGAACCTGTTATTAGAGCTGTTCTGTTTCACCTGAGACCTACGTGTGTCCTAGGCTGGGCACAATCAGACAGAATCAACAACTTGTGTTGACAGGTCATAGCAGGACTTGGGAATTGAGCTAGAACCGTTTACTGAAAACCAATAAAATGGTGCCAGCAAGTCTTCACAGACACCTGTAGTTGTTGAATTCACCTGGAAAGAGTTTCAAAGTAACAACTACCGCAGATGAAAACCATCTTTAGTTCCTATCAGAGACTAATATTCCTTTCATGAATTCCTTGAGAGCCTCAGATAGTCATATCAGGAAAAAACGTAGCTCATGGACAACGAGAAGGAGTTCTGTCACTTAACTCTGGACTCATAAAATCAATGCATGCCTACTTCTTCCCACTGAAACTAGCTTAAGCTTTAGAAGGCTAAATATTAGACACCAAAAGCTGGATGAGATACATCCCACCCTAAATGTCTTATATTTTGCAAAATTTCCTGTTGATGCTTTTATTTAGAAAGCTGTCATTTTCTCTAGTAAGTACTTGTTATCTGGAGCTAATTGCCCTGGAGGTATAAGGACACCATCGTCCAAAAGTAATAACGGGAAGCTCTATGCATTTGGCAGGAAGCATTTATCTTTGTTTAATTCTGATCTGACTGTCTGAAGCCACTTCAGATCTTCCCGGCATTTCTGTTCATTCTTAACTTATCTTTTGCATTGTCTCCAGAAGGAGAGTAGAAAAGAACGTAAAACAAGCAATAATGAAAATAAAATGATTAACTAAGTGTTATTACTGTGTTATTATATGCACATTTAAAGATAGTTCTTATAGTTGCATAAAATACTTCTAAAAGCAAAGTCTGTGACAAAAATACAGCCATTTCCTTGGGATAGAATTGCCACTTGAATTTTCATTCCAGATGACTTCTGATGATAGCTGGGAAAAGCACTATCTAGAGCWGCCTCATCCTGTTAAATGGGTGGCTTTAAAGCACTTATCTTTTACCATATGTCTTTAAGTTTATTATTTTGCTTACCCTCCGGCTGGTATTGTGCTATGATTGTTACCGTCTGCCCTGCTCCTTTTAGCGCAGCTGCAGCCTGCTCGTGGGTAGCACCTCGAAGATCAATACCGTTCACCTACAGAAGGAATGCAAACAACAACAGATCTGAGTAGTTTAACATTAGACAGAAAGACAGAGGTGGTTTTTTTTTTTTTAAATACCTGATGGATGTAAAGGTCAGGTTGCCCAGATGCAAAAGTGAAAGTACAAAATCAAAAAGGCTGAGARGACGTTACCTATGACTGGCCATGAGGATCAGCACTAATACTGCACACCATAGTTTATGTACGCTTATCCATGCATATTCTCTGACCACTGCTTTTTTGGGGTTTCCTGCTCTACTGAGTTTACATTTTTGGTAATCTCTTCATCAATCAATTTCATTTAATTTACAAGATTCAAAAGATAAATTTTCTACGGTGCTTGAAGGTCACTGTAGAACACTGCAGGCAAGGAAACTGCTCCTTCAGCCACACTCTGCAAGCCCAGTCTGTAGCATCAGGGGAACCTGGAGATATAGAGAGCATCTCTAACAAAAACTGCTGGTTGGAGAACTTCCAGAGGAGAAATCCCATCTACCATTTTCTTTTCGTGCAACCCCTCCTCCTATTGTCTAGAAATATCCCTGTGTCTTGCACATGACAGCAACGGAGTCGCTACCAGGTACAGCTTTGCCACCTCTGGCTGTTTGACACTGACAGATCTTTCCATGGGGTTCCTGTGACTTAATGATCATTTTTTTTGCTGTATAAGCAGTGGAAGTGGAACAGAGCAGGACAAAGCAGGGAACCCACCCCTAAAATTTGTGGGCAGTTTCAGAACTCTTTTGATTTGTATTTGTGACATGAAATGTTTTGTCAGCAGCATCCCAAGGAAGAGACAGAATTCGTATATAGAATTATTAACTGTTCCAGTAATTTGAATCTTGCTTTTCAGCAGGTGTGTTACTGTCTGGCTATACTGAAGTATGTGAGATTTCTTTTATTTATTTATTTATTTATTTATTTATTTGACTTTCCTCCTCCCTTCTAAAGGTTTCCACTTCATAATGTTCCAGTGGAGAACAGGAAACTTTTGACATGTAAACAACCTCAGCAGGACAGAAATCCATTTTTGATTGCTCAAGAAAAGAAAAGAAAAAAGAAAGAAAATAAAGGACGGGGAGAGGAGAGAGAACAATGCCATGGATTTCACAGGCAAACAGGCCAAAACAAGCCCCAGATTCTCAGCAATAGCAACTTTTTTGTTTATTTTTTTGAAGTACTATCACTAGATGGCTAAGCACTTATTAAAAATATGGATTTTATTTTATTTAAATTTTAACAACTTTTTAAGGCTTACAAAAATAAATTTCATTCCATAGAACATTAAAAATAACAGCTATTGAATCTGTTATGAATACATTTATTTTGATCAATTACATTTAGAAACTGGCCCATCTTAACTTGCTGTCTTTCACCAAATCTTAGAGAATGTGATGTTTTGGGAACACGTTTAATTATTATTTATCATAGAATCATAGAATAGTTTGGGTTGGAAGGGACCTTTAAARGTCATCTAGTCCAAGCCCCCTGCCATGGGCAGGGACAATCTTCAACTAGATCAGGTTGCTCAGAGCCCCGTCCAACCTGACCTTGAATGTTTCCAGGGATGGGGCATCTCCCACCTCTCTGGGCAACCTGTGCCAGGGTTTCATCACCCTCATTGTGAAAAATTTCTTCCTTATTTGCATTACAAAATCTAGTCTTTACTAGTACGTGAATAGCATTTAGAATATTATTCTTAGAAAAACTAATTTGTGATAGCAATAATATAAAACCCAGGAGATTCCACAGTTTCTGATCCAGAAGTCTGCATTATGCTGTAGAACTGTTGACTGTACACAGAAACACAACTGTCTAGCTGAGGTTTCAGATTTCTGAAAATATGATTCCATAAGAATAAAAGTTTTCCCAGTTCAACAGGTCTAAAAAACCATCTTTCCTCAATTAGGTTTTTTTTTGCTTTATAACAGGGAAGGAAAAACCACATTTTTTCCTAAATAACTCAWCCCTTCTTCCCTCAAAAACTTTTTAAGCTACTCAGTTTGATGATCTTTTAATATTTCTCCCCATCTTATTCACAAAACTCAGCTCTCCACATTTCTAAAAAAAAATTAGTCTGAATTTCAACTGTCTATATTATTTTAATAGCATTCAGAACTATAGAAGATCCAGAATTTTGGAGAAGCGTGATTTTTTGCAATCTTTCCATGTTATACAAAAATAATTACATACTGGCTTATCTTTAGACTGAGGAAGCAAACAAGTAAATGTGGACCTAGCATACCAGAAGAATATAACCTATTCCAATCTTACCTTACTCATATCCCCATGCACACAAGACCTATTATATAATCACAATAATAATGCGAAAGAGAAAATTAATTATAAGTTACCTTACAGAAAAATAACTGTGTTTTTATAGCTAATTTGTCCATATGTGTATTCTGCAGTGGAGAGTATGAATACCATTACCATGCTGGTAATGCCTGCTTGATCTATGCATCCGTCTCAGACCCTTTGGGGCAGCATATGAAGGGCCTAAGAGGCAGCATAGCACAGAACCACGATCACGTTGTGTGACTTTGCAAGGAGAGGAATCTCAGCARGCAGGAGGGAGACTATATACAGGGGCAAAGCATTTTAAGGAGCACTAAAGTAGCTTCTACAAGATACAGACCTTGTAGTAGAAGTGCAGGCTGGAAGACTACTATACCTMAAGAAACATTCAAAGCAAGTGTCTGTGCCAGAACATAATGCTTTATGAGAATAAGCATGTATGGATCCCCATGTTGTTACAATCATGTAGATAAYCTGAAGGTAAGCTGTGACAATAATTCAGTGTTCTGGTACTGCCATGTATTAGTGTCTTTGGCTCATATATTTCAAAGCATTATATGCTGATACATACACGCTGATAACTTCTACAACATTTCTGTCATCTGAAGTGTGCAAAATTCATGTTGTTTTTACAATTTCGATCTAGATTGTGTAAAGGGAAATGAGTATCTTTATTCACAAGCAATGCTCTAATACTCCTGAAAAGAAATTCTGAAAATAGGGTAAATGTAAGATAATAAACTTCATAATTTGTCTAACACAAGAGTTCTCAGTTGTCCCATCTTCCTGTTTGAAAGCAATGGCTGTAAAAATGGCTGGTGGAAGCTTTCCAAAAAAATGAGCTAAAGGTTCAAATACTTTCATCAAAGTTGTGTACATAAACCTCAAGTTCGGTGGATGGCAAGACTGACATAGATCCCTGGAAAAAACTCACTGAAATTCAGTCTAGGAATATAGTATCATAAAAGGCAATAATTAAGTGCATTCTAAAAGAACAAAGGAGAGAATCAGAGTTTTCAGTGCCATATAATCTAATATATTTTAATGCACAACACTGAAAATACCTGAAGAGGAATATTGTGTCAATTAGGACTTAGTTTGCAACCTCTGKGGAGAATACAAACTTCCTGAAAGAAGCACAATTTAGGCTACTACTGTGGAAGAAAGACTTGTTGTGCCCTACTTTTACTCAGTGATGGTATTATGACACTTGATGCTGCATTGCCATGGGCGCAGATGTACCAGCACTACAATTACTCATTAACTTAACACTGTAGTCACAGCTTTCGTACTGTGGAGGCCTGAGCAGAATCCTTAAGTTTAGGCAGCACAGTGCCTATATCATGCCGTAAAGGAAAGCTCAGCCTTGATTCAGTGTCTCTGAAGAAATCAATTTTGAAGCCAAGTCACCTTTCCTTTAATAGAGCTTGACTTTTATCTATGTGTTTTTCCCTTTCATAACTGGAGTCCTTGAGAGAGCCCTGAGAAAGAAGCAATAGGATGAACYGAAGAAAAGCTTAAAGGAACATTCTTAAATTCCTGAGCTCCTGAGTTGGGGAGATGGATATGGATGATGTCGCCTGGTCAGTATTAGAAGGTTCAGAAAAAAAAAAAATAATTTTTTTAGGCTTAAGCTTGAAGACTGTAGACCAGGAGAACACAAGGGTCTCTTAAGCAATATAGGAAAACATTGTGGTGGTCTGTAAGAGTTAACAGAACATGAAGTTTTAAAAATCATTAATAAATCATCATAATCTCTCTGTAGATAGAAGAAGAGGATGTATGAAAGAATAAAGAAACCACATGTTTATTCTCCTTCTCCTCTGAAAAATGATAGCTCTATCTATATGTGATCCAATAACTAAGATCCTAATAACGCATCAAGAATATAAATATATGACAGGAATTCCACCGAAGTTAAGTTACACAAACATTTTTTTCACTTTTCCACAGAACAACAAGAAGCCACTGAAATGGCAATTGACTACTTTCTGCCCTTTGCATGCTCATTCTGGAAGAAACGATTGCCTAAGGTGCAAACACAACACATTCTAGTGAGTGAATTTCTCTGAAATTAAGTTCACTTTTTTGCTAGGATATAGGCTGGGATGGACACTTGAGGAGGACTTACAGGTCTGAGTGGATGAAATCAAAAGAGCAAGGAAAAGAAATGTCAGAGAGAAAATAACACATCAATTCTATCTTCTGCAATTTTCATCAAGATGATAAACAAGCTAGACAAAACAGATTAAGTAATGTTGAACGGGTAAATGACCTGACTACACTAGGCTGCCAAAATAGCGATCTCCCTCTTGAAGATGCACAGCTGCAGAATAAAATCAAACAATCATTGCCAAATAGGTAAGTAGAAGTCTGTTTGCACGCTATTTTGCTCACCAATACCTGACAGGATCTCACTGCATAATAATAGGCATTAAATTTAGAAAGGACTTATAACGTAGTTGGACTTTTTAAAGAACAAGAAGAGTAGATGCTAACTTGATTTCTGGGTATTATTTCCCAATATTTAAAAGCAAACATCATCAAGTCCCAAACCTTCTAGTTGAAGAACAGCATATTCATGTAGCAACATTAAATCTTGATGAAAGACATCATTAATTTACACATTTTAATCAAATTCTCACCCTCAGGCCAAAATGAACAAGAGTTTCTGAAGGAGTAAAACAAATAATACTCTGTCTTGCCTCTTCCTCTAAAACAATGTTTTAATTATAAGAATTGTGTGCGGTGCTGTTTTTCCCTGACATGATTATGTTGCGAATTGTAAAAATTTGATTTCAATTACTGCTTTCAATTAATTTGATGCTGTTTATGTTAAGAATAATCAGTAAAAGAAACAAAAATACCAGAAACAGTTGCAAGTGTGTGCAGGAAAGTTTAATACATATCAAAGGTGTTTTGTTTTGGTTTGTTTTTTTTCTATTAAATGGGCTGGCTTCCTTTATGAAGCATTATACAATAAGCAAAGTAGCACTGCTGTTCTGAGCTTGACTGCACAATCCTGATGTCCTGGCCCAGAATGAATTTGACTGCACAATTTCTGATGCCTAACTCCAAAATGAATTTGACATAATGGAAGTAAGAAGAGCCTCCAGCTTATATAGATGTCTGTCTCTTCTGCATGCTGTGGCAAAAAGCAGTAAGAAAGCTTACAAACAAAGAGAAGTGCCACAATGTAAGATTATAGTTTAAAACTACGGACAAAACTTAACTGAGACGGAGAAAAAGATGCAACTATAGTTCACAGTAATTACAGTAATTGCCTTTGCATTCATTGACTCAAACTAAAGCATGCTCTACTTCATTAAATACTGAATCATAATCTAAATAAAAGGTAAAATTTATATTTTTGATAGATCAAACTCCTATAAAATTGAAAGAGTTATATTCCCTTTAAAATATCTGAATAGCCCACATTAGCACAAATTGGTTCAATTCTGAACAGTGCCATTTAAAGACTTAGTACAGTCTGGTTGTCTTCTGTTAGAGTGCTTGAGCATGATTCATATGTAGGTCATTCAAATAGAGGCTAGCAGAATAATCTGTTTTATTTAGCCATTTGTTCATTTAAGCCACCTTATTTTGTGTTTGTACAGTGATTAAATGAACACTTGGAATGTCTTGTTGAATTGGAAAGGAAAAACACATCCCTTCTCTGGGGAGGAAACATAGAGGATTTCTTTTTATTTCTTCTTTGAACTGTCACTAACATAATACAGTGCTTTTATACAGTAAATTAAATGGTGAAGAAATGACACCTTTTTACCATGGAACAAACAATACAGCAGATTTTTCAAGTTGTGGCTGAATTCTTTTATTTGTTGAACTCATAAAATAAAAGCTTTTGGTGTCTGAAAAAGCAAAAAGAAGTCTGAATAAAGACAACCCTTTACAACCAGAATTGCCACTGTTTGCATTAAGAGAAGATACAAAGAACCTTATTTATCTGCCTTAACTTTGCATGTCAACTTAAGTATTCTCAAGCACATTAACAAGAGGTGAGAGGAAAGCTGAGCCATGTTCTCCAGCAGTCCTGCTTAGTTATTAGAAATGGAATATATAGTATCAACCCTTAGGTGATGGAAGTACGGTGTTCCAGCAAGACAGGGAACATTGGTAAAACACGCATTAGGGATGACCTGCCCTGAACATATCTGGGGAAAACCTTCCTCACAAGCAGGTGGCATGATCATTCTATACGTTGGCCCACACAACTCTGACAACTTGATGCAGTCCAGCGAAAAGTACAAGAATTCTAAGAAACTCATGCATGTCGCCAAAGTACAGCCCTTGAGCAGCACTCTTTTTCAGCTTAGACAGGCCATCTTTTTGCAAAGTGAAGCCCACGCATCCGGCTTGAGGTTGAAGCTCCGCAGGGCACCGCAGGCGGGAGCTGGCGGGGAGCAGAGCGCGCCCAGCACCGCGGACAGCTCCGGGAACCTGCGGCCCCCCCGGGGGGGGAACTGCCGGTGTGGGAGAGTTTTTGCCTTGCTAGTGAAGAAAAAGTTTAGAAATAGAAAGAAAGGAGAAATGCACAGAGGGAAAAGAGTCTTCACTCTCCAGCTTAGCTTCTTTTAAATTTTTAGGCTCACTTTATTGCTTTTCTCTCGCTTTTCTCACTTCTAATCTTTTCTGTGCCTACACTTTCTTCTGATCAGTTAAAACTACTTAGTTTAGCACATATAGGCACAGTGGTTATCTCATCCTGAACTCCACTGAAAACATAATATCATGTCATGTTTGCTGTTCTCCATGCCCAGCATCCTCCTCCTCTCTTTTTCTCTTTTTATGGGCCAGCAATTTCAATGACCTTTTCAATTTTCCTTGTCTTGCTACCTTAGAGTTATGACTTGTGCCTCTAGTAAGCTGGTCTTTATGCTCTGATGAGCTGGGCATTCTAGAGGCAAATTCTTCTCTCTCTGGAAAACAAGAACCACTGTGGCGGTATGAGCTATATCATTTAGTATGCCTTTTTCTGCCAGGAAGTCTAAGGAGGCAGCTAAACCAGCTGAAAGAGGTATCAAAGCACTACATCTTTGAAGCAGGAAGAAAATTAATATTATGTTATTGAAGAGGTATCTTGCACACACTGCATTTACAGTAGGAACCAACAAGCTTTATGACTCACCAGACCATATGAATCATTCCAAATGTACCTGTTAAGCCTGTAACCATAGTCAGACTTACTTTTTAATCCAAACTGTACAGAAATTCTTCTGATAGAAGATCTGCCTTCCCATGTGATTGTAGCTTTTGTGAATGATGCCAGATTGGCAAACTTTGAGAYTGAAATAATTTCACTGAAGAGTTCACTGCAGTGACAGCTTAAGAGCCATTTCCCCTCAATTCCATCAGGATTCCTCAAAACTTGTTTAAACTGGGTTTGAAATAAATTATAGCGTTTGAAAAGGACACATAGGCTTACTGGAGCCTGAATGGACATGAAAYTTATTTCATTCAGGTCACTAAATAGCTACCAGTTAGTTCTATTGCCAGCCTGGACTGGATGTGATCCAGCAACTATGAGGTGATCAATGGCATTTTGTCTCAGCGCTAAATGGTAAAGTCTAGACAGAGGCGCACATGTAATCTTTTCATCTTAAGACAACTGTTACTACCAATGAAAAATATCATATATGAGTACCATGCTAGCTAATAACACAGGCCAATATTTATTATCTAATTTTTAAATAAATATACATATTATTTTTCATTTATTTTACACATGAAACACTCATTCATCAAACACAATACTTTTAGTAAGAATATTCATTTATGTTAAAATGGAGAGCTCATCATTAACTCTTAAATTCAAATCTAGTTGCTGCTTTTTTACCTTCTGTCCTCCTGCGTGGTCACTCAAACACCCTTATGGTTCTGCCACCACCTAATCTGATGGATCTCATTACAGTGTCATCTTTTCAACCCAAGTGTGCCTTCACACATTCACTCTCCTCTGAAGTTCCTGCTATCTTCCTACTCCAAACTGATAAAATATCAAACTGTCCCTCCTCCCTCCTACAGCTTTTACTTTACGCATGACTGTCACTTCCATTCATTTTCCTGCCTTTCTGAATTAATCCTTTCTCCCTAATTCTATTTTCAGCATTTGAATTTCCCTGACTCCTGCTCTCATCCTGGGTCATTTAGGCATTCCCCTATTAGTAGCAGTTATTCCATATAACTTGGYTTCCACACAGCTCTAAAAGGTATTTTTCCTTCTGGTATATGGATATAGCTAAACTACCATTGATCGGTTTTGCTCATAATGCTGCAGGGTTCTTGTTTCACATTTGAATTTCAATGGATGGTATAAGCAGAAATAATTATTGCAGTTCTCCTGCTTCTGAAATGAAGTAAAGGTTTCCATTTTAACAAGTGCCTTATAACTCAAAGATGATAAGAACTTAATTCCAGCTGAAGCCAATAAGCAATAGGTACTCAGGAACTGAAATAAAAAGGTAAAACAATTTTAGAGGCTGCTTAGAGACAGAGGAGCATTGGTGACTTGTCTGATCCCAAGCACTGAGTTAGCGGCAAATTCCAAAACTGAAATCCTTGCCTTGATCTCTACTTGACAGGCTTTTTTTTATTTCCACATCCACAGAATATGGTAATGTGGTCTGCGAGATGTGAGATGGTCATTGGCTTGTGTCATGGCAAATCTATACTGAATTCAATCCAGTGACCATGAGGCAATGTATCAATGGTTGAATGGTAGCTAACTGGAATCTTCAGCTCTAGATTAAGTGTTCAGTGCTCACATTTTTATATTAAAACTGCCTGAATCACAACATTTATAGTTTATTTGTGGCTCTACAGATGAGGGTTATGTGACACAGGCATTCTGAATAGATGATGCTCCATAGTCTCAAATAAAGCATGTTTTTTAAAACCAATGGAAAGGAAATAGCCCTTTTATTCTGCAAGTGGTTTTGCTTTTCTTATTGACCTGGTGGCTTGCTTGTTCAGACAAAGGGCATATCTATCTTGTTTTCTTCAAAAGGATCTCCAAAATCTCCTCCGACAAATTATTGCAGATATCCCTCAAATACCCTATTTAATGGATGGCCAATTTCTATTATTTGGCAGCTCGTGTCATATGATAATTTTTTTAATCACTCAGGAACCCAAAACTTACTGGGCAGCAGAGCAGAATGATGCCTGCAGTCTAGCCTGTTTAAGTACAAGGCAAAAGTCCAGCCTGGGGCAAATCCCTGAATGAACAAAGCTCAGGGATGTAGCCATTTTGTCCAGCGGTAGCAGTTTGGCTTTCAAATTTGTGTTTTTAGTTTTCCTGCATTGTGAGGCTGACAGTAAGGCTACACTGAGGGGTGTAAAGCTCACTCCAAATCTTCAATGTATCAGATGTGACATAATTCTGTTTGACAGTCTTAAAACAAAATTTGCTAAGTCAGAATGTTTGAACTGAATATGAACTCCTCCTTAAACTATTAGGAGCTGAAGAGCAAGCAATCTGGCATCAGATCATTTCTACTCACTGAGGCAATTGTAAAAGGAATGTTTTCGAGGCAACTGATGATTTCATCACGGAAAAAACACACAGCCTCTAGTCTAGGCCAATGTACTAGCTTTGCATGACACATAACTGACAGGTCTGATAGCTTGGCAAAAAGAGACATACCTTATTCATGAGAATTGTTAGTATAATTTATTAGGTTCTGATCATGTGCTTGGAAATGTCAGAGTTAATTTAGGAAACAGTTACTGCATCAAGGCAATTGCAATATATGTTATAGATTGCAGAAAGATGGGGGTGGGGGGGAGAGAGAGAGAGAGAAATCCAGCTGGAAGACAGATTCCTGGATTAATAAAAGATAAAAGGGAGCTGTATAGTCATCAACGCACATAGTATTCCAGTATACGCAGGTGGTAAATTTTTCCCTAGAAGCTCCATTAAGCTTGTATTTTAGAAAGTCATCTGTTTTATTCTGAAGTCCCAAAGTGACAAGTCTACAAGCTTCTATGCAATATAACCCAGTTACCCTGACTACAAAACAAGTGCATCGTGTTTCAAGGCTGAATATGTCTAAGTTCAACTTCCAGCCATCAGATCATGTATATTTATCAACAACACTGAAAAACAGTTTGCTACCAGCTTTCTTCTCCAAGAGTATTTCCAGATGGTAGTGTCTACATTGACACAGTTCATCCTTCATTAAAGTGAATTTTTATGGTCAAGGAGGATGTTAGGGCTTTCCTGACATAGGTTCTAAACTCCAAGGCTTCATGGGGGAAAAAAAGAGATTTTTTTTTAATAAGCCATTTCTTTAAATATATAAAAGACAGGATTTTCAAAAGCATAAATTTGCATTTGCACCCAGCTCCTGTTCATTGTGTGTCCAGTTGCCTTCTCTACCTCTAAAAATCTCCTCTTGTACAGGGAAGTTGTAYGGGTGATTCAGTTTTGTCATGTGAAATGTTTTTGGTTCATTATGATTACAGCAAGTACTGAACATATATCTGCATGCATTGTAAAAGGTGAAACTAAGTTTATCAGGAAAGGTGGAGCACTGTGCACCCAGATGATCCCATGTAAACGTAAATAGGTTGAGGACTCTTAGAGTCCTACTGCCATTTCTAAGTCACACTCAAATCCCAGAACTTCCCAATGCTGCCGGCAATGTTTGAGCTTGCATTAACCCACAGTTTGCCCCAGATCTTCCCATTAGATCCTGCCACAACAGCATCTTTGCTTTTCTCTGTTTTTCTCTAGTTTTTGGGGTCTTGTGATGTGCCACTGTATGAAGATGTTGCTAGGCAGCTTACAGGGGCAGCAAGTTTGTGGTAAAATGGCATCTATTGCTTCTTCTCCAGCCCTGTGGCTGTTGTCCTTTCAGGAATGAAATTATGCTTGACAATTTATTATTGAAAAATTCATAGGGGGTATTACTCCTCCTTCTGTTGTACTCTGCAAGATACTTTGCAAGTATCTGCACATAGATTGATTCTTTCTTCCAGAAGTTTTCACTGAAAATTGGGCAAGCTTCTCTATATTCCCAAATATTCCTTGAGTTCTTGAAGAAAATTCTAAATTGTCTGCTTTGAATAGGTCCTTAAGTATTCGAGGATGAATTTCAGCTGGTTTCTAAGCATCTTATTTCTCTAAGTTCTAACTTGGTTTTTGCCTTTGTCCAGTTTAAAGACTTATCTCTTTGTTTCTTCATAACTGCCCTAACTGGATGATCACTGATCCTTTTTTAAAGAAAACAAAAGCAAAAAATGCACTAAACATTCGAACTTTCTTGGTCTCACTTTTAAGTACTCTTTCTTCCAACTGTTTAGGCGTGCTGGTTTTGGCTGGGATAGAGTTAATCTTCTTCATAGTAGCTAGGATGGGGCTATCTTTTGGACTTGTGCTGAAAACAGTGTTGATAACACAGGGATGTTTTCGTTACTGCTGAGCAGGGCTTACACAGAGTCCAGGCCTCTTCTGCTCCTCACCCCACCCCACCAGCGAGGAGGCTGGGGGGGCACAAGAAGCTGGGAGGGGACACAGCCGGGACAGCTGACCCCAACTGACCAAAGGGATATTCCATACCATATGGCGTCATGCTCAGCATATAAAGCTGGGGGAAGAAGAAGGAAGGGGGAACATTCGGGGTGATGGCGTTTGTCTTCCCAAGTCACCGTTATGTGAGATGGAGCCCTGCTTTCCTGGAGATGGCTGAACACCTGCCTGCCGATGGGAAGKAGTGAAGGAATTCCTTGTTTTGCTTTGCTTGTGTGCGCGGCTTTTGCTTTCCCTATTAAACTGTCTTTATCTCAACCCATGAATTTTCTCACTTTTACCCTTCCGATTCTCTCCCCCATCCCCCCAGGGTGGAGTGAGCGAGCGGCTGCGTGGTGCTTGGTTGCCGGCTGGGGTTAAACCATGACATTCGGAAACAAATGTATTGCTTGGTTTTCTATTCTCATCAAATATTTTCTTGCTGTCTTTCCTAATCCTTGCTAGTTACAGTCCATTTTACATCTTGCCCTTCTAACTTTGTCCCAAAATTTTACCTAACATTGATAAATTGTCAGGACTTAAGTTTTTAGAACCACAGTGACTTGACTCAGCTTCCACTTTTTGAATGTTGATTACTTGAGTTTCATATCATCAAAAGGCTCTCAAGTACCAAGGTTTATTTCTTGGTACTACACTCACTATCATTCCTTTTTTCACTGTGCTCTTAATATTTTTTCTTAAAATAACAGCTACCATTTCTGAATTAACTGTTACTTTAAAGCTTGCTCCCTGTGCGATTTTCCACATCAGCTGTGAATGCACAGCAGATTGGTTTTGAAGTTCATGTTACTTACTCTTCTGAACCTCCTCATCCCCTTCCAGCACAAAATCATAAACTTTGCCGCTACTCTATATGGTAACTCAAGGGCTGGTTGTGTTTCATTCTCCCATTTTCAGGCCATTCTTCCTTACTGGTCAGAATAAAATCTGGAATTATCTGATTTATACTTGCTTTTTACATATTCCCCACCAAAAAGATTCATGCATGTTTGCATGGTCACTTTGGATGGGATCTATTTCAGTAAAAAGACATCATGCCAAGTTCTGTATAATCAGTGAAAAGAAATATACACTTTTATAGCACAATGGTCTTCTGACCAGTGTAAAATGTCTACTTTAGGGCAAGCTAAATTGTACTCCTGAAGTGGCTACATCTTTCTGTTAGCTACAGAGGGAGCCTAAAGGGTTATATGCCCTGCGCTTCCCAATATTAACAAAGCCTGAATTTAGATTAATCCACTATTTGCTCCTAAGGAGCTTAATCTACCTGCTGTTATCCTATTAACACAAGACTGTACCTGTGCTCTCAGCTCCCTTTCTCTCCAGAGATTTTCTTTTTACAGATCTATCACAAATATCACTTACCATGCAGTATTTATCATTTGGATAAGTTTGGCAACACATTCTCCCTTGATTTTCAAACAAGTTCTACTTCTTTAAAACAGTCCAATCATGTGAATTGATCTACCCATTTAAATCACTGCACTGATTATATACTAACATTCCCAATATACAACATACAATGCTCTATACATGACTACAAAGCAAGTTTACATACTTGTATTTTTCCTATTGGCTAGTTAGGATTAATGTTAAAACCATAAAGGGAGTCTTTATGGACAAGTGCAGCTAAAGGTCACAGAATTTGATAGACTCTCCTATGCCAGAGGACAGAGTCATATATCATCCACACGACCACAGGGAAGTAAGCATTCTAAGGATATGGTCAGTGCCTCTGCAAATAAGTCTTGTAAGGTAAAGAGAGTATCTGCTATAATCCTAACGCTATTACACTAGAGTGACAAACTGATGCTCCACAGAGAAAAGACTCCATACCCTATAGAGATGATTCAAACGTTTATCCAAGCCAGCTGCAATTTGGAAAAAAAAAAAAAAAAATCTGAGAAGCAAAACCAAATGGTATTTGCCATTTTTCTTAACTTTGTAACTAGGTAACAAAATGCACTCTTTGCTCTAAGTAGTTTTACTGCTTTTACCATGAGCAAAAAGCCATTTTAAATTAGAAAGCTGAACCAAATTTAAATTAGAAAGCTCTGCACCAAAGTAAGGGAAGTCAATTTGAAGGTCAATTCTAACTGTAGCAATAAATATTTGCTATAAATAAGCACAGAGTCCTTACACTCTATCCTGCTCTATATGCACACATTTGGAGTAGAAATTGGAGAACATTATATTTTTTCAGATGCATACTTTATTTTTGCTACAGATGTGAGTGAGAAGGTGGGTAGGAGTTGTGTGGGAGGAACTAAGCAGAAAGAAGCATTTAAACTGTTCATAAGGGAAAGCAAACATCTCACAGAAAATGATAGCAGGACAATGCACAGACACAAGACAAAATCTGATCAATATAAGAGATCACCTTCCCTCTACAAGGGAGAACCTTATGTAAAAGACCAGAGACAGTACTGAAGTGAGATGCTGAAATACCAGCGTTGCAAACTAACCATATATAATGTCATGAACTGGTGACAGAAAACCCCATAGAATATCTCTGGTAGCCCTTTCCCAATGCATAGTTGTTTGAATCTCAGAAAGTAGCAGGGGAAAAAAGATACTGTCTTTCCCCATATATGAATACATCCTGGTACTATGCTAGATCAAGAGGAAAATCATACAGAATTTGGCTAACTTCATTCATCTGATTCAGGTTAGACAGTAGGGAAAACGGAAGCATTACAGGAGTACTACCTGCATCTTCACAGTGCAGCCTGTTCTTTTTCTACTATTTTTCCCGTTGCTGTTGAGCAATTACCCTTCAGTAAACTTGTTTTATTTCCTTAAGGTAACCTGCAGGATGTGTTGCTTGGGAGCAGCAATCTTGCTCCAGAGCAAGCAGTCTCCTTTTTCTCTTGATTCTACTTGCAGGCTACCAGCCATGCTTCATCCTGCTGTTGTGAACCACAAGGTACTAAAGCATTTCTACAGGAGAATGAAATAAAACTGATACTGCTTTTATGGTCCACAATTTTATTTTACTTTTCTTTGTGATGAAGCAAGCACGATGTTAGGTGAAAAAACAAACACCTATTATAAGGGCAAACACACATGAAATGTGAGATTCAGTTTAAGACACCTAAATATAGACATGCACGCATGTGGTAAGTGTTTAAGCTTAAAGTCAATGGATACCCAATCAATACAGGCAATAAAGCCTACAGAGCGATTCAAGTCACTCTACACAACTCACAGTTGGCCAGCTGAATCATTCTCTAGCCTCCATTGACTTTAATGGCAACCAGACACCCAGCAAGCATGCAGATGTCTAAATTTAAGTATCTTAATCTGAGGTTTAGTCTTTTCCAAAGACACAAAATTCAATAATTTCAAAAGTTAAGATTCAATACTTGCTGTTACCTCCTTATGGCTATGAATTCACCTTAGTTCTCTCCTTTATATACATTTTTAACTTGTTGCAGTCTTACGCAAAATTATAAAACTGTTTGAAAAACAATGTCATCATAGGAATTCAAGGAGCAATATCCACTAATTATTTGGGTGTAAATCGTAAATCTGAATTTAGCTGCTGAACTTGCAGCTTACTTGTGTAAACTAACTCTCTGTGCTTAGGTACTGTACCTATAGATAAAATTGCCCACTTGGCACTGAAAGTGCTTTGAAGCATACAGGTTAACACACCTAAAATAAGTAGGTATGTTTTATCATAATTTTGATTTGAGATTGTAAAGCAAAAAATGATGTGGCAATTTTTGTTTGAATAGGACCATATTCCTCCTCCTGCCTCCCCAGGAATTTCCCCTAAAAATTACAATGTATTCACTTTGTACCCCTTTCCTGATATTATAAGATTTGTACTGCTTTCTGTCAGCAAGGGTGTATGCACTCTGTGGCCATTTTATGCGTGTGGCTCTTGGAAATCATTTGTTCTCATGCAGGTGATTTTCACTAACAACACTGGGTTCCCACTGCTATTTTGATAGGCAATATATCCTTTAGCATTGGAAGTGGAATTTTAAACTGCAAGGATGGCATCAAGGAACATTACATTTTATTTGTACTAGAGCCTGCATTTTCCTAACAGATGGAGAACTTGGGTTAGATCAGAGTTCAAGCAGCCTCTAAGTCTAGACTTGGCCCAGACTTCTCACATGATTTTAAACAAATCAATTAACATAATGGCACCTCACTTCCACTGCTCTAAAATTGAAATAATACTTCCATTGATATTCTGAGTTGTCTCGTTTGGGTTATACACATCTGAGATGAAAGTTAATCTGTGTGTACACAGTGCCTAGCAAATCAAGTCTTGATGTCAATTAGTATTCAAAATGCTACTTGATAATATTTACATTATACTTAATAAGAGGACAATACTACAGGGAGGGATATATTCTGTTATAGTGATGAACATACACTGGTGATGTATGCATTACTACATTTTAAAGACATTCAGAAGTGAGGAGGAAAATGTTTAGTTTGGTGGTAATTCACAAGAGTGAATTATAGCAAGAAGAAACCAGAATTAAAAAAAATCCTACCTTTTAGGGGGAAAACCCAGCTTATCATGAATGTAACACTGTAATTCATTTTTTTGCTATTTGACATGTTTTACCATTTGAAACAGAACATTTTCCATTATTCTTCAATTTGCCTTCAAGGTTCAGATATGATTCATTTTGTCTCTCTGCACAGAAGCATTGGGAATATCAGCCTGCTTTCTGAGATAAGTTTTAAACATTTCCAGTCAATGAACTGAAAACAGCAAAATACGGCTATCACTGCTTTTCCTAAGGTTTTAGCCAAAGGCAATCTCTATCATTACTGATCCTGTGATGCCATCTGGTGGCATTTGGGAAAAATAAACTCAAATTTCACTCGTCCATGGGGCCAAGGCTGCGGCATAATCTTTCATAGAGCCCCTTAAGGGCTTTAGGCTTGGACCCCTCCCTGTCACATAACAGTGAGTAGGCAGAAAGAGAGGCAGAGAGAGGCAGAGAGGCTTTGTCTGAGCCTTGTGGGCTGACTCTGGGACTATATATACATTGAGTGTGTCACCCAAAGGCAATGCATCCTCCTAGCTTTGTTGGGTCTAACTCATGGATTTGCAGTCTATTTTTATAGGTACCTTCCCAAAGGTGAGTAGACACATCTCTCAACCAGTCAACACTTTGCCATATACACAGCACAGGCATGAATTAGGAAATTGCTGTGATCCTCCTCTTCCATGCAGACGATTGAGGCTTAAAAAAATAAAGCACCTTGCCTAAGGTCACATAGGAGGACAACAGCAAAATCAGAGAATTAAATCCAATCTCCAAAATCACTTACTATGCTTCCTGTCTGAAAGAAATTTAACCAAGCCTGAGTTAATTAGAAACACTAGCTTTGAGGGTACTATTTGTTCTTGGTAAATCAGATTTGTCATGTTTTGAGAAACAAATGGGAAAACTGAGGGATGAGACAAAAAAGAATAAACAGAGAGAAATGGACCGACTTTGTGCAGCCCTTATAAAATTAAGGTGTCTGGGACCCTTCACCAGACAGTGGTCTAAGATTAATCAGGTCTAAAAGTAGCCTGTGCATGAAATTCGTTTGATTTGAAGATGGAAAAATGGATTATTAATAGTCATTTGTGACTAAATAAGTCAGCAGTGCCTGTCTTGGTGATTGCCTGGGGATATGCATGCAGTCTAATTTAGTAATGATTTCCATCCCTCTCTGCTCAATGAACAAATCAACTACTCTTGCATGACAACTAAATGCTGCAGCAACACTGGTAACTTTAATTAGAACTTATGGAAAACATTGCTACGAAACAGACAAAAATCAGAGTTAAAAATTCAACTGTGGCAGTATCCTACAATGCTAAATACACCCCTGCTTAAAAATAAAGGAAAATGGACTTTTAAATTTGTATCTGAGCTGCTGGATTTCTGAATACTATGTACTGTGAAAGGCTTTTTTGTGATCTCATAGTGCTCTTTCAGTCAAACTTATTTTGCTGCATCTAGCCAAAGAAAAATAAATTGCATAATTGTCCTGAAGAAATTTCCATTTCTATTCTTCAGGTTTCTTGTCTGTGTTCTTCTTGGCACAGGCATTTGCTTTCCTTATCTCTTCATGTTGATAACCTTGTAAGAGTCTATTTTGGTTTTCTTACAGTTTCCTACAAACTTTCTATCAGGGATCTAAGGCACCTAAACATCTTTTACTTGCCCTTTCCCAATTTTTCTTAAAGCATTTTCAAGGAACAGGTCTAGACAAAATATACTATTATGGTCCTCACAACTCCAGGTTACTGCATCCCTTTGGTGTTAACAAGCCAGATTTTCCATACATTGCAAAGCAGCCCCAGCCACCTTTTCACACCAAAACTTTGACAGGTGGAAGGTGAATTCACTTTTCATAGAATAGGAATGTAGGAAAACCAGTTCCAGCTTCCTCATGAAGGGATTTAAACATTGACCAGGAAAGTGCCACATAACCGTGCCACAAACCGTCCAGGCTACAGCCATCTTCTGCCCCTGCTGCTAACCAAAGTGCAGCCAAGGATGCAAGATTCACAGGGACAGAAAGCACGACAGTGGGAATGAGAGTGACACTGCAGCCTACTGGGTCCATCACTCATCTGGGATGAATAATTCCTGTGTTTCAGCTCTTTGCCTTAAGGCTATTTATGTACTTTGCATGAAACAGCCACAAGTGTATCAATTTGGGATAGTTTCTTTTTTCTGTAAGGTGGCATAACGTGAATGGATATCTAACTACATTTTCAAGGCTTTCATTGTCATTCAAAATCCTTTACGTTCAGATTGTTTCAGTCAGATGTTCAATTACTTGACAGAGCCTAAAACATAAATGCTTTGTTTTTTAAACGCGTGCTATCAATATATACATGAAAGAAAAATTAAGAAGATGTTTTTGAGACTAAGTATGCAAAATATAACCTCAGGCTACAAAGCCTTTTATCCTCTAAAATTTGAAAATGAATTTCAGAGTGATCATCAAATTCATTAGAGGCACAGAGATAATTAACATAACCTAATTAATCTCCTTCTTGTATCGGGCCGTTTGCTAAGCAGTTTAGTGCACGCTAGATGGCACCCCCAGCCCAAATGATTTCATCCTACTGCTTTTTCTCCTCAAAGAAAAGCTGAAATTGAGAAATATCTTTGGACTCAGTAGTGCATTTTGGGCAAAATGGAAATGGATGATGGGCTACACTGGGAGATGCTGAGGTCTGCCCTGTGTTTAGGACTTCTCTGCGGTGTTGCCATACTGTAGATAGCATTAAGCAGAGAAAAGTCTCACTCTGAGCTAAGTGCAGGTAACACCATTAACAAATGCAATAAAAACCAAGAGCAAATAAACAAAATATTCAGTGATAAACTGTTTCCAGCTTGGATTTCACAACATGGAAACCAAAAAGACTTCTTTGTGTGTCCCTTGCAGTATAGACARAGAAGAAGATTAAGCAGTTGGTGAGCAAAGCCCGACACAAATACTTACAGACAAAATTTGATCTCCTCTCTGCAGTTCTCCGCTGAGATCGGCAGGCCCGCCTGCTAGGATGAAAGACACGAAAATGCCTTCCCCATCTTCTCCTCCCACAATGTTAAAACCAAGTCCTGTGGAGCCCTTGTGCAGGATGATTTTTCGAGGCTCTCTGTATAGAAACAAAATGATAATGTTTATCCATTCAAAACTCTTAGTGTGTATRCATTTTTCAAGGCATCTTAAGCATACTATATTTTGCTTAAGCCACAACGGCCTGTTATTGCCTAAAGAAACCATTTAACAAATGAGATAAATCTGTTAATTGGAGAAGGTAGGAATTAACCAGCATTATTTTTTTTTTTTCCTCATGGTTGAATCCAAACATCTCTTAATTTCAGCCCACTGGAGTCATCTTCACTAAGTGAAGTGATAGATTTATTAAAAGAAAACCCAAAACACTGAAGATATTTTATAATCTAATTTATAGCAATACTATATATACAATAGAATCAATCTTTACATGGTACCTTTTTTATTTTAAGTTCTAGTCTTGCTTTTTAAACAAACGAACAAAGAAAAAATTTAAAACTCTAGGCAAAGCAAGTGTGTTTGATCCTGACAGATTTGGAGCAAATAACATTTGTATGATCAAGCTAATAGAGCAGAATCTCATGAAAAAATGCAGTTTGACATTATCAGGAGCTTGCAGTTGTAAAGTCACACAGCAGCTTTGTCACTGAACCAGACTGAGGGATATCTGCTTTTTCTTACTGGTTTAAAAAGCTGTTCATTATGCTGGAAATCAATAAATAATTACAGCTACATCTCATATAGCACTTTCAATCTGTAAATTGAAAATATGCCCCAAAGGATGTAAACATATTAACATGCATTTTACTGACGGGAAAACTTATGTCCAGAAAGAGCTGACTTTCCTAAGCAATCAAGGCAGCATCCTTGAGAAAGTGTCCCAGGTATTCTGGTTCCCTATCTCTACATATGAGGCCTCAGATCTGTCTCTCCCTTAGATACACAAGCACACACAACCATATATACATACACACACACACCATATTTATTGCTACTTACCCCATTTCAAATCCCTCTAACAATTTACTTTTCAGAAAAAGTGTAAATGCTGTTATATCAGTATGTGTAAATCTTAAGCCCAGCCCTGCAAATACTCACAAACACATACATTTACGTGTCTGTGACTCCTCACAGAGAAATAGGATGTTCTTCTAATTCTCAATTTYTACAAATAAAAGTTACCAGCAAAATGACAATTGTAAACGCGTACACACACACACAACATCTACAGGAACATGCTCCAGAATGCTACCTGTAAAAAAGATCCAATATATCCTGTGTACTATATAACAGTTCTACATAATACGAATGGCTTTTTCATTTCCATTTTGTTTTTAAAGRAAAGAAAAAAAAGGGAGAGAGAGAAGTGATGCATCGAGGGATGTCTTATTTGATGCGAGTTAAGTCTCATGGCTGTATACATGGGGACTTAACCTTTACATGATAATTCCAAAATCAGTAGGCGTTTGTTCATCTTTGCCCCRTGCTAATGTTCAAACAGTATCCCCAGCTTGATCATGATCTTTAAATAACATCTCAACTTTCTGAAACCGAAGCTTAATATTTTTGAAAGAAAAAACTAAAGCAATGTTTTTATAATATTTTTAAAGGTAATTGTAACCTTTAGTGAAAGTATTAGTACTACTCCATATGGTCCTCCATCTTACAACTTTTTCTTAACACTGTATAGTCAGAAAACAACCTTTTAAAAATACAGCTGTGAGAAAAAGACATATTGTCTTGAGTTTGTATATTCCTGAAGTATTTTTAACCAATCAGAAAATAAAGGGGGTTTTCTTTTCTTTTGGATCATTGCTGTTGATTTGCCTTGTAGCAACACTTTTAGCACCTTCTTAAATATGTGYGGATTAGACATAATGTAATCCAGATCTAAGAAGTCTAAACAGGTTTTTAATTAGGAAGGGTGGCCTGGGGGTTGAAGCAAAACTAGGACAGCGAGCTGGAAGCGTGGATTCCTTCCCCTGCTTAGCCCATGTGCTGCTGAGTGATCTTGGCAAGTAATTTGTTCTTCCAGCTTCAATTTCCTCATCCACAAACTGATATGGTAACGCTTGTCGTCTTTGAGTCCTACACATGAAAAATACTTTGCGAGAGTTGAGCTACTGCCATTATTATTTACCTGGGTATTGAGGAGAAAGAGGCAGTAAAGTCAAACAAATACATTTGCATGCTCTGCTGGTGAGAAATCAGAAGAGCTCTTGTTCAAAATGAAACTGAATATTTCCACATATGACAGGCAGCTTGGATCATAAAGTTGAAAGCCAGTGCTATGGGCAAAACTAGGTCAATACAACTGGGTATCCACTGAATAGTAAGCTATGCAGCTCAACAAAAAGTTGGCTCAGTTATTAATCCCTGTCTCTGATCAAGTCAGCAGATTTATGCCTAAAACGCTGTCAGTGCTGKTTTGTAATTTTGGCCTTTTGACAGCAAAATTCACATTCTGCTCTTGGATGATTATGTTCAGAGGAAGCTCAAACAATAACGGGGAAATGTCAGAAGCCGTGATTAGAACACAATGGGTTTTGGCTCCTGCTTTTTAGCCTAATCAGGTCATTTTGGTCATGACTCAAATTTGGCTGCATAGAGACTGACCAACCGTAACATGTCTTCGTATTTCTTTCATATCTGAGTATCCTGCAGAATCTGTAAGGTGGATTCAAGAACACACAAGTGTTGTTGTCATCATCATAGAAATAACCTTTAGCCACGACTATACTGCAAAAACTACAGGAAGCAGAAGGTATATGCCAATTTACCATAATATAATAAATGACTAAGATTTTTTAAATATATCATGGTTCACACTTGCATAGTGTACTTAGTATGAAAATGAAAAAAAAACTCTTATGATGATAATAAAGCTTTGTAGCATGCTATGAAGTTAAAGTAGGAAAAAAGTTTCTCAGGCAAACAAACTACAATACCAGCCACTGACGAGGTCCTCTCTTAAGAGTAATGCAGAAATGAGTTATCTGTCAATACTTTAGCCACACTCCAAGAAAAGGCTAGTTTTGATAAAGCTAAAGATAAGGATGTTACATATTTATTCACCTGGTGTAAATTATATATAAAATTTATAGTCATCTCTTTTAATATGATGGTTGAGGAGACCTAAGAACAGGTGCTCCAATTTTTCTTGAATATCTGGGAAGCCACATTAGGAAAAACTCCTTTGCCTCTGTTAAAATCCTTTATGAATGTAATTGTCATACACATGAAGGGACTTTAGACAGAATGCAGATAAATGCTGTAAAGGAGGTAATGGAATTAAAGACTTAAAGATGTCATGGTGATGGGAGAGTAAGAAGTGAAAGAAAAGTAACTCAAATGTGAACGATGTTTTCTTGTAGTAAATGCACTTAGTAAAAATGTGTAGTTCTCTACAGAAAAGAGCGACTAAGGCAAAGGTAATTTCAGCGTAACTTATTTTAAAAGCTCACTGCTTTGTTTGGAGACAATAGGTGGCACTCTGTAGCTACCTAGTAAAAAGGAACAGTCTAACAGCCAGTGTTTCTGAAATGCATGTTTCTGCCTCCAGCTTTTACTACTTATCCCATTTACAATTTTTTTTCTGTGATAAATACGGCTGAAGGTAAGTTTCTAGGTGCTAACAAAGCGTACTAGCACTTTAATTCTGTGTGCATGTTTTATGCCCTCCTGCAGCTTTGTACCAAATACAAACAGAGAAGAGCAGCGGGGGAAATCAAGCAGAAATTAGAAAGGAGTGTGAGATGAAAACATTCCTGGACTGACAGAAGGAAGCAGAAGGGAAAAAAAAAGAAGAAAAAAGAAGAAAAAAAAAGAAAAGAACAAAGAAAAGAGAGAACAAGATAAAGGGAGACAGTGCATCTGTAAAGGAGAAGAGGGAAGGAATTAAAAAGGTAGAGAAAGAAGAAAGGAAGATTCACCGTAACAGAGCCAGGAGCAAGGGAGCAAATAAAGTGCTGCAATCCACACAAATTTACAGGCTCAGAAATCAATGGGAGAATCAATTTGGAAGGACTTGGTTACTTGCTTCAGGGAATGCATCAGATCAGATTTGGTAAAGCACGTTATAAATTGCAGGCCTGATGTAAGAGCAAAGTATTATTAAATTAATATTTGAAACCAATAAGTAGTAACAAATCAGAGTGGGTAAAGCTTCGACACTTAAGAAAATTTCTTCTGTCATAAAAATGCGATTAACAAAAATAAATCAAAAAAGTGAGGCATTTTTCCTCCTGAACATTTTTTTTGGTTCATGTTTGTTTTATTTGTTCACTATCTTGAAAATAGCTAAGTGTTTTGTATTTGCTACATTTGTACTGAATATTTATTTTGATCAGTTTACTCTTTTACAATAAGAAAAAGATAAGACAAAAAAAAATTGAGCATCCCTATTGTCCTTCTATAGCCTGTGAATCCATTGTAATTATAGATTTAATTTAAGAGATTAAAAACTGGACTGATAAATGAAGGGGAAGAGCTTTCTGAAAACAAGTAATTTTTATAGTAACTAACTGAAAGAAAATCCATTTTTAATTTGCTTATTTTGTGCTGCTGGCTACATTAGAGAATACAGTCAGTTTTAGTATTCATCACACTGACACAGCTCTGTCTTTCTGTTTCTTTTGCACCACCTATAAAATTGAGACKTTGAAATGATTTTGTGCTTTTTGGAACATCTACAGAAATATTAAGCACACTGGGTGCTTTCAAATATCAGACCCTAGAGAGTTCTTCAGTTACATACCATCAATGAGATATCCCAAATCTGCAGGGACTTAGAAATATGGCTTTGATCTTGCTTCGGTTGCAGGTTTTTTGTTGTTTTGGTGGCTTTTTTTTTTTTCAAAAATGCTGTTTGCTTCACAAAGGATAGTGAAATCATACATCCATTCATGCACACGCTGATTTGGTGTTAGAGTAACACACATCATAGAAAGCCCAGAAGAGTATTTATTTATCTTACTGCTTGCATTAGGGTAGCACCCAGTCTCCAACTAAGGCCCCACACCCTCTGTGCAAAGCACTACACCCATATAATGCAACAAAAACCATTCAAGCTACTTAAAGTAGCAAATAGCAGGAGGGAAAATTGAAGTAGGGAGAAATTGTATGAGTTGGTTGAAATCACACATTAGTAGTACATCGGGGGGGGGAAAAAAAACAAATGTAAGGGATCAAAGCACCCCTCTCTTGAGCGGTATGGTGTTTGGCTTCTGACAGTTCACGGTGTGAGCACTGAGCTATGCCTGCTTAGAGTCAGCTGGCTAATCAAGCCATTTCTTTTTCAGTACAATACTTCTAGTTTTCCTCTCATGCTTCAAAAAATTCTGAAAATTAACTGCATGTTTATTTCAGACGGCCAAAGGACATTCATACTGGAAGGACCTAAAAAAGGTAATTCAAATAGATTGAGCATTCTTCTTCACAGCATTTAACACAGAAAGCTAGGATGGACAGAGAATGTGCCAGTGTGTATGATGTTTTAAAATCTGATTAATCACACAAGAGAGAATTTGAAATCTTAAGTGGCTGAAGGCCTGGAATATGAACACACACCTTTTTAAAAGACTTTGAAGTTCAGGCGAAACCAAACTTGGCTTATTTAAATTTTCTTTTACACCTTCTACAACTCTGCTTCACAACAATTTAGAAAGAAAGCTATCTGTAGTGCTTTCATCTATTGCTTTATTGCAGTATCACCTCTGTGGCATCTCAGCTATTACTTTTTCCCTTGTTATTCCCCTCTTAGGCTTGGCAAAATCTTTCCATCACGATGTGAAACAGCACTACCCCTTGCCTTCCTCCCCAGCCCTCCCTCCGATCTACCTTTATTGTGCAGCTTCCAAACCACCACGACCTGGCAGTGGTAGGGAGCTTGCAGACCTTCCTTTCTCCAGTCCCCAGTCCTTTACCATCTCAGAGCCTAGGAGAGGCTGAACGCATCAGTGTTACTCATCAGTGTTGCACCTGACCCAGTGGGGGCTGATCCCTGATTTGTGACTTTAATTATTGTTATCCTGATTTCAATTATGGTTGAAAATAACAAAAATAAGGAAACCTTCCTCTTATCTATTGCTGTCACGTTGAGCATCACAGTCCAGAGTGGTAACTTTGCCTTCTTAAACTGAGACAATGTTTTGGTCATGTGCAGAGCATTCATTTTCATTAGGTGTAACTGACTATTGACTTATTATTTCATTTTACTAAATGTTGATATACTAACGACTAAGCATTCAGCCTTTAATGGGATTTTCATTTATCATACCACATAGCAAAATATAATTTTGCTTACTAAAGTTACCCATTCTGCTTGAAACAAGTATTTTATCTGTTTATTTGACTATGGTTTCCTTGGCATTTCTTGTTGATTGAATGTTGACATTAACTGTAGAAGCAATACTTTATCCTAACTTTAATACTGGCTACATTTTTAATGCATTTATTCTGCAAACATCATGTCTAACCTGTCACAAACTTTGAAGTATATTTAATACGAAGGAACCTACTGGGAGCCAGGCTTCAACCTGACTGATGCATGCATGAGTGCACTGGCTTATACATGTGCAACTTTTATTTGTTTTGTGGGAACCCCTCTGGACTTTAACAGTCTTTCATTTTGTCTTTTGTAGAGAAATTAAAGCCTGCACACCAGGCAATGTTTTCTGCTTACAGCTAGCAAGATGGAATTGGCATACAGGCATAATCTCTTACTTGAAAAGTGAAACTGGTCTATATTTTTACCATGACGCCTGATATTTACTTCAAATGCACAGGAGTACATCTCCTAGATTTGAGAAATCTCATTGATTTCTAGAGTGACAATGTAGGACAGCTAATATCCTCTTTAACTTTGAAAGGGAGATGATTATTCCAGTATGCTTATTCATTTATACTTTGTCTCACATAAGCACTTGTCTCTCTTCCCTGATCAGAGCTGCATCATTTACATGTTAATAATCAAAATAAATCCTGAAAACTGCCTCTCTGTTCTGCTTGCTATACCCAACACAGGTAACTCCATACTAGAAAGGTTGCTTTGCATCCTGCTTTTAAAAACTATTGGTTCCATATTGGAACCACTTTTCTATAAACTATTAACTTACAACATTCGATGACTCTATTTACCATGAATCCTCCAGCTTTTCAGTTTGTAAACAAAGCTAGATGAGCTGGAAATGGTGATAGGCAACCGCATTGCACTGTCAAGAGACAGGGAGTATTCAAAGGCTAAGAGAATACCTAAAAATAGCAGTGCCTCTAAGCCATGTTTTGAAATATCAATACACAGTCCGTTAGTAGCAAGCATCCAGAATTACTTTATATAAAACACTTTTGAAACACAAAGCAGTCTGTAATATCTGTTCTGTTCAGAATAAAAATTCTTACCCTTAGTCATGGTTCAAATGCTGTTTATTTATGTATAAATATTTATATATATATATATATATATTTGAGATACTCAGTCATGTTGATAAATTAATTTAAAATTTCCATCAAAACACTCTTGACCAAGTAAGTTGAAATCCCAGTTTCTAAGCAGCTCAGCAGAAGAGATAACTTGTAGCATATAAAATACAATTTAGTCTGAATGTCAACTGCAGAGAGAATAGCTATCATGCACTACTAACATTATACCTTTGTGCAGGATTTCCAAATAACGGTTTTAGATTTCATCCAATATTTTTCCTATTTAGAATACTCATAGTTAAAATTGTTCATTAAAACCATTTCAAAAAACTCAAACCAACAATATTTTCAAATTCAAACTTTATAGTTTTCTTGTTTTTAAACCATGCAAATAAACCATTAGGGAAATTACTAATTACTAATCACTAACGATGACATCAAACACCTGTGAAGTTCATGCTTTTATACACATAATAAATTTGTTCACCTCATGCACAGTTATTACACTGTGAAGAATATATGGCCTGAATATAAAGAAAATTTAATCTTTAAAGAAATCTTTTTTTTTTTCACCTCGCTACAAATTTTTTTGCTGTACATGAAGTCCACAAAAGCCCTCCCTAAAAAAAAAAAAAAAATTAGTTTTATGTATGAATCCATTACCTAGATGAAAAAACTATTAAAGTTTTTTAAAAACCTATTCTAGCCAGCTTAATTATCACATATTCAACAGGGTGGAAAGGAATAAATGCCAGCAAATGCAATTCCCCCTGTATTTCTTTAACCCTCCCATATTTCCTTTCTCCTTCACAGGACCCAATAATTATATTACTTCAGTGACTACACAGTCAGTCACACAGAGCCAGCATGCAGGCCACAAATCTAAGTGTGTGCCAGGGATGCCTTGCAGGTAAAGCAGCTATTTACAAAGTGCATCTCAAAAGCAATATAATGAGTCACCTAAATACAGGACTCTACTGATGGAAACCCGGTTCCTAAAAGAGAAAAATAACTTTGTTTTGACCTCAAATTGTATTAGCTATAAACATACTTAGCAGCTTGGACTTCACAAAAACATTAGAATAAATCGAGCTTTAACATAATGAAATATTTAGGGCTAGGCTGATTACTTATTTTTGCTCAGCGGTGTAACAGGCTAACAGTCCCACTTTCCTATGTGAAATGAAATATGACTCAGTGTAAGTTGATTAGTAATAATTACAAACCAAATATTCTTCTACCTCCTGAACAGCAGGAGACCTGTAATATCAATTGCAGATTTCCTGCGCTCTAATGATTCATACACAATATATGCAAGTCGTCTGCGTGGCCAGTACAGATTCGGCAATTTACCTAAAAATTCACGTAGACAGATTGATTTCCAAATTTCAATAGGAATTTAAACCTGTAGGATACCTCCTGAATTATGGAGTCCAGTAGACCAAGTCAGAGACATCATAATAGAATTTCTTTCCTTAAATCTCAATTTAGAAAATTCTTTTTTTTATTCTTTTTCATTTTTTTTTTCTCCAATCACCATTGTAATTGATAAACTTGTTCTTGAAACTCAGTTTTATTTCAAACATCGATTTATTCATGAGTTGATTTGAGGAAAAGACAGGGGAATTTATTATGACTCTTTCTGTTCGTTAGAGAGAAAGAGAGAGATAAAGAAAAAAAATCCAAAATGAGGGTGTTAGGGCACTGAGACGGGTTGCCCAGAACTTGTGCAATCTTCACATTTGGTGATAGTCACAGCTTCACTGGAAAAGACCCAGAGCAATCTGATCTAACTTGAAATTAGCCCTGTTTCAAGCAAGAAGGTTAGATGATCAGGGCTTCATTTACAGAATTACCTTCCAGATGACAGCCCTTAAGCCATATGCACCTTTCCTGTAGGAATTTAATTATTCAGTCTTGTTTTCAATGAATAATTACTATAGCTGTCCTACACATTTTAAATAAAAACTTAGATCTAGATAAGAAAGAAAAAATTGAGACTTGTGAGAAAAACATTTCAGGCTTCACTTAGGAGTGGATTATTTCACATAGCTACCATTTTATTTTCTGACTGCACCACAGTAAGGTTGTAACAAAACAAAATACAACAAGATAACATCTTTCCTCTGTGGAAACTTTGGATTCTCACTTTTGTCACAAGAAAGAAAAGCTTTGAAATAGGACCTGAGAGCAGCCAATGACAAGTTATTACCCATGCCTGCAAAATATTTCAAACAGTTGCACATTTCTATGGGAGGGGAGAAACAAATCTAACATTTTTTGTAAACTACGCCAGTCAGTGCAACCAAAATCTGTGTTTGTTAAATATCAGCTTTTCTAATATCATCAAGATGCAAAAATATTAACTGTGGTTGTGAATTATTCATATTTTACCCAATTATTTCTGTTAAAATGGTAGTCAGCTAAGTACTCAGAGCTATACCTCTACAATATTAATATATACAGATGTTAATATACACAGATATACACCAGCAYAGGGTTATTATTCTCTATAAGTACTTCTTCATCCTTAGTTTGGGACACTGCTTTGTCAAAAAGAACTCATGCATACGTTAAGAAAATAGCGTAAGACTTCACCGGGTGTTTCTATGATTAGTGGGAACCATTTTACAGCTAACACATGTGAATATTAACACTAGTCAAGTGAGATGAATTGAAGAGATTGTAGTTAATATATCTCCATGACAGACATTCTCACCTCCATGAAAACCAAACCTTTCAGTTTAAGTATCTAAAAAGGATCAGTACTAATTTGAAAGTATTTATTTCTGCATTTCACAGACTTAAACACTGTGCTATGCAAAACCACATCTAGTTAACAGCTCTGTGTATGTGGGTAGTTCAGTGTCTGGCTTAGTGGTATCTGAGAGCTCTACAGGCAGCTTCAACAGAGAATCATCTTACCCTTCCACAGAAATGGTCCGCTGCAAGCTCACTGTGGGTGGACGCGTTGCAGTGCTGTGCTGGGAATGACTGTATGACCAAGGAAGAATAAAGAAAAGCGTTCGTTAAAGAATTACAAGTTTCTCTTATTCTTATTGTCTCTAGCAGTTTAGCTAACGCCAAAATAGAAATAACAATCAGATTGGTTTACATGTGTCTAAAGCATTTTGACTTCAGTGATGCTCATCTCTTCAAAAAAGGGCTCAACCCTACAGTCTCTCTCGTTTAAAATCAGGTTTCATTCCTCCTTAAGAGCAGCCAATAAAGAGGATAATTCCTCCTTATCTTTCCTATTCTTTTAAAATATATATATACACACACAGTTCAGTGACTTAAAATAACTTAGATGTTAATTGTTCTGCTAAATATACTAACCATAAAACACAAAGTTAATTTCAGAGCGGAAAGTAAAACAGTAAATGATAATATTATCAATCTAATGTTTCTCAGGCAGAATGCTCAGTAAAAGAGGACATGAATGGCTTATAATTGCACCATAACATAACTTTGAATTTTACAAATTTGAACCATCATTCACTATTTCTATCAGATTTTAAGTAGCTTGATTTTTTTCCACATGAAATTATATCAATCTAAGACACAATATTTAGAAAAAAAACATGATATTTTCTAAGCAAAACACAGACTCTGTGGAAGAAAAATCTTTTTGATTGAAAATCCTGAGGTCTAATGGCTTCTCTCATATGTGTTGTCATGGTTGAGGAACCTAGTTACTATATTACATAAACCCAATAAATTATACAGTATACGTTAACTTCAGTATTGTAATATTGTGTAATAGTATTGTACCATTGCTATTCATGTAAATATAAATGGATAACAACACAGCATCAGTCAAAGTCAGTTCTGTGATAATAAATTGCATTCCCTATCCAAGACAATGTGTTTAAAAAACAAAAATAAAAAGCAGAAGCATCTGGGTGTATCCTCTGATTAGTTTAAATGGCTACACCACGTAGTGAGGCCCAATATTAATAATGCAAAGTACACATTAAAAATAAATCTTTAAGTCAGTTTTATATCATTGATTCCACGAACTGCAGATTTTGTCTTGCTTTCAAGCTTTGTATACAACTCGAGCGGTTTGTTCAGAGGAAGCACAACTTATTTTCATTAAAAGCTGAGACATTCAACATTAGTGAACAGCACATCTATTTTACATGCATTTGATCTTGTAGCATAGCCAATACTGTCTGACAGAAGAGATATGATCTTTCTGTGTAGCACATAGAGTTGTGACACACACGATATCATGCCACAGGACAAACAAAAGACCTGCTACCTGCTGGTATTCCCTGTTGCGACCATTGTGCTCTTGTGTCATATTAGTAAACTGCTGTACTCATCCTTGTTCTGAGTATTTCAGAAAGTTTGTGGGAAAGTATATTCCCCTTATAGGAAGAACTGCAGAGTTTTTTATCTGTTTTATAGCAAGACATAGGATGTTCAGGAGTATCATGAGTCTCTGGCATCATGGTGTGAACAGAATAGTTGAGCTGGACAAACATTGCAGAATAATATCTTATGAATATTGGTTAAAATTTCACATTAAGTTTGCATCTTGCAAATTATTTAGGATGCGTATTTTTAAACTACCTTTTTTTAGTGTTTATGCATTTTTAAAAATTTAAAGTTTAGGTTGTGCCTTGTCTTCTGTCCCTCTCCCTCTACAGAGCTGGAAGGGAACATACATCCTTATGTTTCTGTACTGGCTTCCCACACAAAATTAATAAGGAAGGGAACAGCCTCTCCCCTGAATTTTCCCCCTGTATACATGAGACAGAAGTGGCACAGCAGAGCCATAACTCCTCCATCTTTTCCCTGTGCAGCTTGACTCTCAGAAACTTTATTCCCTGAAGTTGCATCAAGAGATGCAAATATACGGCTGGCACAAGGAACAAGAACCCAGCAGAGAGGAGGGACGATGATGTATGTCATGGCCCTCTAAGTCACACTGCATGTCAAGGTCTGTTTCTAAGAGAAGGATGGCAAAGCTGTGCCTGAGCTATACTGCTGATGCAAAACCACAACGGAGACTTTAAACAAGCAGCTCATATTCTTGCAACAGATGCTACATATTTTGTAGGGAAAAAATCTATTAACAAGGCATGGCAAGTTAGCAACTGAAGGTTTCATGCAGGAATTGGGTTTATTTCACAAATGTTGTGTAGTGTTCTGTTTTTCAAAGGAATGTCATGGGAAAGGGAAGCTGAGGAATGACAGCTGATATGGCACTTTGCCTTAAAACATTTAAGTCACCTCTCCCTGTTTCAAGATCTCCTCCTTTCTAGAGGCATGGCATACTGTTACAACCAGAACCMCAATATCTCCATCCATCCACAACTAGCCAAACTGGCTTGAATTCTGAAAGCTTTGCTTCTTTTCCCAAAAAAGATTTCAGCATAGCCCTACTTTTACTACAGCAAACTTATGTATATAACTCTGACCAGCTTCAAAATGAGCAAAATTACAAGAGCATTAAAGGTGGGACTTTCAGCTGCTAAGTACTAAACCCAAATAATTTCCCATTTATCTGCAGAATTAGTAACTGAAGATGGTAACAAAAACATATTGAATAGTAAGCACTTGGGATGTGACTATGTTTGGATGTTGCAAATAAAARAATGGGCTACAATCACCGAAGTAATTTATAGAATGGTGAATTATTGCTCCTGCACTGGAAGATTGAAAATGAGGAAAGGGACCAGCCTGATCACTGTAATAGACTCTCAGTCCCCACAGCGATGCTGCATTTTACTGATGAATTCAACTACCTTTGAGGGTTGATACTAAACCCAGACTACCTTCTGCAAGACCTGAAGGTTATAACCTCTCTGTTTCTAAATATTTTATATAATGGATGAATAAAGACTAAGAATTTTGTCACCATACTATTCATAATGGCCTTTACAGCATTAGCAAAAATTCTTAGTCTTTATAAAAGATCTCTGTTTGACATCACACACTTTTCTTTAACATGGAACAAATTACCTTTCTGAACATAGACCTACCTAGATCTAAAGCTGGTATTGGCTGCACTCTCATAAATTTATTACTGGATTTCACTCTTCACGTATGTTAAAAAAATTGGACATCTTTTTATAAATGCAAATTATTATTGTTTAAAGCATATGATTCCTATTTAGAAAGGTTGGTGAAAATGCTATTTATGAACTTTCTAAGGAAAATCATTGTTGAAACACAAAATTGAAATGAGAGCAAACAGCATTTCCAGAAGTGATTAGGGGCACCAGGTTCCTTGATTTTGGGTGTCCAGTCTTCCAAAACCCTGCTTTGCCAAAAGAGGATATTCATCCCTTTCAGAAAATCAGATGTGTAACATCTCAGCAGAAGGGCAAGGTACCCAGAACTCACTAATCACTCTCCTCAGCCACTTGAGAATTTGTGCCATGCGACCACATCTGCTTGGTAGTTACCCTCACACAGTATTGTTATGGCTGGGGCAAAAAGCAGCAAATCAACCAAAGAATTATACAGACAGGCTGGAAAATGAAGATTCAGAGGGAAGAGCAGATTCTTGGGAAAACAAAGCACATTTCAATGACGGAGTGGAAAAAAAAGACTAGGATGGCGATATTATTTTCTATTATATCAGATGCCCTATTAAGTATTGTAATCCCATAACAAGTGTGAATTAAAGCAGTGATTTCAATTCAGTATTCTCCTGAAATTAGCAAACCACTCAAGCACTAGATGTCATCAGTATCCCTCACTGGAATGACTACCTCGTTATGCAAAGCTGTGCAAGGAACCTTATACCTCACTCCTTCCAAGCAAGGGGCTCAGCTATTGGCAATATTCCACTCATTAGAAACCGTTTTCCAATCCTAGGTATTTGTGACACAGAGTTCAAATGAGCCCTTGGCTTTTTTCATGAAAATAATTCATAACTGGTGATAGGAAAACTCATTTTTTGTACATAATTACAAAAATCACGTTTGATGCTCAGTACAAGCTTATGCCTTCTAAGGTATTGTCATGAATACAATTGCAGCTAAAAATCAAAAACACAGTTTAATCACTGCTTGACACAAGTGGCTATCCAGTTGGAGACAGAAATAACAGTCTGATATCATTCCTAACGGACTTATTTAAAAGATAAAGCTCCTTGTGGCTTCTGTCAAAGTGGTGGAACCAGCAGAAAGAAGCCATTTACATCACATGCTTAATACACTTATGCATGTGTCATGTCTTTTGTAGCACAAAAGAAAATAAAACTTCTAGGTTACTGCCACCAACATTTTCTGTGATGAATGCCTAACCATAGACACTTACATCCCTATTGAGATATGTAGGTAAGTAGCATATTTTTACAGTCACAGATCTAAGTATTCAAAATTCGACATTTAGGCTTATAAAAATGCTACCCTTTCTCTGAAATACAGAATGAACTTCTCAATAGTTTTAATAATATAAAGTAATAATATTTCAATATACTACTCAGTACTCCATCCACACAAGATAGATTTTCCCTGAAGAAATGAATCTCACATCCCATAAAATACCAGTTTTAACTTAATCCCATTTAATTTTAGTTCGAGACAAGGGGAATATACTATTCTTTTAAGACAACTCAGATGAGTGAAGGAATAAAGAATGAGGTTCTAAGTGAATAAGGGGCAAAATAGAGAGCAAAGGATCCAACCTCTCTTTTTTAATGGGTTTAAGTTGTTTTTTTGTTTCAAACCTGTTTCTTAGGCAAGGCCTGCCATTTCATGTCCTTGTAAAATACTAAAAATAGAGCAGCTTGGTGTCAACATATTTTTTAATGATTATTATGAAAATAACGACATCAATAAGTATCATATTAACAAGAAGAGAAGTAGCCAGTCTCCTCAGTTTTAATTCTGTTCTAGCCCTTCAAAGGATGCTTTGAAGGCACTTCTGCTGTGTGGGTGATGCTGAAACTGGAGGCAGCATCATAAGCCCTTCTTTGCCTTTAGGGACCAAACGAACTACTGCCTTCCCTTCACAAATGACACTTTCACCAATACACAATATCTCAGTGAAACCCCCACCTGGGATGAAACAATCACATTAGGGAAACGTTTATTGTGTTTTAAACTTCTGCAATGCAATTTGCCAACTAAAAATACRGACAAACCAGCATTAGGGGATCAGACTGCATGACGCTCAAATCAGAGTTTAACCCAAAGCCTGCCTCTTGCATTGAGGGTGGAAAATAGAAGGTTGTTACAATCTAAAATTTTTTCTGGTCTCTTTTGCTCGTATAAAAACAATACACATCATCTTTACACACAGAGTACTAGAAAAGTCATCAGCTTTCCTCTCCCAACCCACCTCCTACCAACAAAGAACAGTTGTCCTCTATTTGCTATAGCCTTGATTTAGGAAACCTTTTGTTTTCATATATTTTTGTTTTGACAAGTCAAAACTGACAACATAAAAGTCATTATTTGCTTCCTAAATCAATTGACCCGCATCTTCTCATAAAGAAGTAGTGATACAGCTAGTGGCACAGGCTGGATAGAGACCTCTCTCAACACTGGCTTCGGAGCAGCATTCTTGAGGTCCCAATTCTGAAACTGCCACACAGAAGAAAAGTATATAACCTGCATTTGCCTATCAATACATCCTGTGCAGGAAAAAAAAAGCAAACATAACAAAAAGACAAAATTAGACCTCTGAGTTATTCTTCGTTATTCACAATACGAAAAGAAAAAAAAATGATAAATACAATATTGAAAAAGTTCCATTGGAGAACAGTGAAGGGAACGCTAACACTCTTTGGTTTTATGATGTATTCTCAGCATGTTGTTTCTTACGTCAAGGATTGGAGGTAGCAGTGCAGTTGTTTAATAAAGCTTCTAAGCCTTTGCTTTGACGGATGTAAGAGTTTAAGAAGGCAACATGCTTTAATTCCATTACTGTGGAGTTTTAATTCAGCTCAGTGAAGTGAAACCAGCTTTTCCTGATGCTGCTGACAGCTAAACTTCTAACTTAAATGAGTTTTTGCTCTCCTGTGGGATTAATTAGAAGACCAGAGAGTGCTTTTTTGGTATTAATTTTATCTCAGCTACAAACACCTTGATAATATCCAGTACTGACAGTTACTGACCCATATTAGAAGTGTCAAACTAACCAGACACTCTCCCATTGGAGGTAAATAGGAAACTTCAGAGAATAGGACATTCAACCCTGCTACTTTCAGATCACCCTTAGGCAACAAAGCCACACATGAGATGTAACACTGTTTTCATGCACAGGCACATGCAGTGAGGATTTTTGGACTGACTTAGCAATGATAATTAATTTTTAAAATCGCATCTGCACATATATTCTACAAATAGTATTGCTAGGCTAAATACCTACCCAGTGGAAAACAGAAAAGAAACAAAATGAAGGATTAGGCTGTCACTCTGCCTACAGATATGTAGAATAAGGACCACACTACGTCTCTGTTCAGGTTCTCTGTATTAATTGCACTTGCACAAGTAAAGACAAGAAGGTCGCTGACCTCTCCCTCCCTTCCTTCCTTCCCTCCTTCCTTCCTTCTTTCCTTCCTCCCTCCCTCCCTCCCTCCCTTCCCTCCTCCCTTCCTTCCTTCCATCCTTCTTTCCTTCCTTCCCCGAACAGTAGCCAAAGAGAAGTGGTTAGCCACATTCCGCAGCTGAAAGTATTTGAGTTATTGC
This sequence comes from Phoebastria nigripes, assembly GCA_035582835.1. Taxonomy (NCBI): domain Eukaryota; kingdom Metazoa; phylum Chordata; class Aves; order Procellariiformes; family Diomedeidae; genus Phoebastria; species Phoebastria nigripes. Next base: position 1,265,449 of record JAYKAV010000922.1, on the reverse strand, counting down.
AGCCCTAAATTAGCATCATATAGCAATAAGGAAGAATGCAAGGTGAAACTGTGACTCAGAGGAATGCTTCAGCTCCTGGAATAAAGCTGATTATCCACCTTTGTTAGCAGTGCGCCTAAGTCAGCACCTATCTTCAAAGTGGTGAAACATCCACTGACTTCAAATCTGCTTCCTTACGGCTGAGGTAATTGCAGGAGAYAATGATAAGCTTTAAAATATAAAAAGTATGCTTATCTGAGATGGAATTGTTATTTTAGTTTGAAATATAATATTTAAAACAGCTGAAGAAGTTTGGAATGATGTGGGGGGAACCGAAAATAATTAGGAATGCTGTTTAAAGGAGTAGAGTGGAGAGGATATACTGTTGATGAAGTTTCACATCTAGTCTAATGTTCCCATGTAGGGTAAATACAGACTTACACAGTACTGTGAAGAACACAGCATTGAGCAAACTAGGCATACCGAGTGAAAACTGTAAGAAAAAAATACAAATCGATACAAAATTAAGTGGAATAAATTTTAGGAAACTTGAGACCTGTTTTAATGACTCAGACATGGTACCTTGCTCTTTTGGGAGGTTATTCTGTTCTAGATGTCACTGTTAGGTACTGATTTCTGTTACAGCACACATTTTTAAATTTTGCTTAAATTCCTCCCTTTCATCCCATCCTTCTTCTAATTCATTATGTTCCTTGTTCATATCTTCTCCTCATACTTTGGACAGACTTTGGTTTTTAGAAGTGGGRCACCTAAATCTCCATGGCATTCCAAGACATTCTGTTACTGTTAAAAAAAGTAAATCTCAAGTCTTCCTACTAGCCTCTCAGTTGTATTATTATTATTGTTGTTGTTGTTGTTRTTATTATTATTATTATTTATATTACTGTAATGAATCTAAGGAATGATAAAGCTCCACCTGGGAGTTGAAATACTCCCTGTTGAAGTTAGTCTGACAATTATACCAGCTGAGGACTGAGGTTTACATGTCAAAATACTTGCAACAAGTGAAAAACATATGTAGGTATGTAGAAAAAAAAGGTGAGAATGGTAGAAGAAAGAAAATCTCACCTTCTCAGTTGCTTAAGCAATATCAGATGGAAATGGTCCATGAACATAATGACTGAGTTTGGCTCTAATTACAGTTGTGGAAGAGGATGTAGTGCTACTTTCATGAATTTAAATAGGGAGCTTTTGTTTAGGAATGACAGAAAACTTTCTGACGCACTCTGCGTGGCCTCGTAATTCCCTACATCTCGTGGTACCCTGGTACCAGTGCCTAATACAATGTTGAGTTTTCAACTCCTCATGGAGAAAGCAGCTGTCACCCTCCTCCCTACTCTTTGACATGATGCTATGTAATTCAACATCACTAAAGTTTTTTTGCCATGCTGCTACACTCGAATGCCATACCTCATTTACTGTTTGCTATCACTCCTAATTCTCTTCCAGCATTAGTGCCTTTCCAAGCATTACCATTCCAATGAATTGCACAGGGTGTAAGAGAATTGGAGACGGTTTGATTTCTATGTGACAGAACAACAAGCATTCTTGCTGGGTAAAAAGAAATCAGCTTCACCAAAGGAAAACACATGCTATAGTACAGAAAAATGTCTTAATCAGTCAGGTCTTCTGTAATGTAGTAGAAAGAAAGACATACTTTAGAAAAAAACTTCTATTAAGGATGTCTGGAGACACTAAATAATCAGAACGTGCTGAAGCAATTCAAAGGCAGAGTGACAAAGCTTGTGGCATTATATGGCTGGAAGGAGTCATTCAGCTTCTCACTCATTTTATGTATATGTATTGGGTTTGCATGGCAAGGTTTTGGTAGTAGGGGTGCTACAGGGGTGGCTTCTGTGAGAAGCTGCTGGAAGCTTCCCACATGTCCAATAGAGCCAACGCCAGCCAGCTCCAAGATGGACCCGCTGCTGGCCAAGGCCGAGCCCATCAGCGACAGTGGTAGCGCCTCTGGGATAATATATGTAAGAAGGGGAAAGAAAAAAACTGCTGCGGAACAGCAGCCGGAGAGATGATTGACAATATGTGAGAGAAACAACTCTGCATACACCAAGGTCAGTGAAGAAGGAGGGGGAGGAGGTGCTCCAGGTGCCGGAGCAGACATTCCCCTGCAGCCTGTGGTGAAGACCATGGTGAGGCAGGCTGTCCCCCTGCAGCCCATGGAGGTCCACGGTGGAGCAGATATCCACCAGCAGCCCGTGAAGGACTCCACGCCAGAGTAGGTGGACGTGCCTGAAGGAGGCTGTGACCCCATGGAGACCCTGCGCTGGAGCAGGCTCCTGGCAGGACCTGTGGACCCATGGAGAGAGGAGCCTGCACTGGAGCAGGTTTGCTGGCAGGACTTGTCACCCCGTGGGGGACCCACGCTGGAGCAGTCTGTTCCTGAAGGACTGCACCCCGTGGAAGGGACCCACGCTGGAGCAGTTCATGAAGAACTGCAGCCCGTGGGAAAGACCCACGTTGGAGAAGTTCGTGGAGGACTGTCTCCCGTGGGAGGGACCCCACGCTGGAGCAGGGGAAGAGTGTGAGGAGTCCTTGCCCTGAGGAGGGAGGAGCGGCACAGACAACGTGTGATGAACTGACCGCAACCCCCATTCCCCGTCCCCCTGTGCCACTGACAGGGGAGGAGGTAGAGAAAATTGGGAGTGAAGTTGACCACGGGAAGAAGGGAGGGGTGGGGGGAAGGTGTTTTAAGATTTGGTTTTTCTTTCTCATTACCCTACTCTGATTTGATTGGTAATAAATTAAATTAATTTCCCCAAGTTGAGTCTGTTTTGCCCGTGACAGTAMTKGSYGARTGATCTCCCTGTCCTTATCTCGACCCACGAGCCTTTCGTTATATTTTCTCTCCCCTGTCCAGCTGAGAAGGGGCATGATAGAGCGGCTTGGTGGGCACCTGGCGTCCAGCCAAGATCAACCCACCACAAGCCTTATTTGCCATCCTTGATTTCAAATGTCAGTATTTWTCCTATTAAAAATGGAAAGCAATAATACGTGCATCCATATATGTATAGTCTTTCTTCGCATATTGATGCAAGTGATAAGAGTAGGAAACATAAATTTTCAAGTAGAAACTTAGATTCCCTGATTTTCAGCCACTCTGCTGGCCCGCTCTCCTTCCCATTGCACACAGCTGGTGTAACTGTGTTTACACCCAGCACCAAGAGACATAGATGGTGGCCTAGGGCCACCACAGCTGAGTCTCTGCTGCARGGTACTCGTTGAGTTGTGTGCACAGGGAGTACGTAGCACAATTTCCATCAGTAGCYGTTCCGTGGCAACTGCAATACACACCACTCACCACTGTCCCATAACACCACTTTTGATGTATTTCTAGAGCTGTGCATTGCTTCCGTAATGAAACATATTTACTGCACACAAAGCTTATTAGGTTTCTGTGCAAGTAACAACACRAGTATCTGCACCAAAATCCCTTTCCAGTTTAAGCAAATGTCGAAAGACATTAGCAAGGACTTGAAAAATGGGTCCACTTTTAAGAAATTTTGAATGGCAAAACTTAGATAGAAATCAAGGAATATCTCAGAAGTTTTAGGAAAACTCATATAGGCACAATAGGAAGAATCATCACAATAGGACATTTGCAGTCCAAAAATACCAAATTGCACATCAGATGTGTATTTACTAGTTGCATTGTTGGGGGGGGAAAAAAAAAAAAAAGAGCAGGGAAGTGTTCTGGTAAGGAAGAAAAAGCTCCTCTAATTTATAGTCCGTGAATACAGCATAAATTCTGAAATACTGTAAACTAGTAAATTGTTCATAATGATGCTAACAACGAGTAAGACCTTGAATTTCAGAAAGTATTAAGACCAGAATTTTTAGATGAACTGGTTTATTATTGTCAATAGAACTGGATGAACTGGATTATTTTTGTYGAAATTCAATTTCACAGGAGATATGTACTTAATAGGAGGATAAGAAAACAAATGGTTAAACAGACACTAGAAAAATCTGGAAAGACCTCACATTTTCATGTACTTTTCCACCACAGTCCATAGAAGTTAATTTAAAGTTATGAATACCACTTATAACACTTTTGAGTTCCCTTCAGGAATCAGAGACCTAATTCCAATTCAGGATCCAAAAAAAGGAAGTATAACGTGATTTTAACACAGAACTCTGTCAGAGCAATCTTGTCATTAACAAAATGGACAGAGATGTCTTAATGGTTACACTGATCTTGCAATAGTGCATTTAGTGCCCAGGAGAGCTTAGCTTTGCTTTCTCTTCTCAAGGGAGGGGTTGACTTTCTTTGCACTGAAGATGACACTTGAAAAATAATTCATAGGACTTTTATACTGCATCTGCTTCTTTTTTAAAGAGTAGGGAAATCATAGATAAATAAGCCTAATGACAGAGCTCAAATAACTGCAACCCATTAAACTAATTTGCAAAGTTTCTATCCATCTCCATCCAAAGAAAAACAAGCACATAAAATTCTTTTCATGGCAGAGTCATTGCACTGAATTTTACTCATTCAAGATAAAGCGTATGGATAATAACAATTAATTAAAGTGATTTAAAACAGCAATGAAAAACTGTCTGATGCCAAAGTATACCATGCCATTAACAAACATTTCTATATCCCGTGAGATTCTGTATCATTATATTTGCACAATAAAAACATTCCTACAGAAATTTAAGTTTTAATATTGTTTCTGCATAAGACCAAGTTCATTTTCTCTGTACTTATTAACTCTCATGTGTGCATTGCAATGAATTACACTGTCAAGGTGAAACAGCCAGAAAAGGAGTGTATTCAGCTTCCCCAGAAGCGGTTTATTAAAACAAAAAGAATGATCACAACAGAAAGAACATTAAATTACAATTACGATCTAAAATCTATCAGAACAGCACACTTAATAYTGCAATTACTCCTGATACAATGTTTACTGCACCTGTGTGATACCTTCTGATAATGTTATCCCTTCTATTTGGATATACATTATCTCTACGCAAGCTGGGAACATGGGTTGGATATCCACCTTTTTTAACAGACCAGAGGTAAGAATGTAATCCTACATAAGCTGCTATTTAGCCTCACCTTCCCCGTCATTCAAATCAGCCAGCATGCATGTRTGCATGTGCAGTTATACCAAACACAAAAACAAAAATCCTAGAGAAATACACACAGAGAAAAGCAAAAGTAGAAATAACGTGATGCACACAAACAAATGACATCCCAACAGAATACATACAAAAAGCAGTGAATGGTAATTTGAAAATGCAGAAGTATRAAGAATGTATTGTCAAAATGAAAGATGAATAGTGAAGAAATTCAACAGCTTAAGCTCTCCTGTTTCTAATCTAATCTACACGAACTGTGATTCTTGAATCTTTTTAATTTGATCAAAGTTGGAGTTCAGCATTTCATGGGAAACATTCAGCATTTTACACTATGAGGTCTAAGAAAGAAGTATACACTAGAACTAGATACAAAAAAAAATTTAAAAATCTATTAATTTTTCTCATTCTGATGTTACTCACAGTGGGAGTGTCAAGCATAAGCATCTCCTATAGTAGATCACTGTAATATTGTCCAAGCACATTAGTAATTAATTTTGTCTGTCTTTGATTATAGGCCATAGATTGAATTAGATGAATGATGGGGTAGATAGATTATTTATACATTCCATTATGTCAATCCTTATATCCCTAAATCGACATATAAAACACCATTTATTTAAAGATGCTTGTTAAATACAGTCTTTGAAGAGAAATTTAGCTATTTAGGAAAGAACTGTGAAAGGAATTTATGAAGAATTTTACTCTAAGCCTGTGATAGTCATTAAGGTGAATTGTTTGGTTACAAACTTAATAGATAAATCATTTGAGTAAAACATTGGAAACTGGTTTTAAAAGATTTGTAAAATTAGCAAGCACGCATACATGGCTGAGCTGACAAAGAGTCGATTTGTGATCCTTCTGGGAACTGATTTAATGTCAATAAGATACTTAATAGTATAAGTCCTGGATAACAGCCTGAGTTTCCTTCACTAAACTTTTCAAATATTTCTTGTAGGTTAGGGATCATTTCTTATAATTACAATCTTCTCATCAGTCAGCCAGCAAACCCAAGGTTCTTGGGTTATTTCAAGGTTACTTTAGTGTGAAGGGTGAAGATGCCGCCATGTTTCTTCTACTTTCAGCTTCCATTTATTAGATAAAGAGCTTTACCTAGAACTAAATCTCTCTTTGCTGCTTCCAACTAATCATTTCTCTCTGCAAGTACCTTTCTACTTTGGTTCCCAAATATTTTGGCCAGAACCAATTGCACTGGCTACACTGAGAGAAACCCCCCCCTGCTATCTAAGAGAAAGCATATGAGTAACAGACAGACAGGGAAGCACAAGGAAGCATGAAGCAATCAATAAAAATGGTCACAGTTGGATTTATACCAGCAACTCATCCAATCTTAACTAGGACCAAACCCAGAATTCCATTGTCATTTAGCACTGTAAAAAGAAATAGCCACGTAAGGAAGCTATTTTTGGAGATGAGCATCTTGTGTCCATATTCATCCCGTGGACATGAACTGAGCTAGCATTGCAGCTTTTTGCTTCAGTTCTCCATGTGTTATTTTTGAGGACAAAGCAGTTCTGCTGAAAACCTATGAATACCCTGCAATCAATGAAACACTTCACATATGAAATATGAATTACTCAGATGATATAAAAAAACTGAYGGAGGATCAGCCCATGCTGATGGTCATCCACATTTTCAAATCTTGCATTTGCAAGATTGGCAGGAAATTCCATGGCAATAGGCTCTTGTGCTTAGAATTCCTTTGATATACTACGTTACTCCAAGTTATGCCTCTCTTCCGATTTATTGGGGATGTCTACTATTATAGAAAATATCTGTTTAAATAATCGTATTTTTAACCAGTGGAATTCTCCAAATACAACTGGGTAAACATACATCGAGAAACCCAAGGAAGATTCTTTCACTCACCAGTTACTTCTGGATATAAAATGCTCATTTTTGTACCCAAGTTAAGTGGAACAGTTTGACTGCTGTTTTTTCTCCTGGCCCAGAGATAGGCCTGGAGACATTCTACACCTTTGAGGAATCTAAATTCATTTAAATTTGCATCTTATTATTAAACCTATGATAGCTACTGTAGCTGCAGAATCTTTTTATATACCAATCAGGCATTGCTACACATCAGTCCCAAACACCAGGTCCTCCCTTTCAATGAGAATGCAGAATGTATAAATTAGTGTTGGAAAAGATTAATGATTTCAATTTATGTATTTCACAGATGGCAATCCAGACCATTAAATATTCTTACAGCAAGTGTTACACTATGCACACCTCTGACTGAGACTGGAGGTAAAACAGCCAGCATTTTACAGAAGAAAATATAACATAATTTTGTTATAACATCACAGCTCATCTTGTTCTCTACTTAGAGACTGGTTTAAGCCTTGAGAGATGAAATGCTAATACCCTTTAAAAATTTTATTAGGACCTATTTTAATTCACTTTGCTTTTTCTTGTTAGAAATATAAAGTCCCTTTACAATACTACCAAATTCCTGCATATTGGTTAATCAACCCGTGAATCAACAATCCCAAATCAAATGGCTGCTTCTACTTTTTTCCAGCAATTTATTTTAAAAGTCAATTGAAGCTATCTCAAATCTTCAAAAAGATAATTACATTGATTTAAATTCTTATGTATGCTACTGAAATTTGAATTTGCACAAAATATTCTTGATTTGTGTGCTTTGTTTGTTGCTCCTTTTGACAAGTGAGTCTGAAACTTCCCAGCCTCACTGTGGATTTCCTTTAGGACCTTAGTAAGGCCATTTACTCTCTCTGTTTGCCAGCTCCCTGTCTCTAAAAAAACAAAGATAAATGAGATGTCCATACTGTTACAGTGATGGGAGCAATATTAATACATTTAGGTAGACAAGACTAAAATTAATTTGTGCTATTCACCATTTCTGTGGGCAAGCTGAAGAAAACTTGTCATTTCCTAAGTTGCATCAATGTTGCATTTCTGTTAGTTGACAGTAATTAAGCTGATTTTTTCATTGTAAAGTGGTAATGCAAGAATAGCAGAATTGGAAAATTTAAACATGAAAACATGAAAGGTTGACTTGGACAAAATCATATAAATCTGATGTGAAAAAATACAGCATATTCTATCCTACTGAAGAGCTAATTTACRTTAACTTTTATAAAAATCCTCTCTCTTATCGTAGTGGTGATTAATAAGAACTAGAATTTCATATGGCAGCATTGTGTTTTAAGGTTTACTCCTCAGCCATGGACCATGCTGCTTGATTTATTTAAGTCAACAGCAAATAGATTCACCATTCAATCATTTAAGAATTTATTTTCCATGTGATGCTGTTCTTTATGAAGGATACCCAGTAGTACATTCAAATAGATTGTGACTTTTTGAGAAACAGTCACAATCAATCACAATCACAAACAATCTTGAGATGTCATGTGATTTGAGAGTTAGCCTTGACATGAAAGTATGAACCTGCTTATAGTATTACGTTGCCATGCTTACTCTTGGATTATCCAAGCTACAACAAAGTCAATGTAATTCTCCTTCTGACTTCACTGAAATATGATTTTGGTTTTGGTATTGTACCGATCTTCCTTTGCGGACACCTGCTGCCTAATCCCACTTTTGTCAAAACAGCAAACTCTACCCTTTTTGTCATTAATTCAAAGCACTATGGTATTGTACAAGATTGTATCAGAAAAAAATAGGAAAGACAAGGAAAAGATATAGGCTGAACATGATTCCAGTGTTCTGATCATTGCCAGTACGGTTTGGATCTTGAATTTTTGGTTCCAAAGCGCACCCTTCCAGTACCCTAGCTGAAAGACCCAGTTCTGTAATCCATGGCATACCAATACAAATGCTAATTGTTGAGTGATGACTACAAGAGGTATCTGGGAAACCAGGCAAAATCCATTAGGAAAAATATACTAAAATTTCCATCAGGAGTAAATTTCCCTCTTTGCATACTTCCCTTTCTAATTGCTGTGCACGTACCAACCGGGAGAAGTGACAATAGGGTTGAGTATTTATGGGCAAGAATCAGGGGGAAGGCCCACAAGGCAGATATCATGGTGGGAGTCTGTTACAGACCACCCAACCAGGATGAAGAGGCAGATGAAATAAGCAGCTGGGAGAAGTCTCACAACCGCTAGCCCTTGTTCTCATGGGGGACTTCAACTTACCAGATGTCTGCTGGAAATACAATACAGCAGAGAGGAAACAGTCTCAGAGGTTCCTGGAGTGTGTGGAAGAGAACTTCCTGACACAGCTGGTGAGGGAGCCAACTAGGGAAGGCACCCACTGGACCTGTTGTTTGTGAACAGAGAAGGACTTGTAGGTGATGTGATGGCTGGAGGCTGTCTTGGGCACAGCRATCACAAAATGATAGAGTTTTCGATTCTTGGAGAAGGAGGGGGGTCAGCAAAACTGCTACCTTGGACTTCCGAGGGCAGACTTTGGCCTGTTTAGGAGCCTGGTTGACAGAGTCCCTTGGGAGGCTGGCCTGAASGGCAAAGGAGTCCAGAAAGGCTGGACATTCTTCAAGAAGGAAATCTTAAAGGCGCAGGAGCAGGCCATCCCCATCTGCCGAAAGACAAGCCAGCGGGGAAGAAGACTGGCCTGGCTGAACAGAGAGCTTTGGCTGGAACTCAGGAAAAAAAGGAGAGTTTATGACCTTTGGAAGAAGGGGCAGGCAAGTCAGGAGGACTACAAGAATGTTGTGAGGTTATGCAGGGAGAAAAGTAGAAGGGCCAAAGCCCAACTAGAACTTAATCTGGCTACTGCTGTAAAAGACAATAAAAAAAGTTTCTATAAATACATTAGCAACAAGAGGAGGGCTAAGGAGAATCTCCATCCTGTACTGGGTGCGGGGGGAAACACAGTGACAAAGGATGAGGAAAAGACTGAAGTACTTAATGCCTTCTTTGCCTCAGTCTTTAAGAGTAAGACCAGTTGTTCTCTGGGTGCCCAGCCCCCTGAGCTGGAAGGCAGGGACAGGGAGCAGAATGAAGCCCCCAAATTCCAAGGGGAAATGGTTAGTGACCTGCTACACCACTTAGACACACATAAGTCTRTGGGGCCAGATGGGATCCACCCAAGGGTACTGAGGGAGCTGGCGGAAGTGCTCACCAAGCCACTTTCCATCATTTATCAGCAGTCCTGGCTAACCGGGGAGGTCCCAGCTGACTGGCAGTTAGCAAATGCGATGTCCATCTACAAGAAGGGCTGTAAGGAGGATCTAGGGAACTACAGGCCTGTCAGTCTGACCTCAGTACCAGGGAAGGTTATGGAGCAGATCATCCTGAGTGCCACCATGCAGGATGTACAGGATAACCAGGCGATCAGGCCCAGTCAGCATGGGTTTATGAAAGGCAGGTCCTGCCTGACTAACCTGATCTCCTTCTATGACAAGGTGACCCGCTTAGTGGATGAGGGAAAGGCTGTGGRTGTKGTCTACCTGGACTTTAGTAAAGCCTTTGACACCGTTTCCCACAGCATTCTCCTGGAGGAACTGGCTGCTCATGGCTTGGCCTGGAGTATTCTTCGCTGGGTAAAAAACTGGCTGGGTGGCCGGGCCCAAAGAGTTGTGGTGAATGGAGTTAAATCCATTTGGTGGCCAGTCACAAGTGGTGTTCCCCAGGGCTCAGTATTGGGGCCAGTTCTGTCTAATATCTTTATCAATGATCTGGACGAGGGGATCGAGTGCTTCCTCAGTAAGTTTGCAGGCAACACCAAGTTGAGTAGGAGTGTTGATTTGCTCRAGGGTAGGAAGGCTCTGCAGAGGGACCTGGACAGGCTGGATCGATGGGCCGAGGCCAACTGTATGAGGTTCAACAAGGCTCAGCGCCGGGTCCTGCCCCTGGGTCACAACCACCCCATGCAATGCCACAGGCTTGGGGAAGAGTGGCTGGAAAGCTGCCTGGCGGAAAAGGACCTGGGGGTGCTGCTTGACAGCTGGCTGAATATGAGCTGGCAGTGTGCCCAGGTGGCCAAGAAGGCCAACGGCATCCTGGCCTGTATCAGAAATAGTGTGGCCAGCAGGAGTAGGGAAGTGATCGTGCCCCTGTACTYGGCACYGGTGAGGCCGCACCTCRACTACTGTGTTCCGTTTTGGGCTCCTCACTACAAGAAGGACATTGAGGTGCTGGAGCRTGTCCAGAGRAGGGCAATGAAGCTGGTGAAGGGTCTAGAGCACAAGTCTTMTGAGGAGCGGCTGAGGGAACTGGGACTGTTTAGCCTGGAGAAGAGGAGGCTGAGGGGAGACCTYATCGCKCTYTACAACTCCCTGAAAGGAGGTTGTAGCGAGGTGGATGTCAGTCTCTTCTCCCAAGTAACAAGTGATAGGACAAGAGGAAATGGACAATGCAACAAATCAAGTTGCACCAGGGGAGGTTTAGATTGGATATTAGTAAAAATGTCTTCCCCGAAAGGGTTGTCAAGGTTCCTGTCATTGGAACAGGCTGCCCAGGGAAGTGGTGGAGTCACCATCCCTGGAGGTATTTAAAGGACGTGTAGATGTGGTGCTTAGGGACATGGTTTAGTGGTGGACTTGGCAGTGCTAGGTTAACAGTTGGACTCGATGATCTTAGAGGTCTTTTCCAACCTAAACGATTCTATGATTCTATAAGTTTCAATCATTTGAGCCTGAAGATTCTAGACAGCACCTGTGATTTCAATGACACTCATGAATTCACTGCCTACTTTAGATGTCTTCATAAAACAAGACTTTTAATGCACTTTCACTGAAGTAGTATAATGTATAAAATGGTTGTAAAGGCTTGATAGAAAAATTAACAACCTTCACTCACACTGCTGAATCTCAAATGTTAAAAGCAAATTCTCTTCTGCATGGTGCAATGACAGTAGTACGTGAGTTTGTACCCTAACCAAACCTGTATGACTTCTGCTTCCAGCCAAGCCTGTATAGCCACACTCTTGCCACAGATACTACATAAGTCCTCCTACTTGCAACTCTTAGTCACTGTACCCTGAATAGGCTAAGAGTTCTGATTGCAGCTTATGCAATCTTCATCAGATCAGCAACTGAACTGTCTACACATATTGCTGCTTATACCCAAGTCAACTATTAATCAATGCGGGCATTTATTGCAAGCAGGTTAGACTGCTTCATCAGCTAACCTAACTTGTCTAGAACCAGCTCAGGAGAATCTGAATGGTCTTGCATTGGGCTGTGCAGATGCACCCTGCTACCAGTGAGTAGTAGCAAGTGACACTTGGCTTCTGTACTGTCTACTCCCCCTATGTGGGCTTCAGTGCATTTCAGGYGTGCATGCTGATACGTTTTCTCTTTACACAGTGAACACAAACATTATGATGGTTTCAGGCTGCTTTTTAGGAAAGGCTGTCTTAAGGATACAGTCATTGCTATTCAGAATTCAGATTTGTTAGAAATCAGTGTAATCAAATCAAAAGCCATTTGTGATGTGCAAGACCATATACAGAAGTGTACTCTCACTTTGTAGAGTTATATTCTTTTCCCTGCTCCCCATTTCATCAGTGTAGTGATTTTAACAGCATAAAAGCAAGAACTATAATGATTCTCAAAAGATACAGCAAGCAACTCCAATTATCTGTGGAATGATTCATCATCTGCATGGAGTATGGAAATACTCTGGAAAAAGAAAYTGTCTATGCATCTCCCTGGGGACTGCAATGTTTCTCTTCCAGTATTTCCTTAACAATATTGAAATTTTAATTTTGAAAGTCAAACTAAATCTTCCTCTCCTTCCCTTTGTCAACTAAAAAAATGTACTTTAATATCTTGTTGCTTCCATTGACCTTGCTTTTTATGCAGTAACAGTAGTGATTTTATGCACTATAAGCATTATTTTTAAAAAATCAGATGAGCTAGCTGCTTCTACTGCTATTCTTTAAAAATGAAATTTAAACCTTTTAAAGAATAAATTGTTTAAGATCCCMAAACATTAACAAATCCTACATGCAAATTTACAACGACAACTTAGCTAAATTTATGTTCAACCCATAAAGGTCAGTTGCATAACTAGACTTKCACAAAATTCAGGGATGTTTAGAGCTTGTAACCCTTTCGGCACACCTAATGTGTGTTTTTTTCTCTTCTTTCTTAGCAAAACCAAAAAAAGTTTTCCCACTGACTTCGTACTGATACAGCAGCTTATAATGACTACGGCTTACGATGAATTCCTATGTCAGTTTGTCTTACTACAAACTTTGGTAGCTGTATTTACATGAAAATGAATTTAAATCAGTAAGAAAAAAAGTTCAGTAGTCCTCTCCACACCAAAATGAAAGCTTAACATATAATAAGGATGGTATTTATTCAAAGTCCAGATGGTATTTAAAAATGTCTCACGAGCTGTAATACATGTACTAAAATGTACTATGCAGGTAAAGGGGAGTTTAGTTTCCCACAATTTTCCCCATTTTCATAAACCCCTTTGTAGTATTTGTGTTGCTAGACTGAATAAGAGACCAACGTAAAGCAACACCCCCAAAGTTCTTTCGAGTCCAACTCAAATTTAGATGAGCATCTTAAAGTTTTGAAGGTTATGGTTATCATTACTTATATCACACTGAAGACTCTGCAAACATATGGTTCCAATTATATAGTCAATATTTTCAAAGAGCAACAAATGCTTTTTTGAAATAGGAAATGTGATGAGTACTGATCAATAAATATTTCCGCAGTAGCATGAGAAATATATAACCATTTGGTTACATTTTCCCTAATAATGGTTATATGTCCTTTTAAAAACAAAGAAATGGCAGAAGAAATACTTATTATCCTCATAGGGAAATAATTATTATCCTCATAGACCCATAAAGGTACAGGTACGCTTTGATAGTGGGGAAAAAAAATCTGAAATGGAAAACAAAAATATGTAGAAATTTTAGAGTAGACCCAGGAGGTGGATCCCATCATGTCAGGATTTTTTTTAATCTTAGTATTTCTGTGTTTCTGACTATTCCATTAATTAGTATTTTATACTTTTTGGACAGAAGAAGTACAGGCTGTGACATCGGCGACTACAAGAGATGAGAATCTAGTTTAAACAGCTCATTCAGTTTTGCAACACCTTCCACAACAGTGTCCTCAAATGGGCCTGCAGTATCTTTGGCCTAGCACAGACCCTGCAAAGAGTGCTACCTCCTGATTTCTGTATCACGAGCATATTTTTAGAATCATAGAATCATGAATAGTTTGGGTTGGAGGGGACCTTTAAAGGTCATCTAGTCCAACCCCCCTGCAATAAGCAGGGACATCTTCAACTAGATCAGGTTGCTCAGAGCCCCGTCCAACCTCACCTTGAATGTTTCCAGGGATGGGACATCTACCACCTCTCTGGGCAACCTGTGCCAGGGTTTCACCACGCTCAGCGTAAAAAATTTCTTCCTTATATCTAGTCTAAATCTACCYKCTTTTAGTTTAAARCCATTMCCCCTTGTCCTGTYGCAACAGGCCCTGCTAAAAAGTYTGYCSYCATCTTTCTTATAAGCCCCCTTTAAGTACTGRWAGGCTGCAATAAGGTCTCCCTGAAGCCTTCTCTTCTCCAGGCTGAACAACCCCAACTCTCTCAGCCTTTCTTCATAGCAGAGGTGTTCCATCCCCCTCATCATTTTTGTGGCCCTCCTCTGGACCCACTCCAACAGGTCCATGTCTTTCCTGTGCTGAGGGCTCCAGAGCTGGACGCAGTACTGCAGGGGGGGTCTCACCAGAGCAGAGTAGAGGGGCAGAATCACCTCCCTCGACCTGCTGGCCAGGCTTCTTGTGATGCAGCCCAGGATACGGCTGGCCTTCTGGGCTGCGAGCGCACATTGCCGGCTCATGTCCAGCTTTTCACCTGTGAGTACCCCTGCGTCCTCCGCAGGGCTGCTCTCATTTTCAGATGTATCCTGTTCAAAGTCAGATCTTACTTGACTTGGCAAAACTAACAGAAATGGACATATTTGCAAGTATCTACATATAGGGCTTATGTCAACAATAATAAATGGTGATAACTAGATACAAAATAATCCGGGGTCCTGAGTCAGCACTACATTACTCCAGTGGGATAACTGTAGTGTAAAACAAGACTAGCATAGGGCTGAGGGAAGGTTCATCGTTACTGTTGTTATAATTCTCTCGCATTTCCATGACAAATTACACTGCTATAATTAGAGGTCCCACCAACTTTCCATGATGCCTCCTATCACTCCGCTTGGTACTAATGATCACTCTTTTTTATGCAGTGCAGAAAATCATGCATATCTGTACCTGTTGGAAATATCTTGTAACTCTGAGGGCTGCTGGTGGTGTCTGTGGATGTGTGTCATGTATTTCACAATTGGACAAAATAGAAGGAACATCTTAATTTGCCAAGGTCATATGAGCTGTCAGTGGTACAGGCAAATTTCTCAGTTCCCAGCTCTTTGCTTTAACCAGTAAGCTTTCTGCTCTTTCGTGTGCAGCTACAACCGTGGAAATTATTCTTCCCCCAACAGGTAGGTTCCCTTCCACCATAGGTGGCCACAGGGTAGCTTTATTTACCCTGTCTCCACAGTAATATTTCATTTCTAAACTCAAAGAACTCTCTCTTGGGGTAAAAAGAGTAATTTGTTCTCCAGGTTAAATCTATTCTTGGTTTTTCTGATGCGCTGAAGGTCTAGCAATTACTGGGACAGATGGAGTGATGATTTTTATGATGTGGAAACTTGTCCACAGGAATGAAACTGAAATCTCCAAGCTGATTTCCCATGTTGGCCTTTAGACAGTTGTCAGGTAATAATTGTCATTAACTTTCGTCACTGTGGACAAGATTTGAATTAGTGAATGGCTCCATTAGCTTGTTACTGTAGCACTCCTATGCAGAGTGACACTTTCTGTCAAATTTTTTGTCATTTATTCTGAATATACTTGAATGAGATATGGAACCAATATTAAAAATGTGGGTTTAGATTTCTCCCAACACTCAGAAGCATTTGAACATTGTGTCTGGAGTTTTAGTGCTCTATCATTTTGGAAGAACTGCTTCAAGGGGATTTTCAGAGAGCAGAACAAGATGTTTGAGAGGGTGCTTACATATATTGAAAATAAACAATAACGTGTCTCACAGAAATGACCGTTTCAAACAACACAGTTATGGTGTGGACTTAGTTATGAACTGACTGTTTGGATTTTCATGAGATGATAATCTGAAGCATCACTCCTCAGGCAGGAACCAGTTAAAAGTGGCCTGATACCTTTCTAGCATCCCTGTTCCGGTCGTCACCATTAATCCAAAAAAGACATAGGAACTGGCATTCAATACTTCAGGAGCATTTGTGTATCTTACTTAGAGATTGAATTTCAGAGCTTGCTTATAGGCATGGAAAGGAAAGAAACATCTTTCCTTTGTTCCCAAATGTCTCTCTGTAGCTCAGTTTGGAATCATAACAGCAGGAAAATTTTAATAGTAGTGATTTACAGATGTTTTCTTACTGAGAACTGATATTTTTTTCTTCTCTAAAGACATAGTAAAGAAAATACTGCTACTTAACTAAACTGAGTTAATATTTCTGTCCATTTTATGAGCTAGGAATATACAGTTTAATTTCCATGGGTGCAGAATATGAACAAAAGAGGATCTGTACTACAACAAAGCACAGTATCTCTGAAAATCAAACCATATATTCTGAAAATATGAAACATTTCCCAAATGACGGAAGAGAAACAAACACCTTAATTTTTCCCTTTTAAAAATTTTCTTCTATTCTGTTTAATAATATTAGTTATCCTTCTCAATATAACTCAGCAAGAAGATTATTTTACTGATAGGTAAAGCAAAGCAAATAGAATTAAGTGATTTGTTCAACTAAAGAGAATTAGTCAGCAGCACAACTGGAAATGAAGCCCAGCAGCTCTAACCTGAAGCATCCCATCTTAACCTGAAAGGCTTCTGTAACTTTACGTAACTAAAACACTTGAACTGGAGAGATTTTATGCCTTTACAGGTTAAGATTCTCCTGCAATCATCTGAGTTTTTAAAAGGGGCATCTTCCTAATCATTTTAATTAACAGTGTCCAAAATAGAAAACTTCTCATTAAAAAAAGGAAAGTGCATAAGAGAGTCTATAGGAATGTTTGTGCTTATTAGGGTCAGAGATTCATCCACGCAAAATAACATGAAAGCTGAGGCTGAAAGGCAGCATCATTTTTCTTTCATTAACTACAACAGCTATATGACTGGATCATTTACTTAAAGAGAACACTTGAGTCAGGATTAAAAAGAAATTATAGGAAACTGTTCCAGTTAAGACTTTTTAA
Organism: Phoebastria nigripes; assembly: GCA_035582835.1. Classification (NCBI taxonomy): domain Eukaryota; kingdom Metazoa; phylum Chordata; class Aves; order Procellariiformes; family Diomedeidae; genus Phoebastria; species Phoebastria nigripes. Next base: position 1,248,102 of record JAYKAV010000922.1, on the reverse strand, counting down.
TTTGTTAATTGAAAGCGATAAGGAAAATCCACAATTAATTTGTATCATTTTCGAAAGATCCTAAATAATTTAAAGGTCTCAGGAGTCTGATTCACAAGCAGGGACAATCTACACTGAGACGTTGCATTCGAGTTGTAGACAGTTAATCAACACAGTTTATGCTGATTTTGTTTTGCCTTATAATATTATAATATATAATAAAATATATATATATTATATATATATATAAAATATTGCAGTTCTGGAGCTGCTTTCAGAAGCAGCACAACCCAGTCAAGCATAATGGCTATGTAGTTGTATGAGTCAAGGTCTCCAAGCTTATTTTTAGAAAGGTCTAGGTGCCAGAGTTAAAGAAGTACTTGAATTTCTAAAGGTGTTGTTTAGGGAGTGAAGGCAACAGCACTTACATACCTAATTCTCACTGAAATCAGCAGTAACAAGATGCTTTGATTCCCATCAGTATGAATATCAGTACCCAAGCCAGCCTCTGTGATGACCAGTTTAATCTCCTAAATTGCTTAGGGGTTGCTATATGCTCTGTGCCTCTGAATGCCTAAATTTGTGTATAGCTATGTCTTAAAGTCACTTCTCAAAACAAAAAGTCACAGTGTTCATTTTTTAAAATGCCACYTTATGGTTTAAGGGAGCTACTTTATAACCAGTTATTTTAACCAGGTATCTTATATTTTCTAAAGATGGGGTTTTTTTGTGACTATAGGATTAATTTGTTTCCATTGACACTGAATAAGTTAAACAAACTTGGAATTTTGTAATTATTATTTGATTATTTATACTTATAATTTGATTTGCATCTTCCTAATCATTTTAATTAACAGTGTCCAAAATAGAAAACTTATTAAAAAAAGGAAAGCGCATAAGACAGTCTATAGGAATGTTTGTTGTGCTTAAATATTTAAAATCGGAATAAGTTGAACCTCAGTATTGCCTATTTTGCTGTTCAAAAATCCACAGAAAGAATTGTGCACTTATTCCCTTCTACTGTCTTTAAGCGGTGCTATTTAGTAGGGCTAGTTCACAGCTTGCTGCCTGTAGTTGGCTTGTGTAAAACGCAGATCAGCCCAGAAGTTGATTCCAAGGTGTTACAATAGGAAAAAGTACAAATCTGTTCCAAATCTGATTTTAAATATTTAAGCATTTAAACGCATTTGCTCAAAACAGGCTAATTTCCAATTTTGTAATTATTATTTGAAATTTTCACATAAAATAAGTAAATGAATACAACTAAACAGTAAAAGTTCTTTTTAAATTCAAGAAAGGTGGTTGTATTTATGTGGGGCAAGTTGAAGACACAATTTCATAATATCCATTCTTTTTACTGCTTTTTGATAGGTCCCATTTTCAGGTTGCCAGGCATTTCAAAAAACTGAAAATACGGCTAGATGTGTTTTGGGAGATATAATTCCCATATTAAACACAGGGGATTGAAAAGGGGACGATGAGAACTCCTGTACAATGTGAATTTCAATAAAGATGACAAGACCATCCCTGGAAGGCAGCCACACACAAGTACAGTTATATGCATCATTTTGACAACAGGCTTGCTGCCAGTGGGTTATTGTGAAGAAAAAAGGCTGCACGGATATTAACAAATGAGAAAGGACACTGCAGCAGTAAGTACCAGAGAGGCCCACCATCCACACCTTTTTCAAGTGCAGTTACCTTAACTTCCTGCTAGGATCAGTGAATAGCGATCAGCACCTTCTCAGCTGTCCCTTCATGACCTATGGAGGGATCCTAGGGATCCCTAAAATTAAGTGAGGTGACCACAAGCAGTAGTGCTTAGCATTGCAGACATATGCTAGTCTGACTGCAGAGACTACTGGAGTGTAGTGACCCTCGTGTGCTTACATGGAGGCTGTGGGAATTCAGCCACTCATTGGAATAGCATCATGCATCAATCATTAAGATTCTAGGCATTATAGCCCCCTTACCCATATGTCCTGCATACATTTCAGCACATTTATTTGTGTAGCTCTTCAGAGTTACACAATGCTCAGTTACCCTTGAATACCTATGCAAACAGCATGCTGTTTCCTACAAAAGACTCTGGTCTAGAGCCTTGTGCCAGTATTATCTTCTGTCGCTAATGCCCATCGGTGAGAAAGTAGTGGTGGTCCCAAGAACTGATGTCATTAATCTAATGCATCAAATACCTTAAAATCATTTTTATGTTATTAAATAATAACACAAATTGCCATTAGTAATAGGATGCTATTGTCTCAGACAGAATTAGTTTTCAAAGAAGCTCTATGAGATCATTGTTAAACCTCTTTTAGAGACTGGGAAACAACGCACAAAATCATTAGCTACCTTGCCTAAGACTGCAGATCACAGTGTCAGCCAGAACTGGGGCTGGCTTCAAGAAACTAATCTTGTTTTAAAAAGCAAGCCAAATACTTTCAATCCAGGCATCCAAGCACCATGAGGAAGATCTGCAAGTTTACAAAAGCCAGATTAAACATGAACAAAATTTTCACTTATTTTTATTTTCTTGGGAGGAGTCATGTTCCCAAGCTTTTCTCCCATGACTACAAAGTCTGAAATCCTACCCTTAGTTCCTTCCCCTACATGTATTCGAAAATATTGATGCAATCACATGATCAAAGGCTTAAGAGAAAAGCAAATACCTACGGAAAAAAAATTCTCACAAACCAACAAAATCAGGGCTGCCCTTTGGCAAAAACTATGGTGGCAACTGGAGTGCCAAAAAGATTTCAGTGAAGACAGGGAAGTTAGTTCTGGGCAAAACCAAAGCATTTTTTAAGTGTGCCTATGTAGYGGTGAATGTAATGAAGTTAGTGCAAAGACTGAGAACACAACATTTTGTGTTACATAACGCAGAAACAAAGTCTCGTGTTTGTAGAAAGAGTGTTACATCTATGAGTTGTGATCTCCTTTCGCTGCCAATAATCTTCTAATTGTACACATGATTGCTAAGAATGACAGAGGCCAGAACACGAATACTCTGCATCTGTTCCCACATGGTGCTCTCAAAGAAAAAACTTACTACTCCAAAATTCTCTCTCTACTCCTGCCTTCAATGGGACAGATCTTCAGCTGTTGCACATTGACATAGCCCAGTTAATATCAATGCACATGAACTGATAATTCAATCAAAAACCAAATTACTTTTATCCTAAAATGGGAGTATATTGTTCTAGACCTCCAAATCTCCCAGGAGCTAAGACAGGCCACCATAAAAGCAAGGGTTATAAACTTGAATTTATGATAGGCAAATAAGGYTTTGGCCTATGAGTTCTCTTTACCTATTAAGTTAATGAGCCTTGACAAAACAAACATCTGAGCAGTAGCTGACAAATTATCTGGAGCAGCAATTTGAAAGGCGTTGGCTGGTTTACAAGCATTTCAATTGGGAGAACATGGCATCATGTTCCTCTTCCTCTGGAAGAGTTATTTGTCAAACCAAATTTCTTGCAGTTCAGCAGCAGATTCTCAATATTGGAGCACTGAGATACGACCATGACTGCAGTTACCAAAACAAGCAAATAATCGCTGTCCTTTCCTCCCCAAACCTGAGGCTGACAAATCCTGATGAAAAACTCTTTCTAGCAAGCCTGCAGGAAGACAGGGAGATATCTTTTTATATTTGACTGGACACCATGGAAGTGTATAATGTGGAGGAATAGGGCTTTGAGGAATTCAGGTGAGTAAAGGGAGACCTTTCAAAATACCTGGTCAATATTTGGAAGATTTTTTTTGTAGTACAACTTCCAATAGAGGTGGTGATATCACAGCTGCAGATTTAAAACAAGGTCTTTTTATGGATTAATTCTTCCAAATATTCAACACAATACAGCCCTAAGACACATCACCTTTGTGAAATTTAGGGCTGCGTACAATGAACACTTCTGCAAAAATAGCTACTTGGATTAGGGTTAAAATGGGATTAATACTTTTCTAAAATCTGTTCTCCAACTGTGAATACTGAGTCCGTTTGGAAATCGGATCATGGTATATGTTGTARAGCTGTCACTTTCCTCACCAAAGGCATTTGGTGAAACATTATTTCAAATGTCTTCCTCCACGGTCAACTATTCAAAGAGTCCTGTGGAAAAGATGACAGTATTTGAGAACATTGAAAACTGCCATATTTTCCATCTGAATGTTATTTCACAGTGGGAAGGAAGTATAAATTATAGCAATCAGTTGCCTCTATCACAGCATGTAGCAGAGCATAGTGCAGAGCATTTAACCATGAGTTGTGCCTTTTCTCATCTTTTGTGTTCTTTTTCCAGTATTTGTTGGACTGTTGAAATAAACAAACTGATTAAATATACAGGGACTAGAGCTTAATTTTACATCAAAGTAGAATGAAGAGAAATGAAACCTTGTTCTTAAAGAGAATTGTTAACTGACACTCAGTAGAACAAAACCCAGATTTTTAAGTCCTGATGTCAGGTCRTCATCTGACGATCAAGTATTCAATCAATCACACAATAAAGCAAAAGAATGTAGAGAATTATACCTTCAGGTGGCAAAATGGCCTAGTTCTGTGAGCTCTCCAGGGCTCCACTGATTATTGGCATCTGATTACCTTGGCTGCAGAAAGTAGCCTTAACAGATTCACCCTTTTCCCCCAACCTATCTCCATAGTCCTGACAGTCATCTCTATAGAGATCGACCATTTAGCAATGAATTGCATCTCTCTATGGTTAGCAAGCCACAATCTAATCCTCAGTGCTCCCAATAYACAACTCCATGGCCCCAAAATCCCCTAGAACCCTCTTTTTCAACTTTCTAGTTCGAGTTGGTCCCTTCCTTTCTAAAGGGACCATTTTAAAAGTAAGAGTCTTTTTATAATGATCTCTTCTGTTGTCTGGCTCTAAACACACAGAAGCACTGTGATGCTTACAGATAAATTACTCATATGTACACTGTACCTAAAGACCTGAAGTCATTTTACTACTTTGTGGCTAGTTATTTCCTTTAAGATAATATTTGCAGAGAAATTAAAATATTGTGGATAGATCTGTTAGTGCCTRGCACCCTTCTGGAGTCATTTATACCTTTATAAAACATTGCCCTCATCAATGTTTTTCACCCAAACTTGCACTGGCCTGAACAGTTTGACTAATCACTTTGTCCAGTGATTTAAGCATCTTTTTACAAATTCTAGAAGCTACACAGTTTTCATTCTAATAAACTGACAGCTTCTGCATGGTCTTACCACATCTGTTGCATTCTTCACTAGTATTTGTCTTATTGCTTGTTTAATTTATCTTTCTATTTCATAGCACTGCAATGCMTTTCACAGCTGTTTTTCTAATCCCTGGGGTTTCTTTCCTGTTATTGTATCTTACATTAATTTACCATTTTACTTTCCACTTCCACACTTCTGCTCTTCTCTTCCCACATTACTCTTTTCTTTGAAAAGTGTTTTCTGTAGAAAATGTCTATGATCAAAGCTCCAGATACAATTATTTTTCTTCTACTCTAGAATATAAAAGACGGTAGTTTTTTTCCTGACAAAGGACGCACTCAATATCTTCTTGAAAACTTGTGCCTAACTCTTCCTCTATCTCCCAAGTCTTGTTTGCAAATAGTTTACTGCTACCCTAGTAGACTATAGAAGAATAGCTAGAATATACTAGAGTACAGTTTTGCATAGTAAGTTTTTCTTTGTTAAATATTTCTCTGGAGGCAATCAATCACTGACAGTATTTTATAGAAATGTCTTCCATTACTTTGTTTATAGAAATGTTCATCATTTTAGGTTTTACTAACTGTCCTCTCAGAGCACAGCTAGCCTAGGGAATGCTAAATTTTAGATGTATTCTCAACCATGACTTGGTGAGGAAGGTGGTTATTTTTTGCTCAATTTCTTCTGAATGGCTTAGGCAGCCACCCTATAAACCCAAAGATGCTCAGTGAACAAAGTATGCACAACACAGAAATAAAATGACTGAACCAAACCAAATTACTACAGCTTTCAGTGAAGTCTTAGTCACTTTCCGTACTCACAGAGAAACAAATACTGAAGTCAGTTGTAAAATGTGATACATATTATGTAACCTATTTTAGAGCACCATTCCAATGGATCAAAACATTGCCTGTGTTCATCACTGGATTTTGGATGACCAAAATTATATACCGAGGTAGCATATATCTTCCAGTGGCGCAGATGTGAAAGCATGGTTAAAAACAAGCACAAGCTGTAGAAAAAGAAGATCTATGGTGAAGATGCAAACTATRAGATAAATCCAGTGATGTTCATGCACTCTAACAAAGGAGGTGAGGAAGAAGCGCATGCAGTACCTGGTGATCTCAGAGTCAGGGAGCAGGCCTACGTGGTAGTGGGGATAGGGAGCTGTAAGAAGGAAGCTTTTGTCACACTCGACAGGGGAATAGTGCCTAGGAGAAGGTGGTTTATCACACAGTTTGTTCACAGTGCTGTAAACAGGTTCAGGAGGCCTGGTGATACAGAGACAAGAGTAAAAGATCAGGTGCGCATTAGTGGCTGAGAATATAGAGAAAACACAGCAATCATTTTAAAAGCATGCATAGCAAATCTGTCAAGACCTTTTCAGTAGGGCTTTTCTGACAAGTAAAGTGTGCTGTTATAGGAAACATTAGAATTTGATAACACGGTATTACGGCATACAAGCAACTGCATATAAAGGTATACACAATGTAAGTGGGCCATAAAACTGGCTGATGGGAAGTGTGGCACTGAAAGGGAATGTCTTATCTCTGAAGTTCAGTGATGGATTTTCCCACATACTCTTTCTTTTTTTTTAATCTAACAACGTTACTTCTGCACAGCTTTCTGTGATCTTAATTTTGAGCATTTCACAGAAGAAAGTATGACGTTTATTACCTGAAAAGAGGTATTTTTTACCCATCAATTTAAGATAAAGGTGAAGTACATATTACTTGTGAATACAACATACTCCTGCCTCAATGAGCTGGGGCTTTGCAAGTAGAGCTGTGGTCAAAGTGAGCCATATCCTGTAATAACACTGATGGTAACAAGCTGTGTAAGCAATTCATCTCATTGGCAGGCAATTCATTTCATTTCAAGAGTTCTTTGCTCTCTTTTCAGATTCAACCTTCAAAATCTGATTATGCAGACCACATCTCAAACAGTTAACCTCGTTGACAAGGCTACTGCAATCCCATTTGCGCTGCTGCTCCAAATTACAGACAGCAGTCTGCGAGGCTACATACGAAGAGTAAGATCCTAAACCTGACACTGACAGGTCACCTAGCATTTCTCTCCTTCTGCCTAGAGGCCAACTGCTTGGGAGAGGCAATACTTACCACAAACCTCCCAGGGAGCCGCCTGGGGAGAGGGGAGAAGGGGATGCAGCCTTAGTACCAACCAGCCAGGGATCCACAGGAGACAACCAGCAAACAGTTTTCAAAAAAACGCACCACATAGTACATTTCCCGTCATGCAACTTCTCCAACTACTGCGTTGGCCCCAGCAGATACCTCTGGGCCTACTGGCAGAGTGAAACTTGACTCATATTTTCCTGAAGTTTCTGTTCTAAAGAGTGCCAAGACGCAATTGCTGTCATATCCTCGCTTCTGCCAGAAGATCCAGGGTATGCCACTGTCTTTAATCACAGCAATACAGTATTAGCTAGATGAAAATCTTATTTCAGAAGCCTGAAAATATCAAGAGGCCAAGCAGTTAATGAACTCCTTTTGTTCTTCTGGCTGCACTGTGCCTCACATAGGTGTGGTTTTTGCTGTGACTTTCACAGGTACCAGAATTTATTACGGTCGTGGATGCACTGGCAGATACAGAGAACATATTTTCCTTTGTTGTTAGCTTCTGGTTTTGTCCTTTGGGGGAAAAGGAGTAGCTGCTTTACTTAAAAATTGGTCTCACCTAATGCTAATAACATTATTCATAGCAATCTGACATATGATTTGAGAACYCTCTGTGCCTGACTTTCCCAGGGAAAACTTTACAGTTAAAAAAATGGCAATTTAAGATTACCAAATATCAAAATAGCAAAGCTGTCACTCATTTGGTTATAAAGCATTCTGTCAAGTGTTTAGTAAAATCCCTTTAAAAATGTTTAAGGCAGAAATTCTTTTTTATCAGCATATTACACACTTGTTTCAGAGGGTTGGATTCAGTCATTTATTTACTAAATCAACTGCTACTTTCAATACAAAAAATCCAGAGAAAAAACCACTTCTATTATTTTACTTTAGACCAATACTGCCTTTTATTCCCTCAGAAATCACTTTTGCTTTTAGGCAGTATATTAAAGAACAAGTACAAATATCAAATATAAATGATACCTACTATGAAAATTGAAGAAATATTGCCCCAGTGCAGGAAGAGGAATAAAACCTGTAGATTTCTCCATGGCCTAAAACACTAACCAGTCCATAAAAAACTTGCTAGCTTCCTACATACAAGTTACTTGTCTTCTCTGAGTGGTAGATGACATGAGAGTGTCGCTACCCCTTGGATATATTGTGAATGCTCAAACTACACTGAGTCATCAGTGAGTGACCATCCAACCCTGTGCTGAGACGCAAATCATGCCACAGAGATGGATAGATACGAGGGACTGCTCTGTTAATTGACAGTTACAAACTGCTTCCAAAAGCAAAATGAAGGTAAACATTCAACATCTACCTAGATATTGAGACCAAATTAGCCCTTCAAATATAAATACAGAGCCCTAACAAAATGTCTTGCGAAGCCCAGTAAATTTTAAAACATTTAGTATTTTCACTCCTTTCAGTCTTGCTGGATGGTAAGATAACAGAAAATTGGTACAAGTCACCTTGATCTATGAAGTCCTCTACTCATTGGTATTATATTAGCGATACTGTGACCTAGCTAACAACATACCCTCTGTAATTGAGCTGAAGAGAGAGGTCTCAAGGTTAAGAAAAGGAATTCAAACTTCTTATCCTTTTAAAGCTTGGACTCTTTGCTTAGAATAGGATTCAGGGTATCAGCTAATTCCAGTTATGAGTGCACTTCTTCTAAGGCCTATGAACTGGTCTGAGATCATCATAGCCACCTATTTACCATCCGATGACATTCTTCAAGGTCATTAAGATCACGGACTAAACTGGTTCTTTAGATACCTTCATACTACTCAGATGCATATGCTAATACTGCCAATTGCATAGCTGGGCCCTGGCTGCACATTTTATTGGCACAGAAAAGCAAGAATTTGAAAAATAAGCAGTACATAACACCAAGGGTCCAGCTCAGATCAGTATAAACTTACTTTCTCTCTCAACTTGATTTAGTAAATATAAATTAAATAGTGTAAAAATAATTGAAAATTGGGATAAAAAATGGAAAGGAGGAGAATGATTAAACCATACTGGGCAGATCACTGTCCTGGTCATACAAACTGTGCTTCATGTAGGCCAGTAATCCTTAGAAGTAATATGAGATACTTGCTGCAACAAACTGTCTTCAAACATCCTCCTGACTCTTCACCTTCTCTATGGCAAACTAGTACTTAGCTACAATAGTACGTACCTACTTTGGAAGACAACAATCCCAAATAAAAAAAAAAGGTAATTATGAAGACCACCCAGCTTTGTTAAATGATTCTTCTAATGCAGAATTTTCTCTTGTCATTTATATTTCTCCTCACTGGAAGAAGAAGAAAGAACTTCTATCCAATGGGATCAGCCCACCTGGTAAATCTTGTCTCGCATAACTTCTTCTCCAGTGCTATGACAGAGACAGGTTGTCTTCTCTCAAAGCATGGGATAAGGAGAATGCTATTTAGAAATAGTTTCTAATGTGCCATTCTGAAAAAATTCAGTCAAGGTCACCTCAACTTTTCTTGCAAAATAATTAAGAGCCAGACTGAACATAAACACTGAGGCCTTATTTYATGATGCATTAATTCTTCAAATGAATTTCAAAACATGTAGCAGGTCATTTAGCATGCTGTAACAAAAGTGTAAAAGCTAGATATATATTATTTAAGGACTGATTCACTGTGGCTTATTTGCAATTGCATCACTTTCAGATACAGCAGGTACAGCTTCAGATGTTTTGCCTTATTTAAAATAAATACTAAGCAATTTTTGTAATTAGTAACATGAGAAAGAACAAAGAACTATTATGGAATTTATTTTGTCCATTATCTTCTTTTTTTTTAATACTTACGCAAAAAATTCCCTTAAAATGCCAAATGTATGAATATTACTGTATACTTCTTGGATAATTGTAATATCTATTTTAATGAGTAATTATCTAATATGGGTCTACTCTGAAAAATAGCTGCTGCTGTAACTTCTTATTTAGCAGATCTGCTCCCTTTCCGCCTTTAAACTGTTTATTTAGTGACAAACATACATTACAGTTCTCTGTCTTTATCAGTGAGCTAAAAACCAAGCTTTGTGATAAATGAGAGCAACTGCTAGGTCTAGATGGACAGCAATAATTAGGTTAGCATGAGAATCAGGCATACAATAGTAGAGAAAAGGCAACAGAAAATGTAAGTAGTAGCATAGCTTGGCTTGAGCATGCCTCAGTAGATAATTCAATCACAAGAGAGAGAATCAAGTCACTCAGTGCCACAAGGTAAGCTTTTAAATGGTAGTATGAACAGCAGACAGTCATAAACTACTTTTCTAGCCAAAAAAAACCCTGAAAGCTGGAATTGTTAACCAGTATAGACCTAACTGCAAGGAGGCACAATTTCCACAGTAAGGTATAACTGATTGGTGGAAAAGCTAACAGTAACAGTGGGAGGTAGAAGATTGATCTGACACTGGTTTTATTTATTTATTTCATAACAGATTGTGTAAAGAAAGCAAATCTTCCTAGTTGTTTGCAGTCATTATTCCTTGTTTRGATCATCATTGTGTTATTGTTTCAGGCTGGCTTTATTGCACAACAGAAGTTATAAGAAAATGGCATTATTAAAACTGTTCTCTCCTCAGCATCATGCAGGGTCCTCAATTTAATTTTAAGTTTTTTTATTGCAGAATCCTGTTTGGTAGGGTTCTGTTGCCAACACATAGCACATTAAATGTTAACAGTTTCATTTTTGGGATTTTAAAACCTTTTATGATATGGAAAGAAACCAGCTAAGCTCTCACAGCATATTGAGTATGCAGGGCTATAGCCAGGAAATGCTAAATTCAATCTGAGAGAAAATAAATCTCACAATGCTACAAGTTTCCAACATTTTTTTTTTAAGTAGCGATTTTTAATTGTACCCAAGTTCAGTAAAGACAACTAATAGATTAGTATTGCTAATATAATGTTGCTGGGAAGTGTGCAAAGAACTGTCATTAAAAGTATATCACTATTGAAACAAAAATCAATGGCAATTTAATACAAATGAACTCTTTCACTTCTAATAACCAGTGATTTTTATATATATATATGTCTTTTGACTTCTTTTAGTTTCTTGTTCATATAACCTTCTAGGAGAACCACATACCTTATTGTTCAATAGGTTTAATTAGAATTGAAAGTTGATTTTATTTCATAGGTTGTGTCCTGGCAATTCAAATAAGACCCAATCACTCATGTGTCATGGTTATTTCAACTAAATGAAAGACAGAGAAGGGGTGTGAAGAGCTGAAAGAGAATACCAGAAGTACATTACCTTAGCTCTTTCTGGAAATCCTTCTATAATCAATGATTTCTCAGCTTTTCCATTATTAACTGCTATTTTCATGAGCCTTAAAGTTTTCCGTAACTGCAAAACAAGTGCTTAAGATCACGGCAATTTTTTTAGCACAGTAATGAAGAGTAAGGGTTGCCTTGTTGCTCTTAACAATACTGTTTAAACATTTTGATTGGGTTTTCAAATGAAATGGCCTACAAGAAGGCATAATTTAGAACTTTTAATATTCTACACCCAATTCTACACTCATTATTCCTAGCCACTATGAATTAGGAAATGAAATGTCTGCTTAATTTGAAAAAAATCAGTAATAATTTTCTGTTGCTGTAACGGAAAAGAAGGCTGTTTCACACAGGAATGGTGAGACTATCAGACCAAAGGCCCTAGTCCCTTGCCGTGGCTTTTTAGGAAACAGGGCCAGTAAAGAATGGCCCCTCCCTGCTCAGCTGCTGAAAATCAGCAGGTTAGGGACCATGTAGACCAGAAACTAAATCCAAGTAAATTGTGGTTAGTGGGCCTATCCACCATGAATTTGAGCACTTATCCTCATCCGTATTTGAACATTTTTATATTCTTAGGCTTCACAACTCCCTGTGGCAATGAGTCCCACAAACTAATCATATGACATACTCCAAAACCTCTACGTTTTGTACTGTAAGCCTGTTACTTGGTTGCACATTGATAACATATGGTAACATTTCAAAAACTTCTATTTTTCTGTATTTTGAACTTACTTGGCAATGTATGGTAAACTCCCTGTATCTGAGTTGTACGAAAGTGCTAATAGTCATTGCCTGTTGCCTTCTCTAAGTCACAGGTACTTTTGCAGATCTCTGTTCTATCTCTCTCTGACACCTTTTTTCTATACTGGAATTATTGGTTATTTAGCTCAGCCTGGAAACCATGCTACACCCCTGCTCATCTCTGTCACCCTCTTCTGGGGCTTTTTCCAGTTGCCTCCATGTAGTATTCAAGACTTGGATGTATCATAGATTCATACGGAAAAACATTATGTTTTGCACTCTTTTTCTTTCCTATCAGATCCTATTTCCATTCTTAATTACCTTTTTGACTGCTCTTGAGTACTGCACTGACAATGTCATGGAACTAACCACAATCACCCCGAGGTGTCTTTCTTAAGTGGTAATAGCTGCTTTAAGAGCCCGTGTCCATGATACATGTAGTATGTACTTAGGGTTACCTTTTTCCTCTGCGCACTATTAGATGTTACTTACCATTTCTGTGTGTATTATCACTGCCAATCCTACTATCTCATTTTAAAAATCTCCATACAAGCACTGAAGCAGATTCCGAAATTGGATTTTTTTTAAAGTGTTAAGTAGTAAGTAGCTTCCACTGACTGTATTAGAAATAGTCAAATCCTATTACTTGGGGATCTCTGACAGGCCTGATTAAATATGTGTGGATTACTCAGGACATAACAGATTGTCTGGTGACTTGACAGTAAGTAAAATTTTTACTTTAACATAAATTATTCTCCCAAGTTAAGACTTATTATTTAAAATAAATTTGGGATAGGAAAATGAAATCTTATGATAGGCAAACAATTACGCATTTGTAAAGTCTAACAATTAGTTTGATAAAATTTGTGTATTAAATACATGAAATATAAAATAGTTGCTTTGTAATTTAGCAATTTCATGCTTCATTGAAGGGAACGAATAATAACATAGAGCTAAGAAACACAACTGTGACTTTTTTTCTAAAAAGCTGTTGACAGGTGTTCTACGGGTAGACATTTTTAGATGATAGCATACCTAAATGCTGTACCATTGTATTTCACCAAGAGTCCAATTTAAGGTTATACAGAGAAACTTAATTTTTTCTTAACTGAACATTTAATGTGTAACTTGAACAGTGTTCTTTTAATATTTTTTTAAATAATTCCTGAGATTGATCAAAGACTAAACCAAGAAAGAAATCCTATTATGGGACACCATACTGAATTCAGCATAATCATGAGCAGGGTCACCAACTTAAGAGCTAGAGCATGAGAACTCTAACTCGTGAAAGACAGGGAGTAACCAGTAGCAGCAGCAGGCTGTCATCCTCCAGACGAACAGGCAATGCAGATGAACTATCATGACAGACTGCCTGGTGGGATCACGTGTGCATCATGCAAACCCCAGAAACCTGGGTTCCTCTCTATTTTTCTACAGAGAGATGGCCCTAGCCTGATCCTGCCAGCATCTTATCAGCAACTTTTCCTACCTGCTCTCTATCTCTGTTCCTTGCCCCAGTCTTCTTGCACAACTATTGATTATCCCAAACCTCATATCTCACTGTCTGAGGGAGTTGCTGGTTCAGCAGCCCTGAAATTCATTGCTGCTCTTCTCCAGGCTATTTTTCTCCACTGCTTCTTCATGCTTCTTCACCCATTTCTCACTTATGTTCTTCCTTGTCCTAAATTCCCCTTCCAAATCCAAGTTTTCCTACTCACTAAATACCAGTCTTCCCGTCTTGTGATTTCCATTCTCACACAACCAGTGACAAGTTCTCCCTCATTTTCACACCCAATCTCACCATAATGCCTTGCCAAACACACTCCYACTATTCCTCCAGTTTCTTCAGTGTTAAAATCTGACAGGACTGGGCATTCAGAGCACAGAACAGCCTCACTCCTGATTATGTTTCTGTGTCAGAAAGGGCTGGAAGAAATGAGCAGAGAGAAAAACTAGCTTTGGCCGTATAATGCTGTGCTCAGTCATGCTGGCTTTTTTAAATAATCTAGTCAGTATTACAAAATTGTGAGAAGCTTTGATATACCGCAGCGTGAGTATGGAATCTTAAAGCGTTCTACTGCAAAAAAATATTAAATACATTTTGGAGGATAAATGAACTGCAGTTTTTCCAAAGACTTATATCTGTTGGCATTTAGATAGATTTTCACAAATGCAGTAGAAAGACTATGTGGATTCAGTTTCATCAGCTGCCATACTTCAACACCCTGAAGCTATGTATGGAATACTACAGTATTTAAAATATATTATCACCACAATTTTTAACATAGAATAGAATAGAATAGAAGAGAACATGAACTAAGCCATGTAATTCTCCCTCTATCCCTTAAATGACCAAGCTGTTATGGTTAAAACTAAATGCAATTTAATTTGATAATAATAGTGGTTAATTAAAATTACTTTAAAAATAATAGATATAATTTACACTAAATTTTAAAGCAAAACAAACACACAACCTTTGCTATCCCTAGATAAACAAATCCAGCCCCAGGCAAAAACTGAGCATGAAAATATTAACTTGAACAATTAATCCACCAAAGTTACAAGTGATTTAATAKGAAGAATAAATAAAAGGCATTATCAGTCTCCCCATATTACTACAAATAGTTTATTCTCTTTAGGGCATAGGTGACATGGTGATACGACTGTTGAGAGCTCACAATTACCTGTCATATTCATATAACTGCATCAGTGAACTTCTACGTATCTTTTACTCATCACTCATATAGTAACATCGTGTCAAAAACATGGTGTAAAATTCACCATTTGAAAGTTCTACCTACAGTACTTGAAGATTTTCATCTGGGAAACATGAGTTTCAATTCTGTTCCCACACAAAACCTAACAGGAAATGCAGCTAACTCCTTTCAGGAAATATACCCTTTTAAAACATGCAGAATATTTTGTCAATGGATGATCTGAGTCAACTCTTTAGAGATCCCAAAGGAACAGTTCTCAGGACTCGTTACTAAAAACTGCAGTTCTTTTTTCCTATTGTTGTGCTTCGTAAAACCATTGTCAGAAAACTGTTATTGATAGTTTTATAACACACAAACCGTAATATTAGTTGTAATGGTTTAATACTGAAAAGTTAAATCTATGTATCAATACAAATTTAAAGGTGTTTCCATAAAATATCCTCAATTCAACTAGCAAGTTTATATAAGTAAACAAGAAACAGTTGAGGAATGCTACTTTCAACCCTGAGACTTCAACTTAATGGTTCTCCTTTTTCTCCCTTCCAATCCCCAGCACCTCCTCCTCATCCAGAAAATGTTATTTTGCAAAGATGCATGTAAAAAAAATCAAACATGCTTTTCACAGCAAAACAGATAACTTTTTCATCCATKAATCTTTAATATCTAGCCAGAATTAAATGTTAAAGTGAATGTTTTATCAGCTGAAGCACAGAATCATAGAATCATAGGATAGTTTGGGTTGGAAGGGATCTTTTAAAGGTCATCTAGTCCAACCCCCCTGCAATAAGCAGGGACATCTTCAACCAGATCAGGTTGCTCAGAGCCCCGTCCAACCTCACCTTGAATGTTTCCAGGGATGGGGCATCTACCACCTCTCTGGGCAACCTGTGCCAGCGTTTCACCACCCTCAGAGTAGAAAATTTCTTCCTTATATCTAGTCTAAATCTGCCCTCTTTTAGCTTAAAACGATTACCCCTTGTCCTGTTGCAACAGGCCCTACTAAAGAGTCTGTCCCCATCTTTCTTATAAGCCCCCTTTAAGTATTGAAAGGCCACAATAAGGTCTCCCCGAAGCCTTCTCTTCTCCAGGCTGAACAAATCCAACTCTCTCAGCCTTTCTTCACAGGAGAGGCGTTCCATCCCCCTGATCATTTTTGTGACCCTCCTCTGGACCCACTCCAACAGGTCCATGTCTTTCYTGTGCTGAGGGCTCCAGAGCTGGACGCAGTACTGCAGGTGGGGTCTCAGCAGAGCAGAGCAGAGGGGCAGAATCACCTCCCTCGACCTGCTGGCTATGCTTCTTTTGATGCAGCCCAGAAGTTTGATGTTACCATTATCTGAAGTTAAAAAGGAATTAAAAACTCAAGATGGTAGTTATTTTTATGGATCTTTTGCTGATGTTGTTCGTTAAAGATAGAAGGAAAGAACATCTAAAAGCTACAGGATTTTTAGGCTATAATTTCAGTATTTGTGGAAATAGGAAGGCAGACATCTGCTAAAGAGTAAATTGTAACTTCTCTCTCAGCTGTATTAGTAATGAATGTTCCACAAAAAGACTAAAACAAAAAATCACTTTTTTTCTTCCTACTATCATAGAAAATTTGGTTGGAACGCATCTCTGTAGGTCATCTCATCCAATCTCGTGCTTGAAGCAGGATTATTGCCAACACTAGCTCAGATCAGCCATGATTTTATCTAGACAAATCTTAAAAATCTCAAAGGGTGGATATTTCACAACCCTTCTAAGCAACCTGCTCCAGCACTACTCCACCCACCTGGTGTTTTTTTTTTTTTCTTCTCAAATTGAAATCAGAACATCCAAAGCCAACGCTTGTGGCCACTGGTCCTTCTCTACTGAGAAGAGTTTGGTTTCATCATCTTTGCTACTGAGTACTTATGKGTGCTCTTAGATTGCCTCTTAATCTCTTCTTCACAACACTAAACAAGCCCCAGTTCCCTCAACATCCCTCTAACCTCCATGTGATTTAGGACTCTCAGAATCTGTTGGATCCTATCCTGTTTTTCCACAACCCTCTTGAAGTCAAAGAACGGGAATTGGTCACAGTCTTCTGGAAAATAACTTATCTTTTTTCTGCTGGCCATGCTTCTCCTAATATAGCCTAGTATGCTGATTACCTGACTGGCAATGAGAGTGCACTCCTGGGTCCACGTTCAGCCCGGCATCCGCTGTAACCTCCAGGTCATTTTCAATGAAGCTGCAATTCAGATGTTTGTTTCATGGCCCATACAAGTGTGTGCAGCGGTTCCGCTTGAAGTGCAGACTTCTTCTTACTGAGCTTTATGAGGTTTCTCCTAGCCAAGTCCTCGAGTCTATCAAGATCCCTCTGGAATATAGCTCTGCCATCTGTCATGTTAACCACTCCCCCTTAATTTATTATCCTCTGCAAATTTGCTGAGGGTGCACTGTGTGTCATGATCTAGGTCATTGATGAAGATATTCACTGACGCCCAAGGTATCCTGAGCTACTCTGCTCATCACTGACCACCTGACAGATGTCAAGTGATGATCATTACCCTTTGAGCCTACTGGTTCAGTCAGTTCCCAAGCCAGTCTCTTCTTTTAGTCCACTCTTCCTCAGCTTTCAGAGTGCTGTGGGACACTGTGTCAAAAGCCTTACCAAAGTCTGCCGTTGCATGCAAATGAGCTGGGAGAAAGCTAATGAGCAAGATGACAGCATATAGTCCAGGAGATACCCAAAAGGCTATCCAGAAAGTTTCCAAACCATTCCAAATGATATCTTCTTTCCAGCTATGGATTAGTTGTACATGTTTATCCAACATTTCCTCATGTTTGGATGACAGGCTGCTGCAGGAGTTTTAAAGGGTGCTCGCCGTGTTACAGCCTCTCCTTCCCACAGAAGAGGTGTGAGAAATACCTTTGCAACCACTCCCCAGGGCAACTAGTGGAGAAGAGGAATCACCATGTGCCCCACAGCAGATCCTAGACGCACATCTGTGGGAGTCACGGCATGGGTCAGGTATGCCTTTGGAGTCAGCTGTGGCAAAGAGGCATTCCTGCTCAAGGCAGCACCTGTGCTGTGGCACTGGTTGGTATAGCACAGCCACTGCTCTYCCCTCATCCACGCAGCTAGTCATTTCATCAGGAAAGGCAACCAGGCTGGACAAGCACACGATTTGCTTTTGGTAAATCTATGCTGACTATTCCAATTACCTTCTGGTCCCTTAAATGCCTGGCAAAGATGATGTTGAGTACTTCAGCTTTTTCTATATTGTCTGTCATTACATTGTCTTACCCCCCATTCATCAGTTTTTCCCTTCATCAAATATTACCTGCATTTTTGAAAGTAGCACACCTGCAGAATCACTTTTTGTTTTCCCTTATGACCCTTGTAAGTCTTAGCTCAAATCAATCAGCTTTCTGCTTTTGTCATTAAGCAGTCAAGCAATGCTTGTCTACATCTTGCATTTTAGGTCATTGGAAAGCTGACCTTCTGCTCAGCCAAGAAGGCCTTCTGCTGAATCCCCCTCCCTCCTGCTCAACAGGATGGTTCATTCCTGAGTTCTCAATACATTTTACTGAGAAATCATCCATCTTTCATGGACCCTATGTCTCTGTGGCAGCATCCCAAGAGATTTTGCTTAGCAATTCTCCAAAAAGGCTGAAGTCTGCTCTTCTGAAGTCTACAGTCATAACTTGCTGACTATCTTTCCAAACTTCCTTTGAATCATGAACTGAACCAACCCATGATCACTCTGATCCCAGCTGTTATTTATCACCACCTTTGCCACTAGTTCTTCCCTTTTCGTAAGCAGCAGGTCAAGCAGAGAATTATTGCTGTTTCTCCCCTCTAGCAGCATTAGGAAATTGTCAGCAACACAATGAAGGTTGTGCATTGCCTGCCCAACACTTTAATCTTACTAGAAACTAAAACAAATAAGGACTTGCAGAATGATGATGATTGTATTGATAGAGTTACTTGGCATATAGCTTTTATCCACTTTTGATTGCCCATTCTGCCAACCTGAAGTTGTGTTATTTTATTTAGATTTTAAAAGGTGACAATCTTTAAAAAAAGTTTTATCCTGCTACAGGATAGCAAAGCTTCCATCCCGAGTGAATTTAAAATGAATCCATCAAAACAAAAAGTAAATTATGCCCATCACTGACAGCATTTTGGACCAATAATATACACAACTTACAAAAGCTCAGTAATTAAAAGACAACATCCAGCTTCATTAAAACTTGTGCCTGAAGATGATTTGTTACTTTTCTATCCCTTGTGCTCAGATTAAGTTATTTTTCCCTCATAGTTTTATTAAGTAAAAGTTGTACTGAATTTTTTTCAGACGCAAATTCAGTATCAGACCAAAAAATACAAGTTTTTATCAACAGAAACACTTATTTTTGTTAGGCAAAATACAAGTATTTGGGTAAAAAAAACCTTAGAACTGGGGAAAAAAAAAGAAAAACAAAAAAGAAAAGCAAGAGAAAGTGGACAAATTGAGTTGACTGTTCAACTGTTTAAGCTTTACCAATAGATTCATTATAGCAAGTAAGTTAAAAGAAAGATTGTCATCAGCCTCACTCAAATCACATGTACAAAGAATTACAAAATTGCAAAAGCCTCTTATAGTGGAGAAGTTACTGTTCCAAATATTTTCAGTTAGCACAAATGAAAATCTGCCAGAAGTGTTGCCATATTATGACTGCACGGGTAATAAATTTCCTTATGTGATCACCATGTAAATTAGCCCTGAAAACCTATTATAGCAAGAACCAGGTAGTTTTAATGGATAGCACTGCAGCAGTTGGCAATCATCTTAATTATAAAAAATTATGTGAGGAAACCTAATTATAAATGCTGCAATCAAGGGATCTATAGGTTTCACTAAAATGATCAATACGATAATTAACTTCCCAAAAGATTTTAAGTCTTTCTAAACTGGTCAAAACCAAAGACTTTCCAAATATCTTCTTATTTTAATGGCAGACTCACCAGCAAATCCCATGGCATTGCACAGAAAGACTGCATTCACTATTCTCAGTTTATAGCTGTGAAAATCACTGTGAGAATTAACTGTGGCATTTTCAATAGTCCCACTTGAATCAATAGGCAAGAATTAGCTACGTAGACATTTAAAAAAAAAAAAGGCTCAGCATCATTCAAGGGTTAAATGGTTTGGTTTTAAAGGTCAGAGCTTCTTAGTTGTTGTAGTCAGAGGAGAAACCTGGTCTCTGGCTCTTGTTTGGGTGTCTTTCAGTTAGTGCTGTATGATGTATGTCCAGCAAGGAAACGCAATGGCAAGAAATGCCATTTTTCTTATGACTACATTCATTTTATCTTTGTGCTTTTGTATCCTCGGTATCAGTGTAGCATATAAGCTATTATCACTAATACAGTTAAGTCCATAATAGCCTCCTCCTTTTCAATAGGTCAAAGTAAATACTTGTTTAGAACTACGAGATTTTAATCTGATTTGCTCTGTTGCATTCAGAGTCTGCTCCTATTACTGGACACCTTTCTGCCAGCGCCACACGCCTTCCACAGAAGGTCATGCTTGTAGAGTCAGCCTCTCCTGTCAATAGTGCCAATGCCACAGAAGACTTTGGATATCAGCCCTTCATTAGACAACACACTAATCTGGAAATCCAGATAGGAAGAAGAACACAGGAGAGGAGTATTTCACAGAATACACACGGCTTCTCTGGGCATTCATTTTTTCCCCAAATAATACAAAATGGACATTGGTGTGAATACCTCAGTCAAGAACCAGACTGTGTCAGTATTTGGTTTTACTGTCAGGAGTTAAACCAGCAAAATTAACTTGTTTAAAAACAAACTAAAAATTTCAGGACAGGAATACATTTTTCTTCCTAAAAAGATCAAAAAGACATACTAATTAATTTCAATATATATCCTGCACAGTTCTTTGAGCAAGTATGCTTTCTACTGGATACTAATGGGCTGATACTTTCTACTGGATACTCATCTACTGAACTAATGGGCTAAGACTGTCATTGTCTTCTCTTCTATGACTATTTTTTCTTTTTTTTCCTTTTTTTTTTTTTTTGGTAGAAGTAATTAGAAAGTTAAAATCAGCTACATGGAACACAAAGAAACACAGGACTGTCTAAAGATACTTCTTCATTACCTTACAGGTCTTCTAACTGTTTAAATGGTCTTCTAATTCTCAGGGCAGCTTTTCTTCTTCTTTAGAATTACTTCCTTCACTTTCTGTAACTTCTTGGTCTCCTTAGCTATTATCGACTTTTAAGGTTGCATTTTTTTTCTGTTTTTAAACTTTGCCAACTCTTTCTCAGTAATAATGGTACTGACATCTCATTACAGGAGAGAATTCAGCACTATAAGCTTATTGACAAAGCCTTCATCACTGTAATCCAGATACTATGTTGGTATTCTTCCTATACACAGGCATTTTAGAAATCATGAGGTCAGTACTAGCCCAGGTAAAGCCCTGATGCATGATTTAATGAAATAAATGTTCTAACTATTAATTAAAAAATGTAACTCTTGGAACCCTTTGGAGAAAATTCCTCCTAATTGAATGTCTCATAAATTGAAGGAAAGCAATGTCAGCTTTGCATCCTCAATCAAAACAAAGGAGAAATTCTTTTAGCCAAGACAGGGAAGCAAGGTGTGGTTTCCATACATTTATATCCTGATTAAACACTGTATCATGATTTAGTTACTCTGAATCTGTCTGATCCAACAAGTTAAGCAGCTTGAGATTGTAATCATATGCAACAAGAAAAATGAAATGCAAATCAGCAAGTTATGAAGCTGATGAATACGTAAGTGGATGAGATTCTTTGGCTTGAAATACACAGTAGGTCAGGTTAGATGATCGGAACAGCCCCCTCCTCGCTTTAAACACAATGAATTTATAAATACTGAAGCACAGAAAAAGAATTAATTTCTCATTTTCTGTGGCACTAGACATTATAATGAGGGCTTATTTTACAAACTTAACAACTGTTGTCTTCTAAGTGAATGGTAGTGCTCTTCAAACAAAAAGATAAATACACACTGTCTCATCAGTGACATTCAGTGTTGATCTAACACAAGGCATAAAAGAACCCTCCCAGCATTTTCCTATGTGTCTTTTCTACCTGGAAATCAACTACATAGATACAATTCTGCTACCATACTTCCATATAGTAGTCACAATTATTTTGGGATTATTAGAAAAAAAAGGATTAGAAGCAATTTCCAGGGTCATTTTGCTGATAATCACATCAAAGGACCCCTTTTATAAAGCTATCAAGTGCCACTGCATGAAGAGTTTCCTTTTAACCTCTATGCTYTCACAGAAAACTGTTTCATATTATGATTGCTCTAATGGTTAAGAAACTTTTTCCAGTTTCCCTCCTATATTTATTCACAGCCAGTTTATACTTTTTTTTTCTTTTCCCATAGTGTTTTCTCTCCATAACATTTATCTTTCAATGTATGTGTGTACGCAGAGCAATTACAGGCTACTTCAGCCTTGCTTTCACTGAACTAAACAAGCTGGACCTTTCAGAGCGTACTGTCACGGACAGGTACAAATGCACATACAGTCCCTCCACCCATACATGCAGTGAGCCAGATGAGTCACTGATCCTGAGATCTCCTAGTTATGTTAAGAAGCAGAAAATTTTGCTCAGTGCCGGCATTGTTCTAGTGCAGCCATGTTGTTTAGGAACTAGTGCAGGATTGCACTCAGACAACATGGACCTCAGGTCAGCATTCATTCGTGTGATCTTTCTCTTAGTTGTCTTCATACGTGTAACAGTTTCAATTCATCTTCCCTTGAACACGGGTGAAAAGAACTATATGCCGTATTCTATTTGAGGTGTGCTGAATGCTTTACCTATGTCCTTTGCAATTGTCATGAAAGGTAACAAATAAAGAGAAGCATCTGACCTGGTGTAGTCGTCCTCCACAAGCATGTGCTTTGGAATGGGTGAGTATCTTCCCGGTGAGATAGGGGCCAGGGATGCCTTGTACTCTAAAGTGCCATTGTTCCCAGAAGAGAGTATATGATTTTCCATTGGTGGAGAATAAGCTGATGGTAAGAAGAAGCATTTCTAGTTAGCCACTTTCATGTTTGATTAGATGTCACAAGAGAACCATTTTTTAGTTAAGTACCAAGAACGCGCTCATTGGTGTTAATAACATCAAAACAGACAATCCTTGCCTGAGAGAGCTTAAAATGTAACAAGAAAGAATGAACAGCTGGAGTTTTCCTGAAAGGTTAAGTGGATACAAATCTCTCACATATTAATGATTAATAATGAAAATTACAGGACTATGCTGTCTGATTCTATATTGGGTCTGTAGGTTTTGTTGTTTGCTTGCTTTTTGCTATTCTGAAGTTACTGGGGATATTTATGACTGGAGATATGTAATAATAGTTGTATTCAATCTCTAGGTAATGTAATTAGAAAAGGAAATGATAAATAGGAAAAACAATGATATGTGCTTCTGCAATGAGCTATGATTAATTTTCTCATGAGAAGACGACAGCTAAACTTTCTAGTATTAGTTTCAGTCTTTCTTTCAGATGCTGAGATACAGAATGTTTCAAAGCAAAATATCTCCACAGGGAAAGGCCATTACCCGTTCTGAAATACTCTGAACCTGTAGGTGTAATGAAAGGTTCCCTGAGGATAAATGAATCTGAATGCACCAACAGCCTGGGATGGGCTACTGCAAATCTTTTCAACCTTTACTCTCCCTCTGGAATTACTTCTGTCTTCTCATATGCTGCTGATCTATAATCTGACATAATAAAGCACACTGTTTTAGAACTCCCAAACTATTATTTTGGAAAGTATTATAAAGCAGGAGATTGGATAGGGACATTTAGCATTTTTACTTCTTGGGCTTTGCTAAGGTCCAGACCAGACTGCTACTGAACAACACAATTGCCATCTGTYGTAACATTTGCTAACTAAATAGGTATCCTCAGCACAGTTGAGTATACCACCTGACGTGCATGTTGCAAAACCTTCCCTTCTATTTTTATGGATCAGTCTGAATAGGGAGGACTACGGATATTTAGCTTTTCCCTCAACTTTGTCAGTCCACAGCAGCAACGCTATACAAACTGCAGAAAAATTTAAATCTCCAGCATTTACTGGGAAAATCTGCCTTTCCCAGCCCTTGGTTGGCCTTAAGTGCCCCTAGGATTACTGGCAGGAGATCAAGGTGAGTATGGATCAGGTGCTGAAGCTCTTGTCAAAAATTAAACTGCCATCCAGTTGTTAGATGGTGCAGCTGGTCCCTGTTGGTAGTTGAACCCAAGGCAGACAGTTTTTAATGAACAACTAAATGAAAAAAGGGAGTTTCAGTAATGAACTGTCCAGACTAACAGGCACCAGTGGTATAGAGAGCTGCAACTGAAATGTTAAGAYTGCTGTGAATGAAAAGGGAATGGGAATGCCTGGGTATGGACACCAGGAGGAATGGCAGGAGGGCTATAAGGATGGCATGTATTGATAGCACCTAGATTGATCAATAGGTCAACAATACTCAACATAACTACATGTAACTTGTCAGGACAGCCTACACCCAAACTAAAACAAAGACTCAAGCCATTAAAAGATGATGGCAGGAGGTAAAGACTAGATTGGAGCCTAGGACACTCAGATAAGGAGACAAAAGAGAAGTGAGACATGCGTAGGTGGGACAGATGGGAGAGACAGAAGATACTAACTACTGTCATCTCCTTAAGGGTACAAAAAGCACATCAGCAAGGAGGTTGTCAACACAAGAAGAAGGTGTATGTGTCTGATAAGGACTCCACAGCCACCCACCCTTGTACTTGGTCATCTCAGGGAGTCCTGGCAATGCACCTGGGTGCACGTCTTTCTACCTAATGCTGGACATGAGCCTAGATGATTTTGAGGCTGCGGATATGACAGCCTGATTGAAATCAGTTTGTTTTAAAATAAAATCGTCTTCCCTTCCTATGAGATCCTTCACTGAGCTTTACTATATTGTTTCAACAACTTTTCCTACAACAGAGTGTACGTGAAATGCAAGGACAAATAAGGCCTTGGTCCTCAGTGAAAAAATAGCAGATGAACATATATAAAGTTAATGGACAGACTGAGAATAAAGCAAAGTGGAACAATAATTTAGGAACTGGATGTACACAGAAAATAGGTGAATTTTTGTACGTAGAGCAGTGATTTTAACATTCCAAGTTAATTTTTTATTTAAATATGACATATATGTGCCTCAGGCTTTTCACTAAGTTTGTACAAGACGGTTTGCTGCTTGTTCTGATTTTTCAGTGGACAGAGGACTCCAGTCTACAATTCTAAACATATTTTAAAATATATTTGCATATACTTATTACTGTAATTGTCACAACAGTTACAGTTCAGTCTGATCACCTGGACAATGGCTAATTGGAATCAGCACAGCAGTACATGAGCTACATTGTTACTTTTGCTGCAAAAATACTTTATACACAGAGTTATATTATTTGTAATATTTCATGAGTGTAGCATACTTAAGTGGCAATAAACATTTCATTTTTGTAGCCTTCCAAGCTGTTTCATAAACTTCAATGGGGTATTTTGGACAAGCTATGAAAAAACCACAATCCTCTGACAAACTGATATCTCCTACAAAATTAGTTGCAGAAGTCACTTACAGTGAGTAATATCTGGTGGGCCATATGGATCGGTCATGTAAATGGTGGTGGGCTTTCCAACTTTCAGATACACTACATCTGATGTGTTCTTCAGTATCGCTACTGCCTCTTCATGGGTAACTTCTTCTAAACTGTAATTATTTACCTTAAAGGAGAAATCAGACAGGTGAGTTGGAATGCAGAAATAGACACAAAAAATGACACAGCCTTGCAGTTATCACAATGTTGGGAAAAATGCTGTAGACAAAGAGCACTGAAGATCACAGAAGCAGCACTGCAGCAAGGTAGAAAATACAGTTATCTTAGCACATGCATATTCAAAGACTGACGTAGCAGTATTGATAATATCACAGAATCATAGTGGGTCAAGACAGCACTTGGTCTTGTCAGTAGAAAAGTCCTTTGTCATATTCTGCTACCAGTATCATCATTAACATAAAACTACATTTAATAATAATTTAATAACTTAACACGACATCATTTACAGAAACTGCCTACGTTATTTGACCTATCAAGATCATAGAATCATAGAATAGTTTGGGTTGGAAGGGACCTTTAAAGGTCATCTAGTCCAAACCCCCCCTGCAATGAGCAGGGACACCTTCAACTAGATCAGGTTGCTCAGAGCCCCGTCCAACCTCACCTTGAAAGTTTCCAGGGATGGGGCATCTACCACCTCTCTGGGCAACCTGTGCCAGGGTTTCACCACGCTCAGCATAAAAAATTTCTTCCTTATATCTAGTCTAAATCTACCTGCTTTTAGTTTAAAGCTATTCCCCCTTGTCCTGTTGCAACAGGCCCTGCTAAAAAGTTTGYCSCCATCTTTCTTATAAGCCCCCTTTAAGTATTGAAAGGCTGCAATAAGGTCTCCCCGGAGCCTTCTCTTCTCCAGGCTGAATAACCCCAACTCTCTCAGCCTTTCTTCACAGGAAAGGTGTTCCATCCCCCTGATCATTTTTGTGGCCCTCCTCTGGACCCGCTCCAACAGGTCCATGTCTTTCTTATGCTGTGGACTTCAGAGCTGGATGCAGTACTCCAGGWGGGGTCTCAGCAGAGCAGAGCAGAGGGGCAGAATCACCTCCCTCGACCTGCTGGCCACACTTCTTGTGATGCAGCCCAGGATACGGTTGGCCTTCTGGACTGTGAGCGCACATTGCTGGCTCATGTCCAGCTTTTCATCCACCAGTACCCCCAAGTCCTTCTTGGCAGGGCTGCTCTCAATCCCTTCATCCCCCAGCCTGTATTGATATCGGGGGTTGCCCCGACCCAGATGCAGGCCCTTGCACTTGGCCTTGTTGAACCTCATGAGGTTCACACGGGCCCACTTCTCCACCTTGTCCAGGTCCCTCTGGATGGCATCCCATCCCTCAGGCGTGTCGACCGCACCACTCAGCTTGGTGTCATCTGCAAACTTGCTGAGGGTGCACTCGATCCCACCGTCTATGTCATTGATGAAGATATTAAACAGTACCGCTCCCAGTACGGACCCCTGCAGGACTCCACTCGTCACCGGTCTCCATCTGGACATTGAGCCGTTGACCACTACCCTCTGGATGCAACCAGCCAACCAATTCCTCATCCACCAGACAGTCCACCCATCAAATCCATCTCTCTCCAGTTAAGAGAGAAGGATGTTGTGGTGACCGTGTCAAAGGCCTTACAGAGGTCCAGATAGACAACACCTGTAGCCCTTCCCATGTCCACTGATGTAGTCACTCCATTGTAGAAGGCCACTAGGTTGGTCAGGCAGGACTTACCCTTGGTGAAGCCATGCTGGCTGTCTCCAATCACCTCCCTGTCCTCCATGTGCCTTAGCATAGCTTCCAGGAGGATCTGTTCCATCATCTTCCCAGGCACAGAGGTGAGACTGACTGGCCTGTAGTTCCCCRAGTCTTCCTTTTGTCCCTTTTTAAAAATGGGRGTTATGTTTCCCCTTTTCCAGTCAGTGGGAACTTCACCGGACTGCCACGACTTCTCAAATGCAATGGATAGTGGCTTAGCAACTTCATCCGCCAGTTCCCTCAGGACCTGCGGAGGGATCTCATTGGGTCCCATGGACTTGTGCACCTTCAGGTTCCTTAGATGGTCTCGAACCTGATCTTCTCCTCAGTGGGCAGCTCTTCATTCTCCCAGTTGCTGCCTTTGACTTCTGCAGCTTGGCTGGTGAGGCTCGAGCACTTACCGGTGAAGACTGAGGCAAAAAAGTCATTGAGTACCTCTGCCTTCTCCATATCCTGGGTAACCAGGTCTCCYGTTTCATTCTGGAGAGGGCCCACATTTTCCCTTGTCTTCCTTTTATCCCYGACAGACCTGTGTAATCTTTTCTTCTTGCCCTTAATGTCCCTGGCCAGATTTAATTCCATCAGGGCTTTAGCTTTCCTAACCTGATCCCTGGCAGCTTGGACAATTTCTCTGTATTCCTCCCAGGGTACCTGTCCTTGCTTCCACCCTCTGTAGGCTTCCTTTTTGTGTTTGAGTGTGTCCAGGAGCTCCTTGTTCATCCATGCAGGCCTCCTGGCGTTTTTGCCCGATTTCCTCTTTGTTGGGATGCATTGCTCCTGGGCTTGGAAGAGGCGATCCTTGAATATTAACCAGCTTTCTTGGGCCCCTCTTCCCT
This sequence comes from Phoebastria nigripes, assembly GCA_035582835.1. Classification (NCBI taxonomy): domain Eukaryota; kingdom Metazoa; phylum Chordata; class Aves; order Procellariiformes; family Diomedeidae; genus Phoebastria; species Phoebastria nigripes. Next base: position 1,219,746 of record JAYKAV010000922.1, on the reverse strand, counting down.
CCAGGGCTTTGTCCTTTTTTTTTTTTTTTTTAATTTAAAAAATTAATTCATTTGGATAAACAGCTGCCATGTCATATCCCTCGGGGGGCTTAACCCTCTCCTTGGCGTGCGTCTCACAGTACAGCTGCTCTGGTTCAGATTGAGGCCACAGTCATCACACATGAAGCACTTAGGGTGGTAGAGCTTGTCCCGAGCTTTGATGATCGTGCCCACGATCCCGTTCCCGCAGCGGGTGCACTCGGGGAGCATCTGCAGCCAGGACACGGCACCGCCAAGCTTTGACACTGGGGACTTGATGTTTTGGGGGTTGCTCAGTTTGTTGAGTTTTTCACCGTTCTTGCCAGCCTCCAACATGCCCTGCAAGTATTGGAAGGATCTGGACTGCTTAGGCTCTGAAACAGGCTTTTCATAATCCTGAAGCATCTTGTAGACATCTGACTCCACATCAATCCCATTTCTGTTCCATGGGAGAGACTTCAAGGGGTCGAGGCTCTGGGCAGGAGCGATGTGGAGCCCGCTCAGCTGGCCCGGCAGAGCCGACTCGGAGCTGCTGTTAGCGTAGATCCGGGTTGGGTGGTGGTGCTGCATGTTCAGCATCTGCTTGTTGCCCATGGGGTTGCCACCAGCCCCATGGGGCATCAGCCTCCTGCTCCGGGCAGGCCCATTGTCCTGTGGTTCCGGCTTTATGTTGATCCGGTACGCTTGGGCCTTGCCATCTTCCAGAACAGGGGGTGACCAGGTTTTCCCTTCAGCTCTGTTCAGGGAGAGCAGTAGCTGGTCCATGCGTGCTTTGATCTTGTTTTGTGCTTCTAGGTGTCATGTTCTCCGTGCTCTCTCCATTAATTGCTAGAATAATATCTCCCAGGCACAGGTTTGCCATGGCTGCTTTACTGCCAGGGTTAATCCTGGAGGTGGTCAACGGGGTGCTGAAGTCTTTACCGCCCACCAAGCGAAAACCCCACGGCGAAGGGCCACGCAGGACCACCAAGTGCGACATAGCGACGGTGGGGCGCTCCCTGCCCGCGGGCGGCTGCGGCTCCGGCTGTCCAAATTCACCTCTTAGCATGTATGGCTGGGACCTTAGAAATACTTAACACCCCCAAATCTTTCCATCCCTGACATGACATCGACCATTGAAACAATAAGAGGTACAAAGTGGTGTACAGAATAAGGGGCTGCCTATGAGGTGCAGGAAATGGAAAAGGGCAGTTCTGGATGGAGGAAAAGTGATTTTCACTGTGAAAGTTTGTCAGTTTTCTGGAAGCACAGGAAAGAGACATTGAAAAAGTAAGAGAATGTAGTACTAGTTCTATGCTTTATCAGAAAAGAAGAATACTTAACAAGAGCAAGGATAAGAGTACAGGACTACGGATTAAATAGGGAAGGAAATGGTGGCAATAAACCTTGCCTATTTATGCTTTACTCCCAGAGAAAGAAAATCAAAAGAAAAGTGTCAGAAGTGGTTTACTGTAGAGGCGTATAAAATTTATTCACATATAAATCCACTATATCCACAGAATGTCAACAATAGGTTGTCCTCCTATAAACAGAATGGTCCTTGCCCCAAAAAACATACATCCTGAACAAAGAAATTATAGGATAGAGGAAAGAAGTAAAGAAGGGTGTAGATACAGGTTTCAGACACGTGGTGTAAGGCAACAGAAATCACAGAATCATAGAATATCTCGAGTTGGAAGGGACCCCTGAGGATCATTGAGTCCAACTCCCTGCTCCTTGCCGGACTACCTAAAACTAAACCATATGACTAAGAGCGTTGTCCAGATGCTCCTTGAACTCTGACAGGCTTGGTGCCGTGACCACTTCCTGGGAGCCTGTTCCCATGACCTACATTTCACGATGAATGTTGTGTATGAAACATTTTATTGTGATTTAAAGTGCCATCCTCCAACTTCTACAGTTACTGCAAGGATTCCTTGTAAAGATTATGCAAGATGGAAGAAAAAGTAGCTCCTCAACTATAGTATAACATAGTACAGCTGTAAATCACAGAAAAAAAATACATACTTTCTAGGGAATTTAGTATCAGTAAATTATCAGAGACCCGGCTGTGACAAGAAGCTACTGCCAAAGGGTTTGGTAACTGGAAAGAAATCCAGCTACTATGAATCACTGGAGGACTCTTCATACCCAGACGATTTCATCAACACCAAGAGAGAATGACTGCTATTGGACAGTATTGCTAAATGTAAGGGTTCTGTTTAAACTTTGTTCCTTGTATAATTCTCAGACTTGGTTTTAAGGTTAATTGAAAGAGGCAATGACAGGTATGTTATGACAATTTGACATGAAGAGCAATGATACAACCTAACACTCAGAAGAGAGTTGCTGACACTGTATGCTGTATTTTGACAGGTCTTCTATTTAAATAAAAATCTGATACCTATCTTCTATAAATTTCTCTGTTTTTCTTTGTTATGAACAGCAGTAACATACATATGCACTTTTAATAAATAAATGTCTTTTAAATGACTAGGCTGATAGCAAGAAGAAGTGACTGAAATTAAGCCTTTCTTGTTTATGTATTTCARAACTGCCAAATACTGAAGATTCACACTTTTGGAAATATGACCTCACAGTTATCCTTTACCTTTTCTCCTTCCCAAGCTGTTTGTACATTGTATCTGTCTTGTTGTGTTTCATCCTAACTGCAAGCTTTTTGAAATAAAGAAAATCGCACATAATAACCTCCCACTACACTGCTGCTCTAAATAAATGTTCTTAGTCAAAAAGAGACACAACGTGAAATATCATAGCACTGTCTGGATTTTGACTTCTGGTCTTTTTAGGAGTGTATAAAAACAATTAAGGCACAAATTGACTTGTTGCAATTTTTTTCCAAAGTTTTTTTTCCGGGAAATCTAGCTGATAAAAATCATAGTTAGGACTGTTGTACTTCCATCACAACACACTTGGATGTCACAGTTGTGCAGTCAGAGGATAAACAGCATTTTAGAAACAGAAAATATAGTATGATACATATAAAACTTATATTTGCTATGACAGGTCCTACTTCTTATCTCTCTGACAATAACATTACAGGACATGTATTTTACCAACACTGTGTACAAGTTGTACAAATCTTGAAGTTAGGATAAGAATTAAAGACCAAGTGATTCTAAACTAAGAATTAATGTCTGAGCAATTATGCATTATGTTTATCTTTATACACTTCCAGATCCTAGAGCTCATTGCAAAGTTTATGTACAATGATTTTTTTTTCTCATTTCTAGTATATATCAGATTAAGTGTGCAGAATATTGTGGAAAACTGAAATATATAGAGCTGGAACTTGGTAGAACTTGAAAGAAGGTAACGCATGAGTGAAGTCAAGATACAAARGAGAAGTTCAGAGAAAAGACACTGGAAGAAAATTTGAGGAGAAGAAAGGACCCTTCAAAGTAAACAGAGTTCTGCTAGAAAAAGTATTCCAGCAACATATACCAAAATTGCTATTCRAACTCATCCCAAATATATAGAAAATCAGAGGTTTCTCATCTCTAGAGAGAACACTCCTAGAAAGGAAGTTTGCTACTAATTAATTTTGTCCTGGACTGCTCACTTCTCAATAAACAAAGAAATAAAGACAGACTCAATGTACATCAAGAGCAAATAAATAAATAAATAAACAAACAAATATGTTGATCCATTCATTAAGACAAGGATTCTCAGTGGTGCCATAAGGTCTCTTTCAAATGGGAGCTCTTTGACAAGGAGATAAAATCACTTTCCTTAGTCATTGCCAACATCAATTTAGAATTACAGTATACAAAATATACTATGCATTTCCCAGTTTCCTTCAGAAGGGAGTCCTTGCTTTGGACCTACAATTCCCGTTAATACTAATATGTGCATGCATCAACATCTTTTCTACTTTTTGATCATAAAACAATGATTACAAATAAAGACATCTGTATGTATTCTGATATACAAAAATGAAAACGTGAATACATTGAAGAATTATATTGCTCAGCTCCCTAGATATTATTGCAAGATGACTGTAGCTTGTAATTTTTTTCATAAGGAAATCTCTGGGTATCATTCTTCAAAACATCATGCCAGAGATGGTGATTATTAGGCAATACGATATTGTAGTTGTTTTTTATGGTAAGACTTACAGAGAAAGGAGAATCTCTCAGAATCTCCAAGACAGTCTATTTCTTGAGCTTTTTCTTGTTTCCATAATGCTTATTTTAACAGAATTCCAAGTACTAAATYTGACTTTTTCAGTGGTTGTGGCACAGTCAATGCATCATACCAAAGCTTCACTTCCTGCTGTTGAGATGACCTTAGCAGAGCATATAGTTTGAAAAACAAACAGTTGAGTTAGAGGTAAAGAAGATAAAGAGTGGGAGATGCACACAAAATAAGAAATCAAAGTGTATATGGCATACAATCCTTCAAGATGCTGAAACTTTCATGCAGAAGGGCTGACATCAAGCCTGAGTGGGTAGAAAGGGTAGTGCATGCCAACCTTCTGGCTCTAAGAAGCCAATTTAAGTAGCAATGAATTAAGGGGGGGGGGAAACCTAAGACAAGTGCTAAAAAAGAAATTTATCTGAGTGGTCAGTTTAGTTACAAGAGTCGGATGCTTGAGCCACAAAATGCTGTGACAGGAGCCAAAGGAGAGGAGTCAGAAGGAAAAAAGGCATGGAGCGAGTGGGGCTTTTCTAATGGCAAAAGTTCCATATACAGAAAATTCAGAAATGCAAACAGCACCTGAAGTAAAAAAGAAATTAGGAAAGCTGTTTCTTTAAATAGAAAGTATGTGATATAAAGACATACTGATATTACAGGAAAAGAATGAGAGGAAGAAATAATATAGCAATAGAGAAGGAAATTACAGATACAAGTCCAATCAAAGAAGCTATTTGAGTGATGGGGGAAATAAGTAAGAAATGTTCCCAAAGAGATATAAAAAGACTGAGGTGTTTTTTTTTTTCCTAAATAGCATAATCAAGGCAATGAAGTGTAAACCTAAGCAAGAATCATCTTATTTGGAAGTTTTCCTAGATTCATATTGGAAAACAAAGGCACTGAGAAGTAGCTAGAGTGAAAAGCTTAGAATCCCCAAAATGACCGTACAAGGGCTCTAAAGAATAACTTCATTCACAACAGCATAAGCTGATCACAGAAAAAGAGCTCTGGAGGAATAAGTCTGTCTTATTTAATTTTCTTTTTTTAAAGGGAATTCATTCCTTTCCTCTATTGATTTAGGGTAAGAGAGATTTGATTCACTCAGTGAATGAGACAAAGAGGTGATCTTTACCCTTGCCAGTGGTAATGTTTGCTTTTGTGTAATATTCTACTTTTCATTCAGAACATGGATTTTCCTGAGTGAACCCTGAGTGAACATTTGCTGGTAAACACCAGCGATGTGCCAGCTGTAAATCTAGAACACTGATGGCCTTTCTAAAAACTCACCATGATTTAAAAGGCTGCGAAAAGTGAACCTTTTTCAGTGCTGAAGACCAATCATTTGTCCTAAGGATGTAAATCTGTTTGGATTAACTAACTACTTACAATCCCATGGACTCCTGAGTTAGTTGTACAAGTGCTGGACTCTGAATAGAAAGAAACGGGCTATCTTCAGATGACACAGTCTGTTAATCCCTCTGAAATTAGCTTGCTTAGATTATTAATCGTTCCGGGCTAAGTGTCCTAAACCAGACCTGCTCTTTGCAGAGAAATGCAAGAGTTTGTGTTTCACAGACAAATATGAGACTGAGCACTGTACTATATTGGACCATGATTTTTCAATCCCAATTTTCGGTGATTTTGGTAAAAAAAAGGTGTTTTCAAGGCTAATGAAGAGGCATGAGGATGATACAACTGTGAAGGAACAACCAGATGAGAGTATCATTGGAAGGAATAAATTGGGAAGCTTATTTCTAGGGTACCATCCAAAGACTGATCCTAGCAAATCTACGTTTGAATGCCAGATAAAGCATTGCAAGGCCAGAGTCAATGACAGTGTAAATCTGGCTCAGAGCCCAGTGCTGCATCAGGAGGGATGCAGCCACTGAACCCACTGAGTTAGTTCAGCACTAGTTCACTCTCCACCCCAGAGTATATTTTTTCTAGTGTGTTTCCTTTGTGGTAGTCAGCCAGTACAACCTACAGATCAGGTACTATCTGTTCACACTGTTTTCTTCCTTTAAGCCTAACTGGGTAATGCCTGTACTCCATCAACTGGCATAGCAGCGTAACTCTGGATCTATGGGTGCACCTACCTGGGTGAAGAACATGTGCACTAGGAGCGATCCACAGCAACAGAGGGTCTGGATGATGTGACATCGACGCTACACACCTTTTAAGGGGGTTAGTTTGCATTACATCTAGTCTGCTGACTAAAATGCCTGTTCGCAGCTGCAATGCAATGCTAATTAGGAATGCTCCTGGACCACATTTTCTGTTGCAGTTTCATTAAAAAAAATCCAATTTGTTTTCTAAAAGGTGATCCCACAAGACAGCCAAAATCACTTTAAAAAGAGCACTTCTGATCAGAACCAAACGCTAATCTAGATGCATCTTATATTATATGCTCTGATTACTTTAACACAAACATGATCCTGCATCCATATACAATCTGAAAGAAACAGATACTGGTAGGGGATCCTGTAAAGAACATATTAACAACTGTGCAATCACAACTCCATTGCAGCCCTATGAAACCACCAAACAATAACATGCTTTTTTCAGCACAGAATTGGGAAGAAAGCAAGGCTAAATTTCTGAAAAGGAAGGTTACTCCTGTTTCTTCCTTCTGTTTTCAGCAAGAAAACAGAATCAAAATAAATCTCTTGGTATGTGAGCAATATCACTTTTCCTATAAGCATAAATAAACCCCACAAAAGTCTGATGTCTCTGACTACATGGGCCAAGAAGCAACAGGATATGGCCCAAATATGCAAGGGTATTTTGGCATAGRAGACAAGTTTTTGGAAAGCTAATACTTATAGAAGATAAATATTAGCTTAAATTTTCTTTTGAAGCCTAATGTTTTTAGAGTTTTCCCTGAAGAATACCTTGCTTCTAGCTATTTGTGGCTTTTTGTACTAGTAAAACCACACAGTTTTATACTGATTTGTCATTTATCCATTCTGTAGATAAACTCTTCCAGATGGTATCAGATAAAAGAAAGTAATTATTATCTGAGAGGTAATAACTTAAACCATTTTTCAGCTCTTTCTGATCATCATTAACAATGACCTGGAAGAGGTGAGGAGTACGCTCTCATCACGTTTGCAGATGACACTTCACTGTGAGGGCAAATCCATATACTCGAGGGCAGGGCTGCCATCCTGGATAGGCTGGAGGAAGGGGCTGACAAGAACTTTATGATGTTCAACAGGGAGAAACAGTAAGTCCTGCCCCTGGCACAGGCTAACCTCCTTCAATAGCACAGGCTGAGCACTGACAGCCTGGCAGCAGCTCTATGGAAAAGTGCTTGGGGCTCCCGGTGGACAGCAAGCTGGGCATGAGCCAGTTGTGTGTCCTGGCAGCAAAGAGGTCAACAGCATCCTGGGCTGTATGAGCAGGAGCAGAGCAGGAGATCCAGAGAAGGATTATTCCCCAACAGCTGCCACTCATTAGACTGTAGCTAGATACTGCGTTCAGTTTGGGTCCCTGCACTATACGAAAGATAACAAAATGGAGCAAGTAGAGGGGAGTGCTACTGGGATGGTTGGGGTTGGAGCACTGGCCTGGTGAGGAGAAGCTGGGGGAGCTGGGCTTTTTCAGCCAGGAGAAGGGGCACCTCTGGGGACAACTAACAGCAGACCCCTGGTGCTTACACGGAGGTCATCAAGACAGAGCTAAGCTTTTCAGAGTGGCATGTGGTAACAGGATGAGAGACAGCAGGCATATGTTGAAACAAGAGGGTCAAACAGGTTATAAGGAAAAGTATTTTCCTCATGAGGACAGTCGAGCAGTAGAACAGGTTTCCCAGAGAGGCTGTGCAAGCTCCATCCTTGGAGATTTTCGAGATTCAATTGGATAAATTCTTGAGCAACCTGGGCTGGCCCTATAGCTGACCCTGAATTATCGTGTTAGCCTATGATGTTCTGCATGTGATTTCCCTTTGCTCCCTTCCAGCGCAAAGAGAAGCAACCTAGCTGAGACACCCAGTGCAGTCGTGTTCTCACTGCAGGCACTACCACCAGCAGCAGCAGACATTACCATAGGCATTACCACCAGAATACAGTAAGGGAGTATTTTTCTCCTAGCTGTAAGTCTTCAGAGCAGAGCTCTGGTCTGTTCCTTTTGCATATACCTAGAAAATCCACTGAGTTCAGTTTTCGGCTTAAGCACTCTTATGCTTCCTCCAGTAATTTTCCTAATGGGCACCTCAGGATTATCCTACAATGGAGTATTTTCCTGTGCAAGTGCTCAGGATAATAAGCCTTAAGTGCAAGCTCAGTGCCACAGAAACTTAACTGCATAACATGCCCTTGTATAGATTTCACGATAATCACAATGCTCAGTATTTACGTAATACATCTTCTGAATGCTTAACACAGTATTAGCAATCTGCATTTAATAACAATAGGGTCATCAAGCTGCAAAATGCTCAGATGGCAGCTAATTGTTTTACATTTCAATATTAGTTTTGATTGTGCAACATCTCTTTTATTACATCTTAAATTTTAATGCATTTGATTTGCATGTTCTTTGGGATCTGAAAGCATTTCACACAAACTTTTCAGAACACAGATACAAAAATGAAACAAGCCCCCCAGCAGCTGCTGAGAATTCCAGAAGGATGACAAATTCTGGTAAATTTTATAGAGAAATGATGGAAAAAACAAAGATCAAGAAAGGATGCACTACTGAGAAGAAAAAAAAAAAGGAAGTGTTCAAATATATAATCAATAAGGAATCAGTGAAGCAGAAGTAGGACTGTATAGATGACAAGTGTTGATACACTGCCAAAAGAAAGTAATGAATTCTTTCACTCACTTTTCACAAAGGAACATGAAGTTAATGCCATGAATTGACAGATGCTTCACAAAGTAGAAGAGAAAAAATATTGAAGGTACACAAATTATGAAGAAATCAGGGTGTCTTGTTGGAAAGAACCAGAAAACATGGCTGTAATCTGCTCGGATTTTAGAAATAGATTTTGATCTTGCAAATTTATCTCCAAAAATGTAATAGTTAAGGTATACAAAGAGTAAGTTGACTAGGATTTTCTTATGCAACAGTGAAAAGCTTGGTCTGGAAGTACTTAACCAGTGAAGAGCAATATTATGATTGATTTTTTTTGCTCATTTTACATGCAGTGATAAAAAGAGATGACGGTAAGTAAAGAACTCGTCCAGACTGAAAGGAAAGCGGTGTAAAGACATCAAACACACAGAGAATGACCTCTGCTCATTTTCAGAAGTCAGATTTAGGAGTATAAACTTGTCACAATGAAGAAACATCTATATCTGACTGCAGTGAATCACAGGTTCAAGACTGAGAAGAGATGCTTAATAGACAAATCCTATAAAAACCTGGAAAGAATGAATTTATACATAGTGGTGTATAAAATAATATTTTTTCTATTCAAATTCATCCTGATTAAATTACACTGGAGATGGTGAATGTGGGATTTTTGCATCTCAGGTTTTTTTTGATATATTATTTATTACCTCAAGTGAGTTGGAAGAAATTAAGAGTGAGGTAACAAAAATTTACAGATGACACAAAAACTGTGAGGAATTCTCATAATGAAAAAAACCAACAGCTGAACACAAGCAGATTTGGTACAAGGTGCAAAATAACAAAATAAGGTGCAAATTTGGCAAATAGAAATATACATTTCTATAGAAACTCTATAGAAACTCTATAGAGCCAAAACTTCATTATACAACAGGGACTTGAATTTTACTGTGCTGAGAACCTGCAAAGAAGAAATGCCAAAGAAATTGTAAGTTCTAGTTTCATTTTGCTTTGATTTTTTAACACCGTTTGATCCTTAAGCTGTTTTATCTATCCACTTGGGTTAATTAAAAGAAGTCAAAGAGTCACCAACCCAGCAACCAAGCGCCTTTCCAGTTCTGTTTAATACCCTGTACAAAATGAATGGTTATCTTCACATGTGACTGGATCACAGTGTGCCTAGCCAAATAAAGAAAACCTCAACTAGGCACAGTTTTGCAGGCAGCAAAAAAAGGTCATGRCAATTTTTTACTGCTTAGATATCACGTCACAAAACAGAGCTACTGCAGTACATTTTTCTCATGGCACTCAAAATATTCAAAAAATATTTCTCTACCTGCTGAAATCTATGCAAATGCATTGACATGAATACAACTTGACAGATTAACTTCTGCTGATTCACCAGGGTCAGGATTTCCCCCTCAACAAAGAATTAAACAAACTCTGTGAGCGGGAAAGAATTATCTACAAGGAACAATGTACTAGCACTGCAAATATCAGGAAGAATTTCCTGAAGTGAGATCCATCAGAAGAATAAGTACACTTCCTCAAGGAAAAAGATGGACAACGTATTTTTTTTAAAAATCTATACAGAACATATACATAAAGCATTCCTACATGTAGGAACCTTAGGGACATGGTTTAGTGGGCATGGTGGTGTTGGGTTGACGGTTGGACTTGATGATCTTAGAGGTCTTTTCCAACCTAATGATTCTATGATTCTATGTACTGAAATGTAGGTAATAGTCCACTGACAGTGGCTACCCATGAGAGTTTAGTGGCATGTTTTCACATCTTTCAATTTTCTTAAAACAATCAGTAGAATCAGTACTGCTATAATGAACAGTTTGTCTAAAATCTTCTTTTGAAGTTTTCTGGTGCATTTTGACTTGTCCCTGATGTACATAATACTTTTATTCTCTTCTCAGTTAGAGGTTTGTCAAAGTAATATAACCCATTGCCTTCTCTTCACAAATGTTGGTTTTCCAGAGTAATGCTTTTTTAACTGCAGTCTCGGAAATATATATAAAGAAATATAACTCATAATTATTATAGAAGTTGTAATGGTTACCTCCAGTAAGATGTATGGTGACTGCAAGTCCTTGTATGAAACAATTTTCAGCCAAGTAAAATGTGATTTAAATTTGTCATACTTACCATAAGAAGTCTATCTCCAACCTGCAACCTCCCATCTTTTTGCGCAGCTCCTCCATCAATAATCTTGGTGACATAAATGCTGTTGTCCCCAGGGATGTGTTGGTTTCCAACCCCTCCTGCAATACTGAATCCCAGACCTGGAGAAGATGTGGAAAACAAAACATTAGCAATGCTATATATAACATTAAAGAGGAGTGCAAGAGTTGCATATATTTAATCTACTGTACAATTACAATATTTTTCACAGAAATACAAATAACATAAGAGATATTTGTGGGGTCAATACTCTTTCACTTTCCCTGGAAGGTCAGGGACAGAAATAAATTAAGGAAATTCTTTGTCATGTACAATTATAGGAAGGTAGAGACAAAAAGAATCAAACCAGTGATGATTCTATACCTGTGGCTTGTCCTCGCCAGGGGCCAGTGCAGCCTACATCAAGAGGTTATGGCACAACTTGCCATGACTAGTAATAAAACTCTGAAGCTTGGAGTTTATTTGTTAAATATTGGTAAAAGATACATCGCCATCTAACGGAACAAATTTAAAGGTATTCTGATTGTCCACACAATTTGAAAAATACTTGGAGAGGTGTACTGCAGATTTTGCAAGTTTCTGTAGTACCACAGTGAAGGGTCTGTGAAAGCAAAAGATAAATGGTGTAGATATTTGGATTTAAATCTGCTTCGCATAGTTTTCTAGGACACAAATATCTTTGGCTATGGATAATAAAATAAGAAAGCAATAGTCCTTTGTACATATATAACTGCTGTTCAGTGATCTGTGAAATTCCTAGATAAACACCCAAAGAGCCAAACTTTGGAACAACGTCAATAATACATGCCGATATGACTCAGGAAAAGGAAGGCAAAATAAATAGATGTTGGGGGGAAAAAAAAAAGACAGTTTTACCCTTTTCCTACTTTTCCTATCCTCTGACACATTGCATAAACGGACAAATCATTGCTTTCATTTATAATAACATTTTTATCTCTCAATCAGAGAAAAGACAGAAACTACTGTGCTTTATTTCCATAAGAATCTACTTCACACAGCTAATTTTTCATAGATCATATAGCTAATGGGAACTTCCAGCTGAACAAATAAGCTGTTACTGACAATAACCTGCTTAGATTATTGTTTCAACCAGGCATTTCTCTTTTAGCTGTGCAGAAAAAATAGTTATATTTATTTAGAGAATAATCACTAGTTTTATCTATGAAATCTATGCTGTTCAGTCATTCTTAAAACAAACATGTTAGTAATAGCTGCAGCCTGAGCAGTAAAATGCAACAGTAAAAAATGAGTTGCCTGGAATTTGTCATTTTATCGCAAACTCACCAGCCTGACTGCTTGGGCAGTAAAACTGAAGGGAGGGCATATTTAATACACACAGGCTTTTTTAGCAGCTCTGAGCACAGAGATAAGTTTTTTCGAGTGAATCAAATCTTTTTGGATTTTTTTTTTCTCACATTATTTTCATTTGATCATTATTTTAGCTTAAAAAAGATGTGAGGTCAGATAACATAATGGACTACTTAATGGATAGTGCCAAAACAGTAAATTACAAAAAGAAACCTCTGAATTTATATCTCAAATTGAAATACTACTTAATTAATAAGATGACTATTAACAATACACATGAAGTTAATTCAGAAGTATGAGATAATTAAAATAAAGCTTTATTTCATTTCCAGCTAAAGCTGGTGATCACTGTTACTATTTATGCACTACTGCCAGGACAACTACAAGGATAAAAAGATGATGATTTCTTCAGCAGGAAAGAATTTGTTCATTACCCTGGGACTATTAACAAAGAAGCAAAAAGATATTCTAAGAAAACATCAAGAATGGAAATTTTCTTTATAACATTAGTTGTGGACAAGAAGCAATGATTGAATAATGTTCCTTGGTGACATAATTATCATTCTTTTGACCCAAAAGACATCTGCATACGCTTCTACCAGTAAAGTGAAGATTAGCTGAATACTGAGAGTATTCCAGAACGATGATGAGAGCAAACGAGTGGGCTAGACTGCAGCCAGAGAGATTCCAGCCTTTCTTCAGCTCCACTGCTCACCTAGGGCATGACCTTGGGAAGATTAGGTTATGGTATGCTTCGATCCTACTCTCTCCTCTTTATTAACACTGTACGCTTGTAAAGGGCAAGGTCATTTCTGGCTGTTCTGTATTTTGTGCAAAGTGGTTCCTAATTCAGCCTGGTCCTGCTGCAATATAAGTAAATAGTAGCAAAGATAATCCCTTCCATTTTCTGCAGTGCTGAGTGGGGTGCTGGTGTTTGCTGTTTGTTTGCATGGTTGCATCACAACTGACATATGAAACCACAAAAAAAAGAGCACTAACACATGCTACTCCCATTACAAAAGTGAAGTTTACAATGATAAAAGGAGTAACTTTTTCTACTTCTCTAGTCTACATAAATATGTAGCTGCATTACAATGCACAGGTCAACATTGTGTTTGTAAGCAGGGTCTGCCTTTGGGATCCAAAAAACCAGCACTGAGTATAAAAGGGTTTAAAAGAGCAGAACAAGACAGGGGGCAATACTGTGGGGAGAAAAGGGAGAGTGGGTAGGAGAGAGAACTGAGGGAGAGAGAGATTTTCCATGTCTTTCCTATCAATAATGATTTAGTTTCATTGCCTAATCATATTTGCCTTCTTTAAAAGATTTCTTCCTGGGAAGAATGGGGAATGGAACAATGGCCCATTTAATTTTACCTAAATGACTTTTGCTAATTGCTAGGGCACTAGGAAAGTATACTACAATAAACCTTTTGAGTAGGATTCATATGGCCAAATGACATCAGACAACTATGCTAATCATTTGTGCTACCTTTATGATCAATGAAAATTCATTAAGGGCTTTTAAGGCATGATTCATCTCATCTCAAAGAGACATCTGAAAGAGATGAGATGAATCACACTCTTGGCTTCTGAAAGGCTGGGGGCTGGATGTGGGAAGAGGTGGGTGGGAAGATCAGTGCTATAAAAGTTCACAACCTGAGTTAGAGTCTCACCTCCATTTAGACTGAAGGTTTCTGTTTTGTTTTAAGACCTCAGAGAGGTTTGTGCATCCCTGGTGTTGATCACTCTTGTCACTAGCTACATCAGGTTAGTCTCATATCAGATTCTTACTCTATTTTAAAAACAGAGAATCATTCAAACATTTGGGAACACAGGGAGCAAGATACGTTTTCTAAACTTGGTCTTTTTCATTGCTCCATTGAATTAAAAAAAATCAAAATAAAATAGCATATTTAATTGCACAACCTTTTTCTTATTGGCTCCTGTGGTTAGGAAACCATTGCCATCAGAACATAGAAGACCAAGAGTCTCTTTGAGGAAYGCCCTCCCTCTCACTTCCTATTTTGCTAATGTGCAGTCTGCTTCACAGCAAAACCTCAGCTTGGACAGAGCACCCAATTTCCTCACAACAGGAATTAGACGGAGGATAGATTTAGAAYGGAGATAAGGAAGAAATTTTTTACAATGAGGGTGGCGAGACACTGGAAGAGGTTGCCCAGAGAAGTTGTGAATGCCCCATCATTGGAAGTGTTCAAGGTCAGGCTGGATGGGGCTTTGAGCAACCTGACCTAGTGAAAGACAGGGTTGGACTAGATGATCTTTAAAGGTCCCTTCCAACCCAAACCATTCTATGATTCTATGGTTCTATGAAGAAGAGAAGACTACTCCAAGAGGAAAAAGGAAAGAGAACCGGATTTAATAGTGGTGTACATCCAAGTCAAACTCAGCTTCGTTCAAAACCACTGACGAGAATAGGCACATACAAGATTGGGTCAATGTGTAAACTAGGGAAGATTAATCAAACTCTATTTCTTTCCATTTCCACTGGATAGGTGTTTGTAAAATTCATCTGCCTTTGGGTTCCACAAATGCTGATCACTGATCTTGTGGATAATAACTTGTGTAATAGTGGAACGAGACAGGAGACATTACTGTTGTCACAAAGAGGAAAAGGGACAGGGGAAAGAGCTATTCCATCAAAACCAGAAACTGCAGAAAAAGTGCTGATATTAACAATAGTCAAGGATATTTATTCATATCTTTTCCCTGGATTATCAGTAAACAAAACATTAAAATATTTGAAAGGGTAATAAAGCCATAAAGAAAAAAAGTTGCAGCCAAAACAATTCAAAAGCCTCCCAAGTCTCAATCATAGCTATTTCAGAAAAAGGTAACCAGTGACTATTTACATCTATTTTGCATTATYTGCTGCACCAGATACACGTTTTAAATGCATCACTATATTAGTAAAAACATACGTTCTAACTACTTTTCTGGTAAAAAGTAGGCACGGAGGCTCCCCTGTGACTAGTCCAGCAACAGGTGCCTCTGTGATAGTAATAAAATCACTGTTTAAGACACAGGGGATGAATCACACTGTGGGCATAACACTTTCCAGTAACCAAAGAGGGAGCCTAAAAGATCAACTGCAGCTAGATAATGTCAGCTTTCTAATAAGAAGTGAAGTTAAATCACTCGAGAAGTGGGCCCGTGTGAACCTCATGAGGTTCAACAAGGCCAAGTGTGAGGTCCCGCACCTGGGTCGGGGCAACCCCCGATATCAATACAGGCTGGGGGATGAAGGGATTGAGAGCAGCCCTGCCGAGAAGGACTTGGGGGTACTGGTGGATGAAAAGCTGGACATGAGCCAGCAATGTGCGCCCGCAGCCCAGATGGCCAACCGTACCCTGGGCTGCATCACAAGAAGCCTGGCCAGCAGGTCGAGGGAGGTGATTCTGCCCCTCTMCTCTGCTCTGGGGAGACCCCAAACTGCAGTACTGCGTCCAGCTCTGGAGCCCTCAGCACAAGAACCTGTTGGAGTGGGTCCAGAGGAGGGTCACGAAAATGATCAGGGGGATGGAACATYTCTCCTATGAAGAAAGGCTGAGAGAGTTGGGGTTGTTCAGCCTGGAGAAGAGAAGGCTTCGGGGAGACCTTATTGCAGCCTTCCAGTACTTAAAGGGGGCCTATAAGAAAGATTGCGGCAAACTTTTTAGCAGGGCCTGTTGCGACAGGACAAGGGGGAATGGTTTTAACTGAAAGAGGGTAGATTTAGACTAGATATAAGGAAGAATTTTTTTATGCTGAGGGAGGTGAAACGCTGGCACAGGTTGCCCAGAGAGGTGGTAGATGCCCCATCCCTGGAAACATTCAAGGGGAGGTTGGACGGGGCTCTGAGCAACCTGATCTAGTTGAAGGTGTCCCTGCTCATTGCAGGGGGGGTTGGACTAGATGACCTTTAAAGGTCCCTTCCAACCCAAACCATTCTATGATTCTGTGATTCTAAATGAAAATCTCACTCATAACCCAAATGGGATGTTGCATTTTGCTTCTATCCTACACAGAGAACCAAGTTTATTTTAAGCCAGCAAACAGAATGAGGATTTTAGAGGGTAAATCCAACATGAGTTTCACAGTCCTAGCTGGGAATGTCCAAATAATGGGGAAGCCAAAGAAAGTAGCATTTAAGTCATAACCTTAAAATGTAATTAAGAAGTGTGTGATTTGCAGGTAGTTAACCAAAACAGTGTGCTCTAGAGATATAAAATGCATAATTCCTAATTGCTGGATTCTGGGCTTTACCACAGTATGCCTTACTGCTGACAAAGTGACCTGTTGAACATAGAGTAACGGTGAAGCCACAAAATGCAAAGGACTTGTAATAGAAATGTTAGGCTAGAAACAAATGAAATACGAATGGAAATGTGCATGTAAGTACTAGAAGAAAGAACAAAAGTTAGAAAAATTACGTCTATTGACAATACAGAACATTCCTAGCAATAAAACTAAAAATGAGTCGTTTTTGTCAAGCCTGGACAGAATGTCTGGACTCTGTTAAGACCACAGAACAGGTGTCTTGTCAGCAGAAGACCCTGTACCGTAAGAGTGGGATGTTGACACCAAGATTACAGCATGTGATATATGCCATTCTCTTGCCTGTAAGCCCAACAGGAAAGCAGATCATAGCGATAAAGACGTGCGTTTACTAAATGAATAAAAACAGGCAATGAGCAGTCGCCTTGTCTGAGACTTAGAGACCGAACAAAGAAATTTTCAATGTAAAGGACCACCTCATCACAACAGTGGACTCCTACAGGATATAAATCATCTGTCCAAAAATTAGTCCATGGTTGCCAATCCAGAAAATGCCAAGAGATGCGGTAAGGGTTCGATGTCCCATGTCTTTTGTGTCGCACACGAGTGAGCCAGACCACCTTGGCACATGCATCCTGGGGCTTGTGAGGATGCGGGTGAAATGAAGAGTGCATGAAATATATGAGAGAATGAGCRTAACTGGGTAACTTATTCAGAGATTTCATGAATAAATATCACTCTCCCTTCCTGTATGATCTCTCATTGCTTTTTGCCACAATCATTTTCTACAGGTGTGAAACAAACTGATTTGCTCCAGAACACTGTATGAACTCAGATTTTATGAAACTGTTTCAGGCAGCAAAACAAGATAATACAACCAGAAAGTACCCATGCAACAACTTGGCCCACTGAAGACCTTCCCTGGCACTGTGAGCCTGGCTGTGCTGTGGGACATGACACATCGACCATGCTCCTGTGAGCAACTAGACAAGGCAATGAGGAACCCAAACCGAGGTAGCTCCTGCCTTTCCACAGACCAGCCACTTCTACAACAGTCAATTACAAAAAAATATACCTCAGTGTTGTTTTATTGTTGAAATTACTTAATCTGACAGAGCCAATATTTATATAGTCTCTTTTTTCCTCTGAAAGGGAGAACAGTATCATACTGATGAACCTACCAATGAAATTGCCAAACCTGGAGCAATGAAGTCCAATCCAGGTTTCTAATTAATCAAATTCCACTTGGGGGAGGAAAGGAACATGGGTAATATAAAATGTTTTGACTGATATCATTTGGTTGACTTGTTTTGAGAGGTACCACAGTTATATATCTAGTGCTATATGAATAAACAAACTGAAACAAGGTTAATTATAAACAGAGGAGCAGCAGGGATTATCTCCCCCTGCCCCTTTTCTCAAGCCTCTAGTTGCCAATTTTAGTCTTCCTGGAGGAGAGATATAGCACATATTTAAAAGTAGCACCCCACAATTGTGGAAGTTTAATGTGCTTGTTATAGCTGTGACTTACGATTAGTGTTCATTATTGACAGCAGTTTCCTTTATTATTTGGTACACACAAAAATGAAATACATTACAAAACAAAAATTAAAATATGTTTCATAATAATTATACAATGTTACAAGGAGGGACTGATCTTCCTCTACAGACCTCTCTCTTTCTGTCTTTATTTTTCATCCCATGAATCAGTTCCTGAGAAACTATTAATCTCAAACATAGGAAATGTCACTTTATCTATCTCATCTCCTTTGTGTTGTAGGGGTAGATTCAAATATCAATTTATTTGAGTGAGTTCTTATAACAACTCCTATTCCTGACTCAGGTGACAGCTTATACCAGAAGGACTTACATGAATAAAATTTGACTACATTTTGTTCTATGGATGAGAAAGTCAGTCTAAAGTACAGTATGATTCATAAAACTTTAACTAATATTCATAACATACTTAAAAGCTGCCTACTTTCATTGCCATCATTAATTTCTGCTTCAGACCCTGCTCCCAGATCACTTCAGAGGGCTCTTTTTGTAACCAACAATTTGATAATAGCCTCGACCGGGAAAAAGGTCCAAGCCCCTACAAATCTAACTGAGCCTATCGTTACCTAGTGTTTCTCTCTAACAGCCTTGGGTTGAAAACTTCAAGCATCTTCCTTATTGTTTTGACATTTTTTTACAGAAATATCTAGTGCTTTTGGTTATTTCCCAGTTGATGTCAGATAGAGTAAAAATGATGTACAGTGCCACTAGGTAAGAAGAATATCCTCTGAAACCACCTTACACAAGGAGAAAATTATTGTCCCCTTTACACTGTGTGTCATTATATACTCATGCCTTCAGCTATTTATCCAGCAGTTGTTACGCAGTTCCTTTGTTCTTGCCCAGAGCCATATTTATAGTTATGATTTTCATTAATCCCTACATTCTGGCTGCCAGTGCATCACCTTTCCATACTAATGAACCAACAGAGATGCCAGATTTCAGTACAGCCTCTACTGAGGATCAAACCGGAGAGCACACACAATACTTCCACAGAGTATGGCCAGCATGCTCATGAGAGATGCTATGACTGGATGCTGTTTGGCAGTTGTGGTTATACAGCAGGCAAAGAAAATCCTTTCCTTGCAAATGAGCACTGATTGCACAGCAACACTGACATGCCTCTCTGAGGGACTGGACCCTTCTGTAACTTCAGCGAGAGAGGACTTAGAACTTTTCCATATGGAAGCAGATTTTGGTGAGAGTTTTTAGTAGAAAGTAAACAGTAAAATTGTTCATCTTTCATCTGCCTTTATCTGCATAAATTGTAAACACTGCAAATTCAGTTTTTTAAAATAAATTTCAATAAAATAGTTAGTTTAATTTTAACTATTCTTGATTTAATAAAAAGAAGAATTTAATTGAAATTTAAAACATTATAGTAACACAATCTTGAGGCGCAGCCCAGTGCAGGAATCTGCAGAGGTCTGTTCTTGCTGCTTGCTTGATGAGAGAGAACAGAGATAATGATCTCACAGAGATTAAAATGTCTTCAATACACTGGTGCATATGTACATTCATACTACCCCAAAGAGCTCTCTGAAGGACTAAAGGTTTGGAAGAATGGCAGCCAGCTAAAACTCAGCAGAGGAGAGACTGTGGTAGTAGCTGCTGGCTGGTGATCCAGTAGGCAGTGATGGCAGGCTGATTTCCATACCGTTGATTGAGAATACCTAAGCAGGTTTGCAGTCTCCATTTCAGATTTTACAAACTGCTATCCATACCATTAGGAAGCATATGTAACCTACAGCTCCTTATACCTGTTCCAAAACAGCTATGTGCTGGGATGTCCCAGAAAGCTCCCTGCCTAACATTGCTTTCTCTGAGCTTGCTCTTCTGCTGGAGATAGGGGAATGCGTTACATCTTTTCTTTGGACACAAGGGGTTCATCAACATCATGAGACCCACAAAAGTCAGAAACACAGAAGAGTCCAGAATATGGAAAAAGTCTTCTGGATATTTCAGGGATTTTTTTGCTGAGTTACTCTGCTCTGGCCTTAGAAGCAAATTTAAACAACTACAACTCTTTTCCAACTGCTTTTTCATTCTGTTGGGCACCGAAATCAAACATCGCAGTCGAATCTACTGGGTTACAACAAGAAAGAAAGGAATCTGTTCTCAGGACACAGGGTTACACTCCTTGGCTTAAAAAAATTGTTTCCATTTCCAGCCAGGGAGGAGACGATGGGAAAGTGAGATTATGATGCAAATGTTAACATACCTGCAAGGCAGTGAGTGCATGTTTAAAGACAATCATGCTGTAGGTACAATAGATAAAGCATTGGTTTTACATTATCATAACAGCAAAGCTAATCTTTCTGTAATCTTTAATAAAGCCTTGAAAACACATCTTGTTAAATTTCACTGCTATTTGTAGAAATTTGTAAAAAAATTCTCTAACATGCAAATGAAAACAATCCCTTCTTTCTATTCAGTTTTGCAGTTAAATGTTTTTTCCCATTACAAATTTTTTGCCTGCATATATTTATCCCTAAAGATACATTCCCTTCAGATGTAGTTGAAAAGAAAGGAAACAGCAAGCTAGGAAAATACACTTAGAGCCTCATTAGAAGTTGTGTTTATTCTATATTTTTACATTTATTCAAATTAATTAGGAATAAATTTCCCAGAAAACACAGACAATGAGCAGTGGCCTAATTGCACAACAGGAATTCTGAAGAATACTTTAAAATTTGTCTTGAAAAGAGAAGGCAGTATTCCTAATTATTCACAATAAGCTGATTTTTAAAGCTTTAATGAGGATTCAGGTTCACTGAAAATCATATTAAATCACACTGTCGCAATTTTACTAGCATAAGTGCAAGAAAGAGAAAATTATTTCATTTTTGACATATACTGACACTCCAAGAATTACAGCAAGCAGTTCATCTCTTTTAGGAAAAGCCACATGATACACCAAGTCTAAACATTTCATGTTAAAAACAGTCAAATTATGTTTTTAAAAAAGTGAAGATTAGTGATGTAAAGCAGATAAACCCAAGATCTGCCACTTAGGAAAAGGATTAACTGCTTATTGATTTTTTGAAATGTCTTTTCTCCTCTCACATTTCCATGCCAGGTTTGCATATGCCTACAACTGAAGCTGTGCATGCACATTGACTTCCTGTTCATGCAGGAAGTTTTTGCATATTTTTGGTGCACCCACAAGGACAAATAGTCCTCAGATCCAGAGTCACTAAAAATCAGAATTTTTGATTAGGGTAGACATCATCTGGCTGGCTGCCTGTGTGACAGGATCATTTCCATCTTGCAGGGAATAATGTTAAACGCAGCATAAGTGACTGTATGGCTGAATGTGATATGAATGGACTGTTAAAGACGACCCTTTTTTTCTCATTCTGTTTTTTTCTGCATTAGCAGCATTTTTCTTAGCAAGAGGTTTTTGCATTTTTTTTTTATCCCATCCTCACCCCTGCCCTTTCATTCACTTGGGCAAAAATCAACTGGACTATGCATGACTACAGGTGAAGAAGACATCCCTGGAAGTGCTCAAGGTCAGGTTGGATGGGGCTTTGAGCAACCTAATCTAGTGAAAGATGTCCCTGCCCAGGGCTGGGGGGTTGGACTAGATGATCTTTAAAGGTCCCTTCCAACCCAAACCATTCCATGATCCCATGATTCTAAGCAGCCAGTTGTCCTAATTAGCAGCAAAAAGCCAGGTGGAGGGGTTGCAGGGTGCATTTTTAAGATTGTCATATGCTGATCTAAAGCCTCACTACTGCCAAAAGAGATAACTCTGCTCCCTGCCCTGCCTTTGGCCACACTTTCCCACTGCCTGCCTTGTATTAGGCATGAAGATTTTCTAGCTAAATGGATTGGCAAGCTGAAAATGGCATGAAAACCAAAACAAGTTAGTCTGAATCACAGACCAGGTGCATATTCACCAGCATCTACAGAGATGGCAGCTGAGGATGGTAGCGGGTTCACATGACCCCTTTGCTGGCAGCACAGTTTTGTACAATTGCACAAGAGCAGTGCAATGTTATCACTGCTGCTCAGCAAACTCAACTTGGGGGATGTGGCAAGAAGGAAAGATGCAGGGACAGGAGCAAGTAGCTGAAGTGAGTAGGACAGAAATGGCTATTTAGGCTAGCAATGCACCTGAAAAAAATTCTGTAAAAATATGCCTTTAGAGCATGAGTCCTACTGGGAGGAAAGGGAACAATAAAACTGCTCTCCTAAGCTTAAAAGAGAGAAAGAGGAGTTAGCAATCATAGGTTTGTAATGCTCCTGAGAACTAAGACAAATCTGATATTGCTATAGTGGAAGAAAACAGTATAATAATAACGCTTATTTGGTATTTCTCCAGTTTTTGCTCTGGCAGGTACACTGGTACTATGAACCTTTCCTGGTCAGAGAATCAAATATCAAACCTTTAACTCACCCTTTCAAGACAAGTGCTGGGCTTGAGAACATTGGATTTAACCACCTTCGGCTGCCTTGTGAGAATGTTTAATTCCGAGAGTAGTTATGCACATGGGTTGAAAGCAGGGGGAAACCAAATTATCTCTGCTGTCCCATTTTTTTTTCCTAACACAAGTTTTTAAGGCAATTAGCCTCATTACCATAAATAAGTTCTTATAGCTGTATTTATTTTAACTGCATCTCCTGTTAAAAATGCCATTTTCCCTTAATACGTAACCGATAATCAATCAGCTCTCTAAGGTTTTCATTTTGAGGAGAAGTATCTGGAAATGGGATCAACATGGCAGAGCTTGATCTCACTGGTGTAAAACCAAGAGAAGTCCCCTTTCCCTGACTGTCTCCTCTCTTCACCAGACAATTCAGACAAAATCTTGAAGGTTTTTTTTCCGTTTCACTTGCTGCTTATGCTCTTAAATTTCAATTGACCCTATTTAATTCCTGATGCCACATAAATTCAGACATGTAACTTTTGGACAAAGAAACAAAAATAACATGCCGTGGCTCCTCTGCAGTGCCGAGAGACAAGCAGGCAGTTACAGAAACCTGGAATGACTGCACTGAGAAGATCCAAAGAATCTGCTATTGTGTTTACATTATATATTAACTTGGGTTGAAATGCTGAAATATGGTTCACTTTCCATGCACAAAGTACACCAGTTGTTTCAGGCATGGAACCAAATTTATGCTGACAGTCAATCATAGTTTGTCTGCCATTAACAAATAGTACCTACGTAATTTTCTGCACAAATTACTGTAATTACTGACAGCAGCACAAGTTATTTCACCTCCTGATAACATAAATGAAAAGCATTTGTTCCTGTAGATGTGCACAACAAGACCTGTTTTAAAGTAGTTATTACTTTTTGATGAGATGTTAATTTTTTTAAGTCATGGTACTATGTAAAGCTGTGCTTTTCCCGCCATTTTTTCTGATCAAGATTCATTCTTGAAACCTACAAACTTGACACAGAAGATGATTATTCTAATTCATGAACAAATGCTATTTGCTTTGTATAACATTAGGTGATATATCTTTAACCAAGTACAGCTGGGTCACTGCTTTCTAAGCTGGATGGCTCTTCTAGACAAATATTTAATAATTTGTCACCAATCAAATGGAGACAGAAGGAGTGATCTGTCAGTTTGGGATCTGTTTAACAACCATAAATGTCAGGGAGAGACTCATCAGTTTCTTTTGTTCGTCCTCCGTCTCATGAGGTGAATTTAGCATTATCTTCTTATCCCTGTTGCAAAGTTGAACAGAAATACTTTCTTGAAAAGCTCTCTGCCAATTTATGTTGAAGCTTGAAAATACAAAATGAAATCAAAGTTCATCTTGTAGCCTCTTATCTATTTGCAATCAACCCATAAATAATCTGTCATCCATTCAGTTACTTCCTTTTTAAAAAACACAGAGAGAAATCAAGACACAAATTTACAAGTAATTTTGGTTTTTTATGTAAGGCGATTTACAGAGTCCTGATGTTAAAAGTTTACAAGTATATAAATGATACAGAGAAAGAAAAGAGATGGTTCTTACTGAACTGTAGTCATAAGGTGAAGACACTCTGAAAATGGATTCATGAGTCATTGCACTTTGTTTTGACTCTTTTTGTCTCCCTGAAACTGTACTTTGGTCCCTTAGTTCAGTTTACAGATGATACTTTCTTGCAACACTCTAAGAAACAAAGTGAAACAAAAATGTTTTATTCGCCAGTGAGAAGCACCCTATGCTCTCACAGAGTAAAATGAGTAATATCAGACACTTGTGACTTCATAAGAAAGATGAGGACAGACTTTTTAGTAGGGCCTGTTGCGACACGACAAGGTGGAATGGTTTTAAACTAAAAGAGGGTAGATTTAGACTAGATATAAGGAAGATAGTTTTTACGCTGAGGGTGGTGAAACACTGGCACAGGTTGCCCAGAGAGGTGGTAGATGCCCCATCCCTGGAAACATTCAAGGTCAGGTTGGACGGGGCTCTGAGCAACCTGATCYAGTTGAAGATTGTCCCTGCCCATGGCAGGGGGTTTGGACTAGATGACCTTTAAAGGTCCCTTCCAGAAATTATGCTAAATATTTGCTAAGGGAATTGTACTCTAGTATACATAACTAGAAAGATAATGTGAACCTGTATTTGAAATCTGCATTCAGAAATACAGATTTTTTCAGACTGGTCCCAGACCATGAAAGATTTTCTAAGAGCTTGTGCTTAGCAGTGTTGAGACTCAGAGTATAACACTTAAATGTGATTGTTTCAGCCTGAGTTACACTACCTATTTTCTCTCAGTAAGAGTTTCTCTGATATTTTTCATCAGGGCTCTTCATGAGATATAGTATAACACAATACCCTGCTATTAGTCCCTTGAGGGGTTCTATCTAGGAGGGGTATTAACATGGCCTTTCCATCAGCTATTTCAATTAATAACAATCCCTGAACTTCCCTGCAACGCCAGAGGTAGGGTGTAGGTCTGTCTCTCGGAACAATGTACACAGCATTCCTAATGAAAAGTCAAACCCTGGGGGAAAGAATGAATGTACTAACATGTTGATTTATTCCCAGACCACTTCTGGGCCACCCCCTGGAAATTTTAGGCAGCTATTTGGATGAAAAGATTCATCCCAGTGAGACCCACAAACGTAGAACCCAAAGCCTACAAGACCGATTTTAGGTGTAAAGAAACCCAGCTCTGTCTAGAGCTGGACAAAAGTGTTTTATATGAAGTCAAGACTTAGCATTAAAAGCCTTAGTGCAGCCCAAAGCAAAGGAGTCTTGACCAGCCTCCAAATACTGAAACCTGCTGTGACAACAGCCTTTGGTGAAGAACCAGCCACTCATCTGACCAAATTGTTCCTAAGGAGCACAATCCTGGCTTAAGCAACAGAAGAGTTGAAAAGCCAGAGAAATCCTAGCTGGATGTGAATAAACAAATGCAGACTGAGACTGCAGTTTATCTGTTCTAGTATTCATTAATATTTTCACATGTGGAAGTTTCTTTTCTAAAAATGTTTTATCCCTCCTAGCCACAACTAAAGCAAAAAAGAGGGAAATCAAAAATACTAAATTACTCTTGAGGACAAGCAAAGGAAATGGTTTTGGTTTTTGCCTGGAAGACATCCTCTTTATTTCTGCAGGTGCAGGATTTAAATAGCCCTATGCCTACTGTTTGTCTTCATACTGCAGTGAAATGAGAAAATTTTGTTATGATCACTGAATCTTGGGGCTGAAAGAAACTCAGTGGATCATTTACTCTATCTTCTCGACCTGAGGCAGAACCAACTATAGTTGCATCATGGCTAACAAATGGCTATCTGGCCCACACAGATATTTCCCRTGCTACAGACCTGGTGACCTGCCTGATAATCTATCACATCAAAACCCTCATTTGTCCTAAATCCAGTCCAAATCTTGTTTATCATAATTTGTCTATTAAATTTTGTTCCACACCCTCCCTAGGGGGCACACAGAGCAAACTCACTCTTCAAAGATGTGCTGCAAGGCAAGAAGATTGTTATCAGGGGCCCATAACCCCCCTCTAAGTCTTTGGTATTTCAGACAAATGACTTCAGATCACTCATTCTTTCCTTGTAGGATAGGCTTTCTAAATCTCTGATCATTTTTACTGCTTTCCCCTGGAGTCCCTCCAACTGGCCTACACCCTTCTTGAAGTGGAAAGCTCAAAGCTTTACCTGTGAAGGATGAAAGGATTGTTCATATGTCTTATAAACCATACCTCAATTTATAAATCCCAATATAGTATTTGAATGTTTCATCACAGCATGATGTGTAAAAGACAAGATGCTACAGCTAACGAAGTTCTAGGTATCTTCTACGGGACTCCTTTCCTGACAGTTTTCTGTTAAGCACTATTTAGTAGTTTATTTGATTATTTCTGCTGAAAGCACCTTGCAGTTGTCCCTGCTGAATTACACCTTTGTTTTTTTCAGACCACTTTCAGTGGAAACCCTCCCAGCACGTGGTTTCATCTGAGAAAAATGTGAAAAAGAGGTGAAAAAGAGGAGTACGGCATCCTCTGATAATCATTACTCTTCAAACTTTTTCTAGGTGCTTATAAAGAGATTTCCTACTTGTTCCAGTATTACTCTGGGGTTCTGAAAGCAAACTGATGGCTTTGTAGTCCCTTGGCTCCTCTCATTCACATCAATGAAGATGAGTTTTCTGCTTACCCTTTCCGGTTTTTCATTTTACCTTCTCCACACAGGTGTTCAAAACCAACCATTGTCAGCTCTCAGATTTCATCAGCTAAGTTTTGGTGGTCCGGGATCAAGACCATCAGGACCTGCAAGTGTAAAAATATCTAACTTCTTTAAGTGCTGCCAGGCCTGTTCCTTCTTCATTTGAGGCTGAGGTCTTGTCCCTCTGTTGCTGGTTTTAATCATGATAGCAACCTTATCACAGATGACCTTTCTGTGAAAACTGATGCCAGCAAAAAGGTGGGCACTTTTTATATCTTGCCTCGAAAGCACCTATCATCTCAACATCTCTCTGTAACTACAAAGTACATCTCTAAACTACAATTATTTTCACTGCATTACAGAGGAGATGTGGTTTGCTGTAACAGAATTTAAAAGTATTATTTAAAAATAACTTCCAGAAATTTTGGCTCTGGCATTTGATAATCGTTAGAATTTAGAAATGATACACATCTGACCTACAGACTATGGATAAGATTTACCCCTGGCCTACCATTTACACTGAGTTCATTTTTCAATTACAGTATATAAAATGTAAATGTGCCTACACTAAACAACTTTACTAAATTATTTGCTGTAATTTTATGTTTCTTCATTTCAGGTGTCTCTGTTTGTTGGAGTGGCTAGTATGTCTTTCTATTAATTTCGTAAGACATCCTACACATTGTTTTGCATAAGAAACAAAACAAACAAAAAACCAGAACACAGTTTAGGGGAAAAAAGTCTATTATGTCCTTATTTGCAAATATCACCTTCCAAAATAAAAACGTCAAGCATGCCTTGAGGATATTGTTCTTTTAGCTTATGCAACATATCTTTTATCATATCCTAAAGACTTTTTGTGTCATTATATCCTTTTTTACATTTCATTCAGCTCTAAGATCTTGCTTTGTAACTGTTTCTTCCTATCGAAGTTAATGATTGGACAAAATTCTTTCTGAAGAATCCAAGAGCAGGCTGCTTCTTTGTTCGTACAAATCATTACTCAAAATTCAGAAGCCAACATCTTGGGTAATGAACACAGAGCTTTGTGCTTTTGGAATACTTTGGATATACTAGCTAGTGTTTCTGGTTTCACAGGTGGTTCCCTCCACAGATATAATTTGCTTTTTTAAGCTTTCAGAGTTGCATTTGTCTCAGAAATGAGACACTAAAGACATAAGCATTAAGCTGTCTCCTTGCCTTTCTCACATAAAGTCAGCCAAAATGTACCCTGGAGGAGGTCACAGGAATTTTCTTCATCTACTAAGCACACCAAATGCTTCATGTTGAGAAAAACATACCACCTTGCCATTGTCCCAAATGGCAGAATTTCTGATGAAAAGAACTTAAATGAGTCTCTGCAAGCAAAAAAAAAGAAGTGATACTCTCTCACAAATCACATGGCTTTACTGCTAACTCAAAAGAAGAAGAGTTGAAGAGCAGCTGTCTATGTGACAGGGAGCACAAGTCTTTGGCACAGCAAGACTATACTTTGCTTCTGCAAGAAGCTTGATCTCACTGCATCCGCAATATAGGAACCTCTGCTACGTGTCCAAATCAGCTGCCCTTTGTACATGTCACTGATGAGACACATGCAGTACCACAATGTTTGTGCACTGGAGTCCCAGAGCTTGGACTTCTTGGTCTCATATCTTAAGATGGCACAATTGGAAAGTACGGTCATCTGCACAGACCATTTGTTTCATGGCAAATGGCAAAGGATCTTCTTCCATCTAAACTCCCAAAGAAAGTCTGCCATTTCTAGGAATACTAATATAATATTTAAAGAAACAAAACAAACTCCCCCTAACTGATGAAAGAAAAGCAGTTTTTCAAAGCTGTTGGGAAAATGGTCTAAAATAACAAATGGTAAGTTAAAGCTAAAATACTACAGGGAAATTTCTTTTTGCCAAGTGTTGAGATCTGGTTACAATTTCAGTTGTCACCTAAAAAGAACCCAAGTTGCATTCTTTCTTTTGTTTTCATTAAGGATAACTACATTTTAGCTAGAATTTGGAATACTGAAAGCAAAATGAGGATGACAGACCTGCAGAAAGGACTAGGATATTGTATTGGAAATAATCAGATGAATGACTATTTGCAATTAATCACTTTGGTGTCTGGCTTCTGACTAAGCCAGCTATTTTCTTCAGATGTTCAGAGATGCTTTAATGTAACTCCTTCCTTTTTTTCAACTAGTGGAAACAAAAGAATARTATTGACAATCTAGAATACTTTTTAAATAGGCTGCAGACAGATAYTTTATTTACCATATCACTTGAATATTTAAAGCTTCACCCAGCTTTGTCACTCCACCATGATCAGAATCTCTAATGCCTTTCTCAGAAGAGTTAAAATACTGACCGTCTGCCTGTGTTTAGGAGTACAGAAAAAAAAAGAGACAAGAACACAAGAAAAATGAATAGCTACAGCTCCCTAAGCTATAAAAAATTAATTAAATACAATTTATTCTTTTAAAGGTGCTTTTCATGGCACTGCAATATTTTGCTGATGCGTGTTGTCTTCCAGACAGCAGCTTTCTTGAGAAAGATCTGGACATCTAAAAAACTATCAAGAAGACAGAACTTGCTACGTAGATAATTAACTGAACAATAAAGGATGAAATCACTGCTCTGTAATTTCACCTGGTTAATTTGCACATTTGGCTTTATATTCAAAACAGGATGAAGCTCTGCAAAGAAGCAAATATAAGGATTTTCAGACTACTCAGTTGCAAGTGACAGATGTCGTGTCAAAGAACGTATTCCACATAGGACACTAAAGCCTTAATATATCTTCTGTTGCATCAGGATGTCACATCAGGCTCACAGCAATTGCTGTCATATAATTGTTTATTTATTAAAGTGGTGAAAGATCAAGCATAATCATTCTCTAAAACTTACCTGAGGAATTTAAAACAAGGAACATGTAGGTAGTGAAAAAAGGCTAAGAAAACTGCCACTCCCTAGAAAATTCTCACACCTCCACTAAGAAAACAGAAAAAAAATACTGGCCTCCTGTCTACAGAAGTTCTTTCCACACTCAGCCCAGTAGTTTAGTAAATGACACCATTCTCCTTCCTCATCTTTTTATTTATTGTGTATCTGGAAATACTGATGAGACAACACTCTGCTACACTGTCTGCTGCATCTCCTCCCTCTCTTATGTTGGCCTGATGAAAACAGCAATGGCAAACATAATGAAAGGGATCTTCTGTAACTCCCCTTTTAACTCTTACACAGCRCTCTAGAATGGGGAGGGAAATGATGAAACTATTCCCTGACTCATAAATTTATAATTGAAAGGAAAAAAGGAGTACAAAGGCATGCTATAATGACAAAATTATGAGACTTACTGTAATTACATTTGGTGAGGAGAAAAACTCAGAATTGGAAAAGAAGTTGGCCAAGATTCATTGGGAATTTGTGTAACACTTGTCATAGACCAAAAAATAAAAAAGCACTTAATGGTGGAGACAAGTCCTTGGGATTTTTAAAAATGACACAGATAAAAAGGCAGCAGTGTCAAATAGCATCCCAAAACACAGACATCACAGTTTTCCATACAAGCCCGAGACAAAAGATGTTCCAAGAAACTTTTCAGCAGTGCGCCGGAGATCATTATGTAGCTGGGAAATCCATTTAGTAAGCAACTTCCTTTGAAGCATTTCCATAAGGACAGGATAAATCAAACACAGAATTTTTAAAATGGTCTGCTCTATTCTCACCCAGAAGCAAGCCATATGAGCCAAACCTGGAGATGCATCCATTACTTACCCAACAGCTGAGCACAGAAATTAAAAGCCCTTTCTCTCTGTATGGGCAGAGGAAGTGGACAAAGAAAAGAAAATGCAACATTTTCCTCCCCTCAAATTTCAAGTGAGAGGTTACAGAGCTAAACCTGCCAAGGTGACAAGAACAGTATCAGGGGGAATCTAGTAAGTCATGCTAACTGCTCTTGATTCTCAACAAAAGCCATGGAAGTAACTTTGACCACAGCAAAAGGATTGACATCTTATGACAGAGAATGATAAAAAACAAGGTCACACTGGTACACCATACCACTTGCTGTCTCTCGTCAGAGCTGATAAAACTGTCTAGGCAACTGGATAATAACACAAAATTCCTATCTAATTCAGAAAGGACAAGCACAGAAGATTTTGTCAATTGAAATGTCAATGGTCTACTTAGCTTCAAAAGTGGCTGAATTTGGTCTGACATGATAATTTCATACCACCATCTTTCCATTTAACTGCAATTGTAACAAACAAGATGACAGATTTACTTTCTTTCTCCACTGAAGACAAAAAGAAGCTAGCCAAAGCTTATTTTTCTTGAAACAAAATCTTAAGCTTTTTGGCATCCAAGCCCACCTGCACATCTTTCTTTCCCAGTGCTGCTGCTTTTGCTCTATTGCAGCCACAGTTCATTAAGATGAATCGTGTTCTGCTGAAGCTGCCTCATCAKTAAGTATTGCTGAAGCAATTTAGTAATGATCTTAATGCACAGTGCTGGGTTTTTATAGCCATCTCAATTGGCTATTAAAATGCAGCGCTGCACTTTGAAATTGCTACTGCACCCCTTCAGAAATAGTTAGCATGATGTTGCAGAAAGTACTGTTYATTTCCGTAGAAACCTCACTCTTTGTGAATGATTTCTGGAAACTGATATTTAAAATCTACTATGAGATTAGATGTTCGTTTTGCATATTAACCCAGGATTCTTAGAACTGCTTGGAGAGTTCTTAAGAACTGCCTGGTTTCGAGGGAAAAACAAAMCAAAACAAACAAAATATATGTGTATAAAATTGCTGCACAGTCTTCCAAGTCATTTTSTTTATTTCTTTACTGCTAGTGGAAAATGACAGTGAAACCCAAAAGAGGGAAGTCAGAATTATCGTGAAAATATAAGACTTCAAACAAGAGATATCCTGCAGCTCACAGGATAGCTCTAGTTTTAGATGAGACAACCAACCAGATGAATGGCTCTTGAATTCCATTTGAAATTATCCTTGTTGATCTGGAAAATCATTACTTCATCGATTGAATACTTAGCTCCAAAGAAGTTTGAATTTGGTCTGATGTGACAATAATTTGATACCACCATCTCCTGCCATTTAACTGCAATTGTAACAAAAGACATGACAGATTTACTTTCTTTCTCCTCTGAAGACAAAAAGATGGTCTCTGAAGACAAAAAGATGGTAGCCAAAGCCTGAAATACTAGAACTGAAGTGTCACTCTAATAACAATAACTATTATTATGTGAGATTACAATAAATAAGCATTACTTTTCTTCAGGAATGGAAGGAACCACTCTACAGAATGAATGTTTTTTAAGAAATATTTCATATGTGGTAATTTATACAAATAAGATGGCAAGTCTGTAGTGACCAAAGGCAGATAATACATTTAATATTTTATTTGTGCCATAAAGCAGAATATGATAATAGCAGCTGTATACAGGTATCGTCACTTAAATTAAAGAATGAGATCCTCAGTCTGTGAAATATGAAGGTGCAGATATAACCTACCACTTTTTCTCCATCAGGCTTTGGCAACACTAATATGTCAAAATATTTTTGAAAAACAGCAAAGGCTTTTATAGCACTACCAAAGAGCTTTCTAATTTTATGAGTTTCAAGAGAATACAATTCTCATGCGATAAACTATGCAGATACTCACATATTCTTACATTAGACAAACCTAGCCTGCAGGGAAGTCATGCCTTTTCATGATGTTAACTTATAAATGATGGTTTTGAATCACTATCTTAAAATTGGAAAATTATGTATTAGTGCTTGACAGAGCACTTTCTGCTAATTGGATGAAATGCGAGTCCCTTCAAGCAAAGACATTTCACAAAAAATGGTATTTTAGTTTCAGTCGTGGTGGTTTTCTATTTATACCTGTAATAAGTGATAGTGTGTTACAGTAATATGAAGTGAAGCACTTTAATTAGAGTTGAGAACCTAAATAGTTTGTTAAATCTAGGTTTGGGAAAGTTTGCCTGCTTCCTCATTTTTCTACAGCTCTCTTTTCTAAGTTGCCCCATTTTGCTCTGTTTTAGATCAGGATTCACAAAAAAGCTCACAGTACAGAAAGAGGAGAACACTGAAAAACAGAAGTAAATTCACAGCTGATGAGATCATAAGACTGAAATTCTTAAAAGACCATAAGAAAAGGTTTAAGGTTCTGTTCAAACTGTGAAAAAACAATTTTGTTGAAAACATTTTGGAACTATAAAAACATTTCTTAGCATGAAATAAAAAATGTTTTGAAGGTTTCAAGTGATCATAAATTAACAAAACATCTGCTTAACTTGCCATAGAAACCCCTCTCCCCAAATGCTAAAGTTTGCTATGCAGTATTTAGCGTCCCTTAAATTAGAGAAAATAGGCCAGTATAGTAATAGAAGTGATAGCTATATTAATAAAAAAATATGTGTCGTCACCAGTCTGAAGCAAGCACTTGCAATCAGTTATCAAACAGCAAGATCTGAGAGCTCGCAGTGTTCTCTGAAATTGGGAAAGAAATAATTGGGGTTCTTTGTTTGCAAAAGCTCCCTCTTTCATTTTAAGTGCTGTAGCTATTACCTGAGATAAAAAGGTAACCTTTGGCRTTGCTTTAGTAGATAAAAATGACAAGATTTCTCCTTTCCTTACAGGGAGCAGCACTTGTAAAAATTAAAAATCACCTCTATTCTGCTGGTTTGAATTGAACACTTTTTTTAGTAGACATTTTAAAATACACATAATTCTACTGTGCATTTTTGACTATTATTTCAGTTGTCACTGCAAGCTGGGATGCTATCTATGCAACGGAACACAAGATTTTTCCAATAAAGCCATCCATCCAAACTAAAATATGTCAACTTCTATGAACCAGAAGCATGAACTTCTATGAAACTATAGACAGTAATGGAGTAGAGAACATTTCAGTAACAATTCAAGGTAAAACTACAGTGAAATCATACCTTATACTGATGGTGAAAATCTCTGCATCTTCTCAAGAAACTTCCATAACTAACCAATGGGTTAAAAAATATACTACTTAAAACAGACTGATTCTTTTCTTAGTATAGTAAGAAAACTTCATTACTGCCCAGTGACTTTATTCCGTGTCATCAAGAATAAAACAAATAGTTATGTGAAAAGGAAATCTACCACGTGCTGCATAGTCGCTTCAGGCCAGCACAGAAAACAATGAAATGGAAACTCTGGAACTGGCTATGCCCAATGATTTATCTAACATTTAGATGGATATACAGAATTCAAAAAATTAATGCGTATTATGCCCTTTGTATTCATCCCATCTTATTTTGAGTATTTTATTGAGATGCCCAGTTTAGGAGCTTACTTTGCTGATTAAGAAGAAAATTACGATGAGGAGGATAGCCATCCAGAGAGATACAGAATTGCGCTGAACAGTGCTTAACAGATGCATTAATTTCTAATTTAGAGCCCCAAAACATAATAACACTCCAAATGGATTAAATGAAAAGTCCTGATATGGCACTAATTCTGAGAGCAGGAAAGAGTAGAGGAATAAGTGCCCCCAAATATCTTTTGTTAGGTGCCCAAAGCTGGGTGGGGTGAACCTGATCAGAATGTATCATTGGCTGAATTCACCAGGAATGAGAAAAAAGCATGCTTACAGACATCAGAAAAGAGACATAGCTGCTGATCTGTCAAGAGCCTTTCCGTCTAGAATTAAAAAAAACAGCAGCTCTAGCCATCACTGCAAGATTCTGACGCAGTTCAACATCGTAATGATAGTTACTATTGAATTATCATGAAGGGTGTGGGAAATTAATCCCGTTTCTCTGTGACTTTATACTCAAGCCACCCGAATATCCAGATGGCAGAATCAGCTATCCTTTATATTGTTCCTTTTTTGGGTGTTTTTAAGTCTGACATTTCTCCTCTCAAGTTTCCTGGTACTCAGCTGTTCTGCTTCACATACCCTAAACTTCATTTCTGCAGCTGTGTTGTCTTTTAAGATATCACATTTCCTATAGAACTGAGGTCAAGAAGTTTATTATGTACCCAACACTGCTGTTGTTACTGGAATCATTATTTTCTGCATTTTTTTTTCTTCTTGTATATAATATCAGAGCTTAAATTATCAGTTAGGTATTGGTAGGTAAAATATTACACAACCTCTGTGTTTAACTAAGTTTCTGAGTGCCAGAAATTTTCTACAATGGTAGAAATCCATTTTCTGGCTGATTCTTTAAAAAATGAAATTAAAAAAAAATCAAGTTTAATTTCTATAACTAATCTTACATCGAGCATACTACTCAATACTTCTGGTTTCAGTAAAAGGTAGATTTGCAGTGTGATAGGACAGCATGAAAATCCCAGAGGCCAGTGGAATTCCTTTAGTTTAAAATCCTCCAGTCAAATGCCATCAAATGGGTTTGAGCACTGTAATCTCTGAATAGTGACTGAAGTTTGTAATTCACTGCTCATACACAGTTCTTTGCAGGGTCTTATAGGAAGCTAATACACAAGTTATATTACAAAGCCAAATACCACCATTAAATTGCTTTGTTTTGAATGTCTGCATGTTTGTTCCCCAGGAACAAATACTGCAGTGTACGCAATCTATTCTCATTACTGTTAGTCTTGTTAGGTTTCAATACAGAGCAAGAAAAGCATATTACTTAAGGACAGGCTTTTCAGTAGTGTCTAAATCCTATTGATTTTCAATAAGAAAGCTCCATTGTATATCCTTCCTCTGTTACAGCCCTCAGCTACTGCAAAGACCCTGGCTGCTAAAACCTGCAGTGTCCTGAGAGTGACTGAAATAAAACACCTACTGTTTACTACTAAATGCTATGCAAAGCCAAACAGTAATCACTAAAATTGTATGTCTGACTGAAGAGACATACAAGAGGCACACAAAAGACAATCTCCCGAGCAGAGCACGTGAAAGAGAGGAAGAACCTGCAATGATCCCAGTTAGCAACTACCTTCAAGACATAGGCTATAGACATCAGCCAATATTATCAATCAGGTGTGGCAAACTGATGAATGCACAGCTTTAAATACCTGCACAGCTGCAGTTCTGTTTGAAACCTTGATTTTTCTATTAGGCAACTCATTTGTGTCCTTGTTTACCTCTTTTCCCAAAAAGTCAAGTTAAAGAGTTACATGGCCTTTTAGCACATACCATGCTAGGACAGCTTTTTTGTAAAGCAGCAGGAACAATTGCACAGGGATCTGCATTCAAAAGGGACCACTTGGCAGCACACTACCATAACCTTTCCCCTGCCATATGCCCAAAGCCATTGCTACACTATGCATATTTAACTTCTTATGTTCAAAATAGATTTGCAAAATTAACCTATGTCTTTTATATGGTGGTTGCTAGCTAGAAAAATTAACATCCATTTAAACAAAAATCTAACCTTTATGGACTCATAGCTTGTAAAAGCCCTCGTCCTGAATACCTCAGATGAAATTAAAAGAATATTTATATTAAAAGCCTTGCAAATTTCTTCTTTATCACCTTCAAGTGCTGAAAGATATGATCTACTACACATATCCAGGCAAGCTAGTGATGTCGGCGTTTACATGGTATTACGGAAGCCAAGACTTGCTTTCATGTGGTAAATTCTCAACACAGTGAGGAACTCGGTATATACTGAGTTATATACTGACAGAGACAGACAGGAAAAGAAGCAACTGAAAAGATATTTGCTACTCCGAAGTTTAGTATGGAACAGCCTTCTTGTCTGAAAAACAGATTCAGTTTCTTTATTCACTTTGTGAGTAGGTAGGAAGGAATGGTGTGGGAACTACCACGCTGATTTTCAGGTCCTGCTCTGGACACCAAAACATCCCAATTTCACTCTGAGAAGTAAGAAACACTATATAATACTATAAATACTAAGTTGTTCTTGCACTTTATAGTAATGGTGTGAAAGAGCAGTTCACAGATAAATCACCTGAAATACGAGTAGATAAGCATCACACGAGTGACTAGCACTGAAACCTACAGCCAAGATTCACAGGTTTTATTCTCAACTTCTGCCATGAGTTTGATGCCTCTCAACAGTTTATTTTTCATGGAAGATTTTGAAAAACTCAGAGGAAAACTGCTAAAGATATTATAATTAGTATTGATAAGTTTTCAACCAATCTATAACCTATTTCCTTCATTCTGCATTTTTCATCTGTGGAATACAGAAAACATACAAGGGTATGATTCCTTACTGTCTAAATTATGAAGATTAAAAAACTGGCTTTTGAAAGAACTAGCCCATCAACTTTTTTTCATCCAAGTTTCCGGTTAACTTGCTTCTACAATATTGAAGTGAAAATTTAAAAAAGATATTCAGCTTAACAATAAAATTCACTATTTATAGCACATATCTGCAGTAAACTTCATATAAGAATATAGCTACAAAATTGATGTTTGTAGCACTAAGCAGCAAAGCTTCTTTAGGTTGTCATAAAAGGCACCTTTTTGCTATCCAGTCTCTTTTATGAAAATAAATGTAAAAATAAATAGTTTCAGGCATACAATCAAAACAAACACGATGCAAAAACGTTATTAGAAAATGATTGCCTCTCTTGTCCATTTCCACAATGCAGCAAAAATTTGGTCATGGCAAATAATTTTTACTGTTTCATCACAACCTGAAAGGATATGTTAATTTTAGTTTCTTTAGCCTTAGGTTACTCAAAAAGACTATCATATCACACACTTAGTTTAATTTCAAGCTTTAAAACCACTGCTGCCTGCACTACTATTCTGAGTTCATACACGTACAAAATCTCATTAGAGATGCTTTTCTATTAGAAAGTCAATTTAGCATTGTAATTGACCACAAGAATCCAGACTTTTGGGGGGTGACCCTCAGATGCGTGTTTAAATGTATCTTACTGTTCGCCAAGAGTAGAGGATGATGAATATACTGCTGCGCCAAATAACCATGATATACACAGAAGAGGTATAGTGCAATACTGAAAACATAGCACTATCTTTGCTTACTATGAATGGATAATCTCAACAATTCCAAGTGTACTAGAAACAAATATACTCCATTATTGGTATAAAAAACTATGTAGAAGCATACTGTAATTTCACATGAGATGAGAAGTAAGGGAAACCACTGAAAAAGCTACAGGTTATTCACTGTAGATGAAACAGGTAGCATAATCTCATATATTAAAAGACATGCAAATTTCTTCATTTCATGTATATACCATTAATTAAAGACTTGCTTATGAAATAATTATTATGGATCCAAAAATCTACTGCTGTTCATTCTATTCTCATGTACTGTGAAAATACCCATTTTCTTTGCCCAGAAATTAGCTATGAAGAAAAATACAGTAGCCAGAGGGAAATTTCAGGCAGGAAAAACAATAAAATGAAATTTGTTAAAAATAACACTTCTGCAAATAAAAATCTTTTGCAAAAGGAAAGGTGAAAATATAATATTAACAATTTGTACTRATGCTTCTAGAAAGGAATTTTTCTTTCTGTAACCAGAAGGTTCTGCTGGAAGTGATAAAGCTGATTTAGACTAGTGAAGGTTTCATGCTAGACTTCCATTTAATTTTGTTGAAGGATAAAATAAAATTCTTCTATGTATCTGGGTAAGTTAGTATCCTTGTCTTCTTGTYCCAAAGATAACTGTAGAAGAAACCATCAACATGAAAGTAGAAAGCGTAAGTTGGATAATCATAAAGCCTTCTGAAAAAAGGGAGAATTCAGAAACTCTGTATTCAACAGCATCAGTATATGTACTGCCAATGTGAAGCATAATATCCCTGCATCTTGCATTTCTTCAGGAGGTAACGAGCCATCTTTACAGTAAACATCAAATGAAACAAACCACAACTCCTTGAATCCCTTTATATTTCAGGAAGAGACATGCAACCATGAATTCAAGTTCTACCAGCCTAAATTAACTGCATTTCAGTATGTGACAGGTCAACCAGCTAACAAATCAACAAAGTCAGATGCCATTTGAGCTACAAGAG
Organism: Phoebastria nigripes; assembly: GCA_035582835.1. Classification (NCBI taxonomy): domain Eukaryota; kingdom Metazoa; phylum Chordata; class Aves; order Procellariiformes; family Diomedeidae; genus Phoebastria; species Phoebastria nigripes. Next base: position 1,180,803 of record JAYKAV010000922.1, on the reverse strand, counting down.
AGGTTAAGCATCAAGTTTAAAACRGATGTCTTTCCATTTTCGTATTTACCTTTAGGTCCTTTGAACAATTTGATCTCTACCACGGTCTCCAGAATAGGTCTCCTTCGACGAACGTACAATCGTACTATGGAGCCAGCCTCTTTTAGGGCCTCCACGGCTTTGCTGTGTGAGACTTCTGACACGTCGACCTCATTCACTCGCAAGATGCAATCGTTGACCCTACAAGAAAAACAAAGAACCATAGATACTAAATGCTTCAGCTGTTACTTTGGACCGAACAGAGTTTTGTCAGTAGTGCTGTAAAATGAAGAACACTTCATTGGGAAGTCTACCAGATGACAGACTTAATGCAATATGCTTCATCAGCAATGAGACAGAAACAGAACACTTAGTCACTGCAAAAGACATACCTGATTCAAACTAAAGTCTACCTAATCACCTACACCTACCATCCTCCTTCATAAATTGGGGTTGGATCCATAGAGTGATAGAAATGAGCAATAAACAACTTGTCTTTACAGACTTCATTAAAACACTTTTTACTAAACAATGTAATCGAGTTACAACATTCATGCTGCGTGCTATTACTACTACAGTTGCTCTTAAGGAAATCATTTGATTTCATTTAATACAGAGAGACAAGTAATTGTTCAAATACCTCCTTAAATGTCTCATATTTCTTCATCAGAGCCAAAGAATTCTAAGTTGTCAAAGTAAAAATGCTGTCCTACAAAAAGCAGACAATTTAAGAGAGAATGTTTCAGGGTAAATAATTTGAGTAAATTTCATTGTTTGTGTTTTCACCACTGACTGTAGACTCCAAGATCTACTGTGTGGTAATAGCATCTATTTTTCACAGAATATTAATAAAATTCCTTCATATTCTTACTTTGGGCATTTACTACATTATCTGAGGATGAACTAATATATTCACCCTCAAAATGTCCTGGTTAGATGGAGTAGTATTCTCCTTATCTGACAGATTTGTCCAAGTTGGAAAGGAAATCTACACCTTGAGAGCACTAAAACCCACCCCCAAAGCAGCAGGCTGATGACTTAACTACTGGGCCATCCTTTCTTTGCAAATGAGGGTAAGTGAGAAGAGCAAATTCCAAAGAACTAGAAGAATTGAGACTTTATTGTTCTTATGTGAAGTACATTTATTATGAGATGCCTTTAAGTATTTTGGGTACAGAAGAAAAAGGCATATGTAAATGAATGTGTTCTTCTGCATGTCTGAAAGGACAATCAGCGAAGAAAATATGGGTTGCTAAAAATATTCCCATTTCCGCTATGTTTCTATACATAAAGATCAACCATCAAATGTTACTCTCTACAGCAGAAGAACACTTGAGCTGGGTATTGCTCAGGGAGCATGAAGGGAGAATGAAGCTTTACCAAAAGTTTATCTGAACTCTGAGAATTTCGGATGGATTGTTGTTATGTTCTTAGGCTGCTGTTTTTGTTTAAAAAACAAAACAAAACAAAACAACAAAAAGACCACAACTATTTGAAACCAAAGACTTTCTGTGTTATCAGCCTTTTGGAAGAACATTTACAGGGGAAAATGTTGATATCAGCCTTTATCTGACAACTGGTCGAACTTGGAAAGGTCACAAAATTGATACTTCCCTTCTGATAAAAAGTACTATATTGCAAAGTTTCCAGTTTTCATTCAATGGCTGGGTTTGCTGCTTTCCTTCAATGCCAGAAGTATTAATTTTCCAAATGTTTAATTGTGTGGTTTAGCTGTCAAATTAATTACTGCTCTAATATACATTGCTTTCTTCTTTTAAATAAATCATGAATACATCCTGCTAGTGCTTCCCACTCAGAAAGACACCAATTATGTCTAAGCTGCTAGTCTTTCTATTAATATCACTATATATCTGATTCTTGTCAAATTTATGACTCTTATTGTTGTCATATCTGAAATACAATTGGCTATACCATGCTTAACGAACTAACTATAGGATCCTAACCATTGGATGGTTATGAAGATGAAAAGCTGGGAAAAGATACAAAAAAACTAAAAAGGAGGATTACATTTATTTTGTTTTCATATACTCTGTGCCCTGCGTTGATAAATATTGATATTATTAGATAACCCTATCTACCTAAAACCTCTCATAAAGGCTTTAGTGATGCCTTCTGTTAAGGGAAAAAGCATGTATTTTGGAGAAAATCAATAAACAACATGGAATTAACTTGCCAAAATCAGTAAGCCACACACCTCCACTTACTGAAAAAGCAAGGCCCTTTGGAAAAGGACATTTACACTCCAACAGAAATTTCACCTTAGTGTCTAAAATTTGGCCTTTTAGAGTTACCGATTTTCAAACAATAAGACTATCTTTAATAAAACATACACAGATTAATACTGTTAGTGTAGGATGAACATAAGAGTGAGAAAATACAAAGCTGATCCAGTGATGGAAATACTTTCATATGAAGTATTTTGTTTGTCTACAAATACAAACTTTGTTAGTGCAGAAGTAGCAGGACAACAGTTATCCTATCCAGTCTGCTATGACGAATACATCCAGTGCTAGATGTCCAGCTATACCCTTCCGAAGCTGTAGGCTTTTTTCCTCCCTCACAGAGAGATGAGTTTTTTAGTTTTCATAAATAAAAGAAATACAATACTCAAGAACATACATACATGCACATGCATAAAAGCGTGCACGTATATACGTGCCTGTAGAGTTCTTCAGGCTTCAACACAATTTTTTGGAGTGCATGCTGACCCAATACTAGATCAACAGAACACAATGGTCTCAGAGGTCTACAAATATTCTTTGAGAATATTCAGACCTCTAAAACAGCAGGTCCATGGTGCAATGAAATAAATGACATAAGCTGGTGAGACGACTCTAACCTTAACCATAATGGCTAAATGATTCTATGATTATTATTAATCCAGAAACTCCAGAATCGTTTTTAAATTTAGAAACATAGAGCACTTGGAAGATAAAAACAAATCATTATTCATTAAAAAATAAGAGAATTTCAGAGAAGAGAATAAAACAAGAAAGCTGAAGGAACATCTCAACACACAGACTGTGATGTCATATTTTTCTCCTTAAATCTATGCAGAAGGTTTTCAGGGCCAATACTTGCGTAGTTGTTATTATCTAAAGACAAAAGTCTGTGGCAGTGGGCTTGGGATACTTCTTCCTTCTATTTAAACTTTTACAGTACAGTCCCTACTCTGTAAGAACTCTGCTCTTTTAGTGACCTATAAATGCCGCAACAATATAAACCTAGAATAATAATAGCAAAAAAAGTCAGTAAATTCCGTTTAAGAAAATTCTTTCAGATGATCAAGTGTATGGTCTTACCACTTAGGGGCAAAATTATTTTGCCCTTGTAAACAGCTCTCCAATGTATTTTCCCGGTTTCATTGAGATATTCATGTGACAACTATMTGGTAAAAGTCTATTCCAGTTGATACATGGATTCCTTTCTCCATTTATCTCAAAAACTTCCTAAGGCCTGTAGGTGGGTATACACTATACGTAAAAGTTAGTTTCAGGCACAGTTTCAGACCTGTGCCAGGGAGAAGATCTGCCTCATAATCCAAGATGGTAATACACAAATCCAACAAAAGAGATCCCTATAGTTTCACCAATACCTACAGTCATTCAACACAAAAAAATCCAGGCAGGAGGAAAATTGTTCCAAGAAGACTTTCTTTGTTTCCACAACAATATACCATAAATATATCTTCTTAATGTTAAAGCATTTATCTACAGTCTCAGCACTTTTAAATTATTACCATTCTACTTGTAAACCTTAACGTCATATACTTCTTCGAGTAAGGTCTATTCATACAGTTATTTTTTAAGATTGCAAAAAATTGTAAAAATTTCTAATGAATTGTAAAAAGTTCTAATGAGAGAGAAAGCAGAAAAGTTGTATTCTAGCTATGGCTAATGACTTATGCAAAAATTAGGCAACTAGAGGAAATTCTATTTTCTCTAATTCTACACAAAAAGAACTCTTAAAAATTATTCTTAAGATGTAGAACTTTAATTGCTAAGATTTAACAATATAATCTCAGCATCTGATGATGATACAGGTTCACAGAGTTCTTGACTACATTTACTCATGTTTCAATGAAAAGCAACAGGTGATTAGAAATATTTTGGAAACTGCATGTGCTCTGCTGACAAAAAAAAAAAAAAAAAAAAAATATGTTCTAACCATATTTTAAAAGAACATAAGCCTAAAAGCAATGTTCACGCTATTGTTTCCTTGGAAAAAGAGGGACTTCATATCTCAGTGCAGCGCGGCATATAAGTCTTTGATTAATTTTTGAGGTATAAGTAATCCTATTTCTATTTTAGCCAAAATACTCAAATGGGGACTTAGCATTATGCATATACTTAAATTAATTCAAGTCTGTTAGAATCACCCATGCAGGTAACGGCTGAGTTAAAATGAGTTAAGCAGCTCTTCCCATGGCTCGCTGGCTCATGTAAATACTTAAACAAAATGGATATATTCTACAAGACTTTTGTAGAATAATTCAGATATGAAGGACCCTGGATCGTAAAATGTAGAACACATGCTATAATCATGCCAAGACAGTTACAACTGATACAAGAAACATGAGGGAGATTTTGCCACTAAGGGGGAAGGTCAGGGGCACAGAGGTTTACCAATAGTTGTTGCTATTTTCAAAGCAAATAAGGGATTGGATTAATTAGGAAAAATACTACTTTTTAAGGGCTTATTCCAAGTTTGTTCTAAACCTGACTACCTTCATCTGAGTTTCATGTTTACTGTTTTCAAGAAACTGTGCAGACATCCTTGAAAAGCTGATAACTGCTTCAGTCAAGTCATAAGTAAGACAGACGAGTACAATCCTTAGGCACTTACTAGAAATATAGTAGGCGACAACTGGTAATGACCATTCTGTTCACTCGTTCTGTGCAATATGGTGCCCTGAAGAGAAACCCAAAGCAGCCTAGTACGGCAGCAAAGAGCCCCAGAATACCAAATGGCCCTGCCAAGATGCATTAGCCCACCTGCAGCTCCATAGAGGAGCTAGTTGGAACCAACTGTGGACCCAAGAACAAGGGAATGATCTGTGCTCCATGGGACAATGTCATGACACTAAAATATGCAGTAATCCATGGGTCTTAGTTGTCATCCAGACACCTCCAGACTAATTGGCAATCTATTAATGGGATAGCCCTGCTTCTCACAAATACAGTTACCATGCTTTCTATTGCAGAATGGCCAACATTAATAGATTATTTCTAAGCAAATCTAATTTTTTTTAGCTGCCTTCTCAGAAAAGCTTAAATTGATATGGACTTTATTTACTCTTTAGTTGAAGCTTAGAAATCAAGGTGAAAATGCTGTTATTAAGGGAGAATCAGTGCAAAACTATGGAATATATCAGGTGGATATATACTTCCATATATCAGTACGGAGGTATCAGGTAGACAACATAAGTAAGAGAGAGAAGCACTAAACTTTCACTTCGTTTCTTTGCTCCTGCTTTGTCTAACCTTTTTAGCCAAAGTTTCCCTATAAAAGGGTTGATGCTTTCTCTCTTCCAGAAGTTACAAGAACACAGCACTTTAAGCAGGAACACAAGATTATAGGTGACAAGCTGAAAGGGCTGATTATTATCCTTTCTTCAAGAAATCAGCGAATAGTAATATAAATATATTATCTGACCCTAGGAGAATCAGTCTAGTCCATTAGTTAGGGAAGATTGACTCTCTCTCCCCTAGTTGKTTTTTTTTTTTTTTAAATTCTGTATGCACACTTCCTATCCCATAGTAAGTAAAATTTACAGCATATAGGGATAAAAAATGTAATTATTGGTACTGGCCCATATAATTTCTTTCCAAGAGGAATAAATTACTATTTTTTTAAATTTCAACTAAGAATTCAGAATAAAGGATCTCAAATCTACTACAGCAGTCTTCAGATCTGTCTTTCCAATTACAGAATATAGAGCTAAAACTAAATGCCAATGATATGTATGTATGTACCATAGGGCACACTGTTTCCTTAGGTATAATGATCCTTAGACACATGATCCAATTTCTGTAGCAAATTCACATATATCCTCAAGCCCCTTTCTGACATTGTAAAGTAGTATAAAACTACTGCTATGTCCAATTTAAAAATAAAGGGATAAAACTTAGCAGTAGAAGAAAATTTCTGGCTATTTCTGGAAGCTAGAGAGGATCTAGTGCTTATGAAAATGTCTGATGAAGGTACCAGCCAATCCTAACTCAAAATTTGACACTTATGTGCTTTATAAGGAAATTTCAAATATCTCATAAAATGGTTACTGGCTGAAAATAATACTTGATAAAAGTTATCATTTTTTTGGGGGGGAGGGGATAATTTATGAATGACACAGCAGAATTTGAGCTGAACTTAATTAAAATCTGAAATCCTAGGAGTGATTTTGATTTAAATATATGTGCAAATATTGGTACAATAAAATGGTAACCCAGCTGTATTTAACATGAAGGCACTATTTGAAGTATTGAATCTAACCTATGCTTCTACCAAGAGCASAATTGTCTTTGGGTCTGAGGAAAGTAAATAAGGACTAAAAACAGAATTGCATTTCTGAGAGAAAAAAATAATCCTTCAGTCTTCTGAATTCTTTAGCAAGAGGCATTAATCTATTACAATGAAATACATTGAAAAAAATACCATCTTTTCCCCCGAAATGCTGGCCTGGTGCCACCCCAACTCTTCCTGTGCAACCTTGAGCAGGTCACTTAACTTCTTTTTTTCATAATCTTCAAATAGAGGATTAAGACCCCACCCACAACCCACTTCCTTTATCTCCTGTTTACGGTTTAAATAAATTTTCCAGAGGAGAGTCTACACCTTCTTGGCTCATCTCAAACAGGGACTAACCCTCAGTGCAGCCTCTAGGCATACTCAGCATAAATAATAGATAACAAAAGCAGCTCCCTGCCTTTTCCTGGCTGCGTTTACACTTGTAACCAGTCTTCAGAAGTGAGAGGTGAAGGGCAAACACTTTCACCATGCACAAAGGTTGTGCTGTGTGAGTGTTTGTGTGTGTGCAAAGACGGGAACTAAACTCTTGCACAGCATTCCTGTAAGTAAATACACCCAGACCGATGCTTTCTCCACCTGTACTGGCAAACCAGTTTTGGTGTGTTGGCCATCCGGAGCCTAAAGGCTGGAGCATGGCTGAGCTAACAAGTCTTGCCAAAAAGCAGGGTGTGCTCGTTTAAGCCTGGTGCCGTGCTTCTGCAGCCTCATAATTCATACCAGCAACTGGCCTGATTTTCAGCCCAGAGACTGAAATCAAAAATCCTACAAATGTTTTTGATTTAAGTAACGTGTAGGTTTTACTACAACATAATGGAAACCCAGTCTGTCCTTCAGCATACCACCAGCCTTCAGCCGGCAGCTGCCGGCATGAGGTTTTGGAGGGTGACCTGAAATCGTGTTAGTTACCCCCACAGTTCACAGTTCACTCCTTTGAATTTTTGCAGTGTTTTTGGCATAGAAAAGAGCCACCTATCTTTCCAAGTGAAAGTTGATCTCTAGAGTGTTCCTGCCTAAATGGCAGAATGCAAAAGAAGCAGAGGAGCAGCAGAAAAAGCCTGTGCACAGGGATCCAGCTCACTCCCTCCAGATCGGYGCAGTGTCTCAGTCACTTTTCTGATTCCCACGTCCAGGACTCACTAGCACAAAGTCCTAGTCCTTGTCCTCCAAAAGGTTGCATGAGAAAGCAAAAAGGACAAAGGAAATTCCTCCTTTGTATACCAGGAGTCCAGAGATGGTTTAGGAGGTAGAAATGCCTACTGTGATGCAGTCAAAAATTTCAGATCACATCCAGGAGGGCTTAAGGTCACACCAGCGTGACTTGCAGGTGTGCTATCAGAGGACTTTGAGCTTTATTTTACTTCCAGAACAGAGACTGGAGCCCAGATTGTCATAATAATTCAGATTTCAAAAAATACTTCTGAATTTCAGAATGTGTTATTGCCTGAAATGACTGTGTGTTTCCATACCCTGTTAATGACATGACCTTGCTGAGCCCCAAGACACAACCAGCACAGCTACTGAACTGTTGTAAGACATTAACATTTATTGTCCTTCGCTACTGCTTTAGTTACTCATGGATTTTTTTAAAAACAACAGCCATCTTAATGAAATGTCCATGTATTAAAGGGTCTGCATAATAGTAATTGAATTTGAAGTACAAGCAACTGGTAACAATATCAGTAAAAATATTAGCGGAACAGCTCATTATCATACACAGCGTCTCTTTACCCCTCTCCCTATGTTTCATTTATAACTCTAATTTCTATTTTTGAAGTTGCAAGTCAGAAACAGACAGCATACTGCACTATATAATTAGGAACGGAAAAGTCCCTGCAGCCTTTAAACTGTTAGAAGAAAATATATTTAGAAGCTTGAATATGTTCCTATTCACAGTTTCAATAGAGTACACATCAGCATTTGCTTTTTTTTTTTTTTTTTTTAAAGGTCTTAAACTCAGCTGTAAGACTTCACTCCAGGCACAAACTTGGCTAAAAAGCAGTTTATCTGTTGTTTAAAATACTTTGGATCATTTCTGCATTCCAGCCTCGTTCTGAGAACTTCCTGGGGCAAGGCTGGGGCTCTCCTTCAGTTAACACTTTCTGCCACGCTGAACAGATCCTTTTATCCTTTTAGGCAGTGTACCTTTATCACAGGGTCTCTGTTTGTTTGGGAGTGTTTATATACACCTCTTGGTTGAAAATACCCACCAAGCTAATATCTAGAATCCAAGAGAGTCTRACCCCAAAGACAGCTCATATTATATCAAATTGGCACAGTGAAATCCCATGCAGAGATAGCCAAGCCAGCTCAGACACTGACAGAGTAGATCTAGCATGGAAATCCACCTGGATCAATGTTTTCCATATGTCTACAGCCAATTACCCCAGGTAAAAGGCCATATTTATGCAGCTCAGCAATGTTGAGCTCATTTAGCACTAGCTTGAGTCCCTGCACAACCTGCCATGCAGTGATTGATTTCAAGAGGGGGTCCGCTAATGGCTACCAACAGGAATAAAAATAGAAAAGAGAAAAGAACAGTCACAACCCTGCAGTGCAAAAACCTCTCCCATAGATTAAAATCAGAGACCTTGGCCCCTGGCAGCAGGATTGCTGCAGAGACACACAACGAGGTAGCAAGGCAGGACGGCCATCAACCAGGCTTGCACAGGAGCCACCCAGCTGAACCCCACTGACCGCATCCCTACCCAGGYGGCTCACCCAGGAATCAAGCCCTTTGCCTAATGGAAACAGTGCTGCCCTGATTGCCTGAATGACCACACTGTAGGAAAGATCGGAGCTAAAATGAGTGGAGTAAGGTGTTCGCTCGCAGAAGAGATAAAAGCTATATGAAGCCATAATCCAGACCAGGGGTCCATCCAGCCTGCTGTGTCTTTCCAACAGTGGCATTACCAGATGGTAAAGGGGAAGCGTTAACACAATATTTACCCAGAATACATTTTCAGCTGCTGACGACTCTGGACTTCCCTGAGTCACAGATACTTTCTTTCTTTTTCATTTAATAACCCTGGATAGATTCTTCTTCCACAAATTTGTTTAACTGCTTTCAAAACCCACGTAAACTTTTAACATCCACAGTGTTCTCTGTCAATGAATTACACAGCTTTGCTACCAGTTAAATAAATAACTCCTTATGGATATTTCAGCCTGCTACTTATTAGTTTCATTTGATGTCCCCAAATCCTTTCGTTAGAGGAGATAGCAAACATTGCTCCTTGGTCATTCTGTTTCTCTCCTGTAGTTAGGAAACAGGWCATAATCTCTTACGTCTCCTAACTGATTTTTCATCATAAGAAAAAAGGCCCTGCTAGACAAACTCTTCAAGCCAAAGGCATATAGCTGAACTACTGGTAACACTAATTTAATTTCAGAGATGGAAACACCACCACCCATCTTTCTATCTATCTGAATGCCTCTTGGCTGTAACACCTACAGATTTGTAACTGAACTCTGAAAAAAAATGCAGTTCAGGTCAAAGTTGGCTTTATGTTTTTTCTTGACAAAAATGACAYTGTTTTATGCTGAATAAATTTTCCAGTCAAGCCAAAAATAGATTTCATTCTAGTATGCTTTGAATTAAAATAAAATCAAATGAAATAAAATAAAAGGTTAGACAGTCAGGGAAACAAAAATCAAAACAAGTCTGCTGTCTTATTATCCAATATCGTCTCCTAGAAAAACACTTTAACTACCTCTGCTTCCATCACTGAAGCTGTTGCACTTTGTATAATGTAATGCTCTTAAATTGCAGTCAAAATCTCCCATTATTCAAGAAAGCATCCTCAATCACAAGATTAGAAAGAAATTCTGCCTCTTGCTTTGACTTGATGAAATCTTTAAATACATTACAGAAATTGTAACAACAATAGAAACTAATGCAAGTGCATGTAAAATCACAGCTGAGCAGTGCTCAGGACGTCGTGGAGAGGAGACCCTCCCTGGTCCACAACCTCTGCCTGACTCTCAAAACAGCACGCTCACTGCAAGGTTGCTCTGACCCAATTAACATTTACTTGTCTTCGAGGAAGTGAAACAGCTTTGGAAGGAAAGAATAAAAAACATTGATTTCATAGCCCCTCCGGTTTAATGGTCTGATTACTCCTCTGGAAGAGGTGGGCTCATGTTCCCCAGAGAGAGAAGGATGGTGAATGCAGGTTCCCCTTCAGAGGTGAGCTGAAAGGTGATTTTGCCACTACTTTCATGAATGAAGGAAGCCCTGATTTACTCTTTTCCCTTTGCCACTGAAAAGCAATTTGGACCTCATTTTGTATCAAAAAATGTTTGCTCAGCTTTAGCATAGTATTCTGAAGTCTTTTTAGACCTGACATTTGTAGATAGCAAATTTCTATGCAGTGATGCGGCCAGCACTCAACTGAGAAATGCTCACAGGGCAAGGGAGACTTAGATTATTTAAACAAGTCAAATAAAAAAACCATATAATTTAAATAAATTGCCACATATATTGAAAACTTTTAAAATTTTACTACTGCCAAATGCACTAAGCATTTATATTTTAAATTATTGATTTCAAAAAGAAACTTGGTAAGCAGTTAAWCTGAGGTAATTCTTAGCTGTAGAAGTGAATTTGTTACAAAAATTTCAAAACTAATACTAATTTCAAAATCAATAACTTGACCTTATTATTTGAAGCTATATAAAAGCTGAAGTTTCATAAACTATATGAATGCTCACTGCATGGTATTGACTTGGTATTACTTAAAATTTACTCATGATGACCTCACGCAATATGGTCAATAATATCCAGGAGCTAAAAATGGTGGTAAATTCCACGCCAACTCCAAATGTCATTCTCTACATCCTCACCTTAGGAAAAAAAACCCATACAGTTAAAATTTCTCACATTATCTACCTGAAGATTGAGCCAACACCACCACTACAAAAAAGTGCCATTCTTTCTGTGTCTGATAAAATTCAGAGAGGTTAAGGATGCTTCAGAGACAAACCCAATGCAGAGTGAGGAGAGAAGCAAAACCCCACTTGGTTTAATGCCTCCCAGAAGAGCCTCACCTCCTTACACACACTTTGGGAAGGGGAAGTAGTTATTAGCTGATGGTAGCTCATCTCACAGGGTGTAGCTATATGGGGTTGAGGGAGGAGTAGCTAACACCCATTCAATTTGCACACAGACAGACTCAAGCATAAACTTTTAGAAAAGTCAAGTCTAAGTACACCTGTAACAGGAGGACCTCTCCTTTTGTTTTTTTTTTCTTCATCACAAACCTCCTGAAAGCGGAATGATATCCTGTCGCTGTATAATGCTTATGGAGGTACAGCTGTTCTAAATCATTTATAATGAAATGATTTTCTGCGACATCAAGCCTTCAGTTATTGCTTGGCTAGCATAACTCAAGGCAAATTAACTCTCTTTTACTAGGTAAGCCATATCTATACAAATTTTGTASAGAGTTTATGATCTTTCACTTCACACATTATTCCTTTTAAAATGCCCCCTGCATAAGACAGACTCCTCTCCCCCCCAGCAGAAGTCACATCCTCTTCGACAGAGTTGGGGACTGTGATACACAAACGTATGTCAAGGTAAAGCTGCTGGGTTGGGGATGAGCCTTTCCCTTTGCCAGACACGCCAGTATGAAAGACAAATCAAAACACTCCTCCATCCATAAAAGACCATTTTGTACTTATCAGACCTGAGATTCCCACCTTAACTTACTGGAAATCCAAGTGCGACTTTACTAAAAACAATAGATTTGAAATAGCGCAGAACAGACACAAGCGTGAGGTGATCCAGGCCAGTAGCTCTGCCGGATAAAGTCAGCAGTCACTGGCCAAACGCCCGGCTAGCCATCGATCAGCCGGTAGGCCCGACGAGCCCACGTTTTTGTTTAAACGTTTGTGTTTGATTGCGAGCTCGTGACAGCGAGGGGACGGCAGAGGAAGCAGAGAGCGAGGTGCAGGCAGGAGAGGGCAGGAAGGGGAGGGGGAACGCAGAGGGTGGGCAGCAGGGTGGGCAGGACGCTGGGGCTGGCAGGCGCTCGGGGAGGCTTCCCTGAAATGGGCTCTCAATCTTGTGTCAAATTTTCTTTATTAAACTCTTTTGCGAGATCTATAGGAACGGCTATTTCCTTTTTCTATTCCCCCCTCCCAAAATTAAGTCGCTTCTCCCACCCTGCATTTCTTCTCCCTCTGCATTTCTCATCCAGCTCGATCCTCAGCTTTGGTATCCTTTGCTCTTACCACATTTTTCCATTCCTCCGTCCGTTCTCTAACTCCCCAGTTATCCTCAGTCTCTCTGCGTCTCGTCTCCTGCCACTGTACGATGCTTTCCTTCTGAAACTACTCCCGCTAGCAACCGAGCACTGAAACTCCCAGCGCATCCAGCCTCTGTCTGCAGCTCGGCTTGATCTGGGCGGCTCTGGCAGCCGGCAGAGGCAGCAGCCTCTAATGGTGGCCAGAAGGAAAACTTCTGCTCACGGAACGAGTATTCGTGTCTGCCCTTCAAAGCCAGAGGCCAAAGTGGGACAGCGGAGAGGCAAAGAATGAGAAAAACAAGGTGTAGGTAGCTGTGGGGTGTTGTGAGAGGAAGGCGTTGGGATAAAGAAAGGGGAAAGAAAAACAAAACCCTGTAAAGTCTGAGATGAATGAAGGCACCGGGAAGCTGCAAAGCTCCTCCCAGCTGCAGGGCTGCTCTGCAGGTAGTGGAAGATGCCCCAGGCCAGGCTCTGTAGGTGTGGTGGAGGGCAGGGACGGCTTCGCAGCCCTGACTTACCCTCCGAGCCCTCCGGTTTAGCTGGCTCCAGCGCCATGCGGGGCGTCGAGGCCCAGAGCCCGGAGGAAAGGCAGCTGCCTCGKCCCGGCCTCGGCGAGTCCAGTCCGGGGAAGGACGAGGCGCTTCCTCGGGACTGAGATACGCTTTGCCTGCTAAGTACACCGAACTACTCGGTTGTTCCTCACCCGTGGTTAAAATCCTCCCATCTGACACTAGCACTGTCTGAAGCATATTCAGGCTTGTGCAGGAAAACCAGTTACAACAGATAACCCAGAAGGCAATTCCAGATTCAGTACTTTTACAAGCACTTTTCATCTGGGACTCTCAAAGTGCTTTGCAAATATGAACTCGTTTAAGCTTCACAACAACCCCCGTGAGGCAAAGATAATGATCACTATACCCATTTTACAAATGGGGAAACTTTAGCACAAAAGAAGAAAAGTGTTGCCACAGATCAGGCATAGCAAGTTGAGAACAAAACTAAGCAGTCCTGCCTCCCAGGCACTTGCACTAACAAGTAGAAAACCCTCCCTTCCGCTCTGGTTTGATGGAGAATAGCTATTCCAAACAAAGGTGTAGCGTTAAAAAAAAAATGAAGGAGGAGAAAACATGTAGTTCAAGTTCAGTAAGAAACTTCAGCAGCTTCAGAGCATCAGTACCATTAGGCTACACACTTAACACAGAGTTAGCTGCAACTTTGGGTAGAATGCAAATAGGTAAGTAGGGGAGAAAAAAAAAAAAGCTCGCTTTTTGTAATGGTATGATTCAGAGTAACATGCAGAATGGCATGAGGTGAGCAACACATCCAAAGTACTCACACATCTTGCAAGGTTAATATTAAAACTCAGATGCCATGGGGAAATAAATTTAAACCCCCTGCTCTAGCATCTGCAGTAAAAGTAGAGTAAGAAATGTGACAACAATGACGAGGTACTGTCAGGAAACATGGTTTGGCTAAAGTCTGAAAGTCCAAAGTGTTTATTCAAACCACAGCCAAGAGTTTTGACAGCATATGGACAGACCATCTCACCGTGTATTGGTGGTTTTGGCTGTCAGAAGCAAAAAGTTGACCAAACTTTTTCTTAAAAGTTTTAGAATCAGATCTTTGCTGGTTATAAGGAACTTAATTTTTTTATGATAGTATAAATCAGTTTCTTTTTCATCCAAAATCTTATTTTCAGGTTCGGTGGGAATTGAAAGAAATGAAGAATTCAGCAGTACCCCAGAGGGTTACACTCGTCGAGTACAGGAACAGATGTGAAATATTTTTTCCTTGACTAACGCTAGACTCCATAGAGAGCTGATGATTTCTAAGGTATGTAACCACAGAAGGCTTCTTACTCCAGATAAATTATCACTGAGCTATTTAAATTGGTAACTGCAGTAGCAGTGCAAACATGTTGATGAAATAATCACTTGGATTTGGCTGCATGGTGCTGTTCTGCTGCTGCAGCACTCTGGGGCGATTGTAATTTCAGGCAGGATGGGTACTAAAGGAACTCTTGGGAGAGAGCGCTGTTAACCAGTTCAGTACCATTGCATGAAATACCTAGTGCAATGGGCTTTATATAACTGCAGTGTATCTAAAGTCCTAATAACACGCTACTTTGCTTAAGTGTTATTCACAAGCAGTGGTTTCAATTACTGGAAAACAGCTCGGAAACTTACAGGGGGAAGAAACTGATCCTTTGTGTTACAAAAGAAAACTTCTACAAAAACGTCCATCACTACTGTCTATAAAGAGGCCCCTAAAATTCACCAGTTTCAAATACCACAAGCCAGAGAAGTACSTTTTTCTTCCCATTAAATTCTGTTCCATTTACCTGAGAACTGAGCAGTTAAAACATGATTTCCCTTTCCTTTCTTGCACCACATAAGAGAATTTTTACAGCCTACCAAGGTAGGAAAAGCAGAAATACAATCAAATTCAGAGACACGCTGGGGCTCTGCAATACCAAATAAGGAATGTAAACTTCACATAAGAAAAAAGAGAAAAAGAAGGATTCAGCTAAATAAAAGTGAAGTGGTGGAAGCAACAGAAGAGATAATTACATGGTAACATATTCCATTGATGAAAATAAGTTGATAATTTCAAACGAGTCATAGTAAGCCATCTTCAACTTTAAAAATAATGTGTGAAAATCGGATTTTGATTTTGTGACCTGCCTTTTTTCATGTAGATCCCCTGTGGTAATTCTATCTTTTTTTTATTCCACAGTAGCTCAAAAATGATACGCACAGATACACAGACAAACAGAGTTAATAAGATCAAACTTCCTAACACAAACCAGGACAGAGTGAGCAGTCAATAATTCATGATCTAATTTATGACTGTCTGCAAAGCAAGCATGTTTTGCCTAATGGGGTGAATGTCTCTTATTAACTTACTACTAAATTATGTACTGAACTAATAGCATTGTCAGAGGCCTGTAAACAGTGCAGATATGAATCAGTGTTTTGTGGCAGCACTGTAATTATAATAACATCCTGAACAAGCTTTATGCCATTGCAACGCACATAGACCTGGTACTATGATCAGAAGTTAACAAACAGAGACTTAGGCAGTGAATCACAAAGCAGACACACTTCTGTTTTGATATATAATGTGAAATAAAGCCAGTTGCCCAAGCTGGATTAGAGACACATGACACACTTGTAAAGACCATGATCTCTCCTGGGAATAGCTCTTCACATTAATCTGAAAAAGCCCCTATTTTTTTCCTATTATCACTCTCAATTCACTTCTTCTTAGTAAGCAATCTAGAGCTACAAACAGATACCACCAGGCMACAACTGTGTGCCTGCTGCTGCTGGAGGGATTTAGGTTTCAGACTTTTCATCAGAGGCAAAGCACTGTCAGCACAGCCCATGGGGCAAAGACTGAAGGGGGTCCTTTATCTAGCCAACTCCCAAGCAGCGACAGCTTCTGTTTCCTCTTCTCCATTTCTTCTTTCGTTTCAGTTTCTCAGGTAAACTCCACACAATAGTTATACCCGTGTGTTTCTTAATTCCAGTTTTCAAGCTTTGAATGAATAGCATGAAATTGTAATATTTCCTCTCTGGTTCATCTTCAGTGAAACACAGAAATATTTTTAAAAATCTGATCAGAATGCAATCTTTACCTTTAAATTCATTTTTCTTGGTTTTATTTTTTTATTAACAAAATATGCATGAGAAAGAGTCTTATCTTCAGAGTTCCTCTCTTGCTACATATACTTCACTAAATGTATAATCCTTTGACACATCAGTGGGTTAGTTGATAACTGAAGGGAACACAAATCTAATTTGTTTAAAACCTTTGCTGGTAGGCATTTAACTGAAGCCTGTAAGGCACAGAAATAGGAGAGAAGGAATCACTATTTTATTCCAAGCTTTCTCCCTGATTTACTAGATGACTGAGGGCAAGTTAYTTGGGTTCTTGTCTCCTCCCATTAGCATGTGTATTATGTTCCTTTCCCCACACCAAATCACTTTGAGAGCTTGGGGAAAAAAATCCAATGGGGCTAACTATTATGGTGATGGTAGAACAACACAGCATGCCTTAAAAATGCTGCAGTTTCACAATCCTAAACCTCCTGACAATCAGTAATTAGAGTAATATCAGGAAAGACACATTTACAAAGGAAAGATAAACACTGCACAGCCTTAGTAGTTTGTAACCTGTGGTATTCAGATAGCTGGGGGTACGCGTGCTGTTTCTGGTTATTCTGCCAAAGGTAACTCGCAATCGATCTACTTTTCTCAACGTGTGTAAGTTCTCCTTGCAAATATCCACACTCATAAGGAAAAAAATTTTATACGTTCACAAATGGAAAGAGACTGGAAACCAGTTTCCTAGAAGAAAGAATGAATGAAACAGCTACAGGTCCGGGCAGCTTACCAGGGCAGTGTGCCTCCAGGCACAACCACTTTCTTCCCTTTGACTCACCCCTCATATAAACCCTCTTTCCTCTTGAGTACAGCTCAGGCTCAAATACCAAGATAACCTTTGGCACAACATTAACCCTTGAAATTCAAGCTMAAGGCCATCCAAATCTGTCTCACAGTCCTGCATATAAACTCATTCATATTCAGTCACATATGCAGTAACTGATTTTTGAATCACAGGTTCAGTAAGATTCCTACGACCATGAGATTGGTATAAAACACAAGATTTTAATCCTTATTCTATCCAAGACTCTTTTATTTGTTTTTTAGATCCCAAGACCTTTTAAAATTCACATTCTCAAACTTGCCTTCACAAAAAGAAAAGCGTATTTTCTGAAAGCAATAGATAAGGAACTCATATGACCCACTCATTCCTCTAGACAGCGTTTTGAGAAAAATACCTCCACCATAAGATAGGAATTAGACTGTGAGAAACTATAGACAAAAAGAATGATTTTTGGCTCGAAACAGTTTTGGTTTATGATTGCTGAAAATAAATTCGTATTTTGGGAGTCATAATTGAAACCTTTTCATTATTCTTTTACTAATTTCTTTTTTTTTTTTTTTTTTAATCAAGTTATACCACTACACTGTGCTTCTAGTTCCATAAGCTGATCACCCTTGTTTTCACAGAGTATGATAAATTTTTTAGATGTGTATTGCCTTTTAGAAGCCAAAATTTCACTTATGATCAATAAGTGTCAATAGAAGGAACTGCTGAGATAGTATATTGAAGTTCTTTGCTTTATCTAGGCAATTGAGCCAACCACTGTATTTTCTTCCCTGACACAAACTCAAATAAAACAAAAAAGGCACTGAGCCATAAATTACTGGAATTCTCTTTCTTCCAGAGAGTAAAAGAAGTCTAAATTCAGAGCTTCTTTATTAAAAAGTAGATGTTTGCCCACGGACAACTGACATTTGTGAGATAGAAGCAGAAGTTTTTATGCATCAAAAGTCTTAAAAGATCAAACTGTTGAGAGAAATTCTCTTCAACTCAGTGGGAATGGTTGCTACTTCTGGAGGTTTTATATTCTGTGTCTGTCACTGACTTGAAACTCAAACCTTCAAAGAAACATGGTATGCAGCATTCAGAAAAAAACTAATTTTCAGTTAGTCCCAAATTTATTATAGTCACATTTAGCTAAAGTCATCAAATCAAAAATTAATTCTTTTGTATTCCATGAAATTATTTACTAGATATTATTTACTATATATGAAATTATTTTCTATATATTATATGGACATCATAAAAGATTCCACAGCTTTCTGTATTTTGCAAGATGAGGAGTTTGTGCCAGTGTACTTACCTAAAATGTCTTCTAAAATCTGAATTGTGCAGTTTATTGGTTCTTATACTAGTTCTAGAAGTCAGTGCATTTCAGGGAGGGTAGTATGCAAACACAGTAGTTATTACTTCCTCAAGGGGGGCAGCGGAGGGGGAGGTGCTGATCTCCTCTCTCTGGTGACCAGCAATAGGACACGAGGAAATGGAATGAAGCTGCATCAGGGGAAGTTCAGATTGGACATTAGGAAAAGGTTCTTCACCGAGAGGGTGGTCGGTCACTGGAACAGGCTCCCCAGGGAAGTGATCATGGCACCAAGCCTGTGAGAGTTCAAGGAGCTCTTAGTCATATGGTTTAGTTTTCGGTAGTCCTGCGAGGAGCAGGGAGTTGGACTCGATGATCCTTATGGGTCCCTTCCAACTTGAGATATTCTATGCTACTATGATTCTGTGATTAATATTTGAAAGTTCAAGAAGTCTTTCAAAAACAGGAATGTTTTATTAAAATGAATGTAGTCTAAAGTGGCTGATAACTTTTACTATTTTTTAAGTATTGCTGTAGAGATATGGGCCATGAAGCGATAAAAACCCACACTATGCATTGTACCTACTGTCAATAAAAGTACTGTTCTCCACTAAAGGAAAAAAACCCAGGAACTTAATCACCTTTGTTCCAGTCTCACACACAGGTTCTATGTAAGAATAATCTACAGAATCAGAGAACAATTCAGTTTGGAAGGGACCTCTGGAGGTCACCTAGTCCAACCTCCTGCTCAAAGCAGGGCCAACTTGAAAGTTCAGTCACATGACTCAGGACTTTGTCCAGATGAACTTTGAATTCCTCTGAAGACAGAGATCCCATAACCTCACTGAACCACCAGTTACAGTGCCTTACTACTCTCATTAAAAAGATTTTTTTTTTTCCTCAGACCCAATTGGAATTTCCCTTATTGCAACATGTGACTGTTGCCTCTAGTCCTTCCTCTGTGCATCTCTGCTGACCTCCATGCTGGCCTTCATCACTGCCAGCGCACACTCCTGACTCAAGTGCAAATTACAGAATCACAGTATCATTTAGGTTGGAAAGCACCTCTTGAGATCAACTCATCAAACCCTCCCTGCTGAAGCAGGGTTAGCTAGAGCAGGTTGTCCAGGAACATGTCTGGTCAGGTTTTAAGTATCTCCAAGGATGGAGACTCCTCAACCTCCCTGGGCAACCTGTGCTCAGAGTCAGTCACCCTCGCAGYAAAAAAGTGTTTCCTGATGTTCAGATGGCATTTCATGTGTTTTAATTTGTGTCCATTGCTTCTTGCCCTGTCACTGGGCACTACTGATAAGGGTCTGGCTCCTTTGTCTTCATTCCCTCCCATCAGGTATTTATACCTGATATTTATGTACTTATGACTATAAATTGCCCACTGGAACTTGCAGGTCCTTCCTTACAAAGCTGTTTTCTAGCCTGCCAAACCCCACCCTCTGCTACAATAGAAAGTTACTCCTTCCCAGGTGCAGGAGGTTGCATTTGCTTTGGTTGGACTTACATGAAGCTCCAGTTGGCCTACTCCTCCACTTGTCAACCCATATATACTCGTAAAAGATTTGCAAGGGTCTGTAGCATTAAGTCCATTTCTTGCAGGTCGCTTTCACAATCTCGCTATTTGAGGAACTTCACTCAGCTAAGTTAGATCAAAGGGACTTCATGTAAAATGCAGTAAAAGTGATTTTACAGGCTTTTATGATTTAAAAACAGAGAGTAGATTTAGAAGCCAGTTCGAACGGTCCACACTGCTATATAATATAGAGTATCTGCAGGCAGAGTCTGAGGCAAAAATGGACACCAGAAAGTATATAGTTTTCTGTCCATAAACACCAATCTCCCATTCTCAGGTTATTGCTATTCTTGGCAGATGTTACTGCGTGTTGTTGAGCTTTTGTTCCTATAGAGTGGCCTTAGCTGATAATCTCTCTGTTATGTAAAATTAATTATCATGTAAGTCAGTGGAGACTGCCCCAGGATAGCTCTGCTATTCACTGGCGTATCAGTAATGATCATGGATACATACATTTTCAGGTGTTCCTAAAACATGACAGGATTGTCTTTGCTAGCATTGTAGCAAAGTGAAACCCACTTACCAGATAAAACAAGGAAAGGAGGAATCTTCCCCTAGGAAAAATGTTGTGAAATAAGATAAAGTCTCACTGTCAAAACCTACAAACCTGTTTATATGGAATTCCAGACAGAATTTTTTCTTGGAAATCACGATGAGATCTTTTGAATTATTTCTGCCATTTCACTATAAAATACTGAAAAAGCAATGTTCTATAACATTAAAGCATCATGTAAGTATGCAGCTTGTGTTTGACTGTAAGAGTGGGAAAGATAAGTCAGTGCAAATTCTCATGTACTACAGGGTTTTAGAAGAGCTTGTGGGAAACTGAGGCAGAAAAAAAAMCCCTTTGAGCATTGAGGAGCATACAGAACTCCAGATACTCTGTATAATAATTCATACCATGTGATATTCAGCTAACAAAAATGAGATTTTCCTATTATTTAGTATAAAACCCATAGGATTAAGTCAACCGATTTCCCTAATGGCAGTTTCAGAGACATATTTCAAGGTGCTTGCAGTTTTCTTTGAAGTAAAAAAGCTCTGCAGATCCAATTTGAACTAACTGCATTCAGATATTCAGTATTAACAAGAGAGGAGTTTGGTGTAAACTACGTTTACAAATGAGAATAGGAAAAACAACCATGCCAAATATATGCTTAACAATTATAACATTTTACTTCAAAATGTGCTAACAAATACTATACTCCAAGAATATTATCTAAGTCTTAGTAATAAGATAACTATACTTGTACTACTAAACTTTTATTACAAAACACAAAGCTTGCCAGGTCTAATCTTAATATGGATTAATGAATTGCATTAGTATGCTATCTTTTGTGGGTTTAGAAGATAATCATGAGTTAAATTTACAGTAGTTAATTAGTATAGCAATGAGTTACGAAATACTTGATTTCATACAAAGATAGCACGACAAAATACTGCAATGGCTTCTGTCTTCTTAATGGCTTAAACTAGAAAAGCTTTCAAAAGTAATTAAAAACTCTACTAAAAAGATATTATTTTTTGCAAGGGATTCTTTCTTATTTGTAGAAAGGCAGATGCAGGTTTAAGACCTCCTTGTGCTGTTCATCGTGTCAAATTTGATAGCATGATTTCCAAATACTGCTATTTCCTCATGCTCTGTTTTGCATGAAGCTCATCTGGCCCAATGCAGACATTTACAATATAGATCACTACAGCTGAACTAGTTGAAGAAATTCCTTTTCATTTGAGCCACCAGTGAAAATATAGGCCCTTTTATGGTGTGATTCTTCTGTTCTATTTTAGACATTGACTTTAGGATGAGATGAATCACAACCTAGAAATGCTCAGGTTTTTCTTCACTATTAGAAGACTCTAAGATGACTAGCTTAGGGGTAGATAGCTGCATTTTAGTCATAAAGTTATGTGAGATTATTCCTACTCCTTTTGTCTACAATCTTATTTAGACCATAAATTCTTCAGGCACTGCCAACCACCACGACTCCTCATCACCATCACAGTAAAAATAAGAATCATTTCCAAAATCAAATTACTAACCTAGTATAAGAAATATCCAAAACTTGCTCTAAAAACTGGCCAACTCCCCCTACTTTTAACTTTGAATTAAAGGAAAAGGCTTTGGCAAAAAAGTTATTGTTACCATCTGGTCACATTTCATGAATTTTAGACCATCTGTTTTTGGTAAAGGCTCCCAGATCTTAGATTCCAGTGCTGAGATCATGAAAGCTTCAGAATTTTATCCCAAGTCTTTCCAGCTAAATTGCCTTTTTGGACCATCAGCAGGCTTCGCGACTGACAGATGGGTGGCAGTCTCTGTGATAGACGGAAGCCTTTCTGCATTCAGTCCGTAAGGAAACAGAAGCACAGACACTTCTGTGGTTCCTCTTGTTTAAGAGATGTGCTACCATATCTTTGAGAACCACAAGAAGTGACCTGTGTCTCCATCTCAGGAGCTACAGCAATAGACTACTCTGGAGGTGACTCAGGATATAGAGCATAACCATCACATCCTCAACAAAGAAAAAAAATGTTTGGAAACTGAGGTAAGCACACTTCGCTACTGTAGTCAAATAACAGGGAGCGTCTACAAATAGCTGGGACTATTTAGCAATGGCTCTGTACTTTGGGAAGTCTTGATAGCCTTAATGTATAACACCAATGCATAGTTCTTCAGCCATGAACATACAGAGGCCAAGCAGAGACGACTTTCATGCAGATATGCCTGTTTCCTCCTCCTGTCCCCATCTTGCCTTTTGTACTAAATGAAATGACTGGTACAAAGATGGAGGTGGCACCAGCAAATGCCCCTTTATACAGGACTTAACTAACCTTATTCAGTTGCTTTAAGCTACTTGAATCAGCTCTTGTACCTTAGCAGAAAGGAGACACTAGTCATGTCATTTACTTCCYCTGACCCCATGAAAGGCCCAGTTTGCATTTGACTCCTAGAGAATAATTTATAATAATGATGCATTTTGTTTCCAAACATACATAATGAGTTAGTTTTTACCTGAGTCTTCCATCCTCTGCTGCAGCTCCTCCTGGTATAATCTTAGTAATGAATATCCCAGGATCATCCCCAATGTGTGGGTTATCTGTTCCTCCAGCAATACTGAACCCCAGGCCAGAATTCCCCTGAAAAAAAAAAAAAAGTAAATGCATCACCAGATGCTAGATTTCTACAGAATTTATTCTCAGTGCATGAGCTTCTTAAAGAAAGCACTTTGTTTGGCAACACCATACTTGAAGGCGGGTGACTCAGTCAGAAAAAATTAGTCGTCAGTTAAAGAACAGAGGCTGCAAACACAAAGATTTCCCAGAGTTAATGGCAGAGTTAATGGATGCTCCTACAGAAACAGGATTTGACCTAAATTTAATTGTTTTCAAAAGCAGTCACATAAATTAGCATCTGAACTCCAATATGAATTTATCCAAGTCAATGAGAGCTAGAGGCTAAAAACACTTCAGAGCTTTGAAAGAAGACTTTAAAAACCATCATTTATAAACAGAAACAGTGAATAACATTTAGCTCTGAAGTATTTTAGTACACCATTTTCTGTTGAAAAGTGATCATTGCTCAGATTCAGATGCTTTAAAAAAAACAAATCCACAAAACAAGACTATTTCTTTCATCTTACTGATTTGCTAGAATGAGATACTTGAAAGACACATTATGAGGATCTACTCAATAATCCTACTTACTGCTTTTACTACTTGTGAGAGTATCATGAAAGATAAATAGGCATGTACACACATACAAACGCTTGCACATTAAGTCACTGTTTTTCACATACAATTCAAACCCACAATTCTAACCCTTTTTTTGGAAGTATATATTAGTTATTACACTTTTCTGTATAAACTAACATTTTTTGCAAGGGATTCTATGCGTAGGGGGGTCTTAAAATTCAATGCAATACTCAATCCTTTAAGTCTCTCTCATCCCAAAGTATTTTTATAATTAGGTATTTAGGCTTATCACAGTGATACAACACTATTGATATTGCAGAATATGTACACTACTGCGAATTAAAGATGTTCAGGGCACTAAAAACACTTTTCTCTTATTTCATCAACTTCTCAGATTATTGGGAGTTTGTTTCCTTCACTGCTTGTGAAGGTCCGGTTGAAGTCCTAGTGAGAAGAGTTACTAATAAAAATGGCACTGCTATACTTTTTTCTTTTTTTTAATTTAAATCAAATCTCATTTCTGCATTTTTGAACTGTACGTCAATTAGTAGGTCAGGCATGCAATGCATTTTGTGTGCGAAAGCCTGCATGTTGCATGCCTGCATGTCAAATTCTCAGTTCTGTTGTCAGTATTCTACATTCACAAGCGATGCAGTTTTCAAAACTCAAGAGATGTACATGCAATCTGCAGCTCTGCTATCAGCATATAATTATGAATAAATTTTCAGTACTGAACTAATTTATAATCCAAGGAGAAGGATTTAGGACTACATATATCTTAATGCTTCTCAGCTAGCTATAATATGAAAAACATTATAAGACTGAAACACTCTGTATATATTTTCTGTAGAGTTAATAAATATCTCCAGGCCAGCATTATAATTCTTTGATTTAATCTCCCTTTCATCATTAGGATCATCTCAGATTCAGGTTGTTTTCCCAATATTTTAACACATGCCTAATTATACAGTGCACTCTACACCAACATGCACTCTAAAAATACTTTAAGAATATTTTCATGTAAGTTTTTCTATATGTCATATTATTAATGAAGCTAATCTTCCAACACATAAGAATGAAAAAATGTATACTTGTACACACTTCAGGAAGCCTGGAACAAAAGCCTTAAGGCACTACTAAAACCAAGGACAAATTTCTAGAAAGTTTGAGTAAATAATACTTGATTTTTAAGGGGAAAAAAAACCTGAAAAAATTAAAATAAAATTGTTTGTTTTATTCTTAAATCTGAAGAGATTTAAAAAATACACAATAACATGTGTTTCTGAATACAGGTGGATTTCCAAATCCCCAAAACCTACTCTTAATAGGGGAAGAGGAAGAGCAGGGTAGCAAGGAGAAATCTGGACATAATTTTTAGTTGGTTAGGGAACAGAAACAGCTATATCATAATAAAAAAGCGTGCCTGAAGAGCTTTAAAAACCATCGAAGCTTGCCTGTTATGTGGGGTGTGCTTAGCTGTTACAGTTCTTCACATAAAGTTCATTAGATTTCTTAGCAGGAAATAATTTCTGAAAAGGTTTCACGCTTTCCCTGTACTCTTTTCGTCCTACCATACTTTTTTCCATTAACTTTTTAGAGCTAAAAAATATGGCAATGCTGACTGTAAGCAGTGATGTGGTAAAACTGCTACACTTCTCAGGAGAATCAGTGCTAGCCCTTGACATTTATCCATAAATGTGCATCTGTTATAGTGCAAGACTATTCCAATTCTGCCCCTTAGGAAWAACCTTTTAAAAGAACAGGGCAGCACTCCTCACTGGCACTTTTGTATCCAGAAAATTTCAAGCRATTATTCTGGCTGCAGTCCTTGACTTGATCAACAGGATCTACAAGCTGTCACACACTAGCTGCATCAGCAGCTAGGTATATCCCTGCAAGGCTTTCCTGCACCAGAAACTGCGCTGCAAAAGCTAAGAGCAATTACACAATTTTTTTCACTGTGGTTCTTGAAGGGTCTGCATTGGCTACATGGAAAAATCTTCTGTCTTTGTACTTCAGCTCATGGCCAACAAGGCTAAAAGCATGGCTAACATCACTCGTGGGTAATTGGCCTTTTAAGAGCCTTGGGTTGAAAAATAATGCAATAGAAACATTCTGGTTAAAAGTTACTGTATTTCATTTCTGAGCAGCAATACTGATGTACAGATTTCTCCTCTCCCCTCATGCTCCGTCTTACTAGTGTGCAGAGTCATCAGCATATGGTCGTTGTATTAAAAACTCACTGTAGTTGATGAGCTGTAACTCCAAGTTCCAATTAAGTACTGTCTACCAGCACAACACTTCCTGAACCTTTCTGCAAGGGTTAGCTCCCCACCCTTTACTTTTTGCATCTCCTTTGTCCCCATCCCAGAAAAAAAAGAGTGTGTTAATTATCTTCACAGCTTTTCTTGGCATATCTTTTTCTCCCTGTCATTTCATGTTAACCAATGAAAATGTCTGCCTTCCCTCAGCCCAAAACAACAGCTGAACCATCACTTAGCCACTGCATTTTCCAAGGTGGAACGTTGACGCTTTCTCTCCTGCTGACTCTCATGTTTGGGAGTGGTTCCCCATAAATATCTGTCAAGTTAATTCACTGCCCTCTTTCTATTCCAAGCCTTACTTCTCTTGGATGCTTACAAAGCAAGTTAACAATGAGCTCAGAGGCCGGGTGACAATGCAGATAAATGTTTAATAAGAACTAATAGCAGCTGATACAGAGAGGAGGTGCAAAGCAACAGACGTCTTCCTCCTTTGGGATACTCCATTGATACTTTTTAACTGAGATTCATATTTAGGCCTAAATATGCTCGCCTGCTTTGTTTCAGGATTCTTCGGTAGAAGAGATTTAGCCAAATGTAGAGGACAAAAAACTCTGAACAAGTCTCAGACCTACTAACTAATGGCATTGCTCAAACATCATTATTCGCATGTCCGAATATATAAGTGTCCAGATCCAAATCATTTTACATCGAATTCATATTAGCTAAATTATCTCTTGACCTMAATATTGCCATCTCTTTGTCCAAGTTCTCAATTGCTACCACTATAAAATACTCATATAAATACTTACTGACTATATAGGGAAGATTTGCATAAAATACTCAGCAATAGATRCATGAATGTATTTTTTTAATTGTTAGTTTAGTTTCTTGCTAGCTTCCCCGCCTTTATTGCAAGGCCTCAGTCATGCACACAGCTTGACAAAAGGCTTAGCATAGTGCAACATGCCCAGTTTGGCTTAAAAAAATATTGCCTCAGTTTCCTCCTATTCATGCTGGATCTCTCATGCTTCTTGGGGATTTACCAACAAACTCAAACTTCTCTCTTGGCTCAGCTTTATTTTTCAAACAGAGAAACTTAGGTCAAACTACCAAATCAAAATAATTTCTCCCAGCCCAGCCCCAGAGGCCTCCTGTCTGGTCTCCTCTGAAGGGAAGGTCAGTACTTCTTAAGGTTTACTACACAAGCCTGCCTCCTTTATGCCTTTCTCAGATGGGGCTTTGCACCTCCACAAGGATCACCTGAGTTCTTTATAGCTCAGCCTGAGCAGGGAAGAGGCCTGGCCATAATTCTTCTGGCCCTGGAGGGGCAGACAACCTCCAGCAGAGACAGAGTACCACTTCAGATGACTGGTGTTACACCTTCTGCCAACACTGAAACACAACACTTAGGGTTAGAATAAGATGATGGATGATTCACATGCCAGGGAAAGAAAATAAAACTTGCAAGTTCTAGCCAGTTTGAATCTCTGCTCTCAAGACTTGTTATACTGCCAACATAAAGATCACAAAAATAAAGTAAGAATCCCCACCAGGTAATGGTTTTGGGTAGCCAGACAGCCATGAGACCCATCCTTCTTCTTACCTAGCTTTCCATCTTGATTTCTTCTCCTTTTACACACCACTATGAGCAGCCATATAACAGGCTGCATCTTCATAGGTTGCAGCACTTTTATTTTGTCAGAGAGTAACCCTCAGAAGTGCTCCACACTGACTTCCATGGAAACAGAGTTAAGTCGACACTGAGAACTTCTGAAGTTATTTTCCCATGACATTACAGCTCTCCATGGATGATAGCCTTCCATACACTTCTACAAATTATTTCCTCCTTATTTTGTCTCATTTTTTTATTTTTTCTGCTCAAGAGCTGCATTTCACCTTGGAGCAGAGTTTTATTACAAATGATGTAAACTCATTCAGTCTTTAACAAAATCACAGAAGAATGTAAGCTCAAGAAGCAGAAATGAGATCAGAAATGCACATCAAGGGCAGACTGAGGTTTTCCCTATATAAGGGCCAAGTGATTTGTATTTTAATACACTAAATAAGCATACCACAATCACATAGAGGTTGTTTTCCGTTTTAATTTCTTTTTTTTTCATTCTGATCAATAAAGTGACAGCAGAATGCAGTGTTTGACACCAGCTTCACACAGACTCTTTTTGGATGACTTAATTACTTCAGTGCTCCTAAAAGAATTTCTGATAATCTTCTAAAGTGACATGATTTTGAAGCTCTCTGGCATTTAAGTTGTTAGAAAAAAAATAAGACGTGAACGGCACAGAATTCACTTAACTATTGCTGCAACCTCACGCTAGCATGGCAGCGTACCAGGAAGCCTGTTTCACAGAGTCCATCAGTCAGCAAAAAGTCCAAGACAGAACGGGGAACTGTATTTCCCAGAATGGTTTCCAGAGGTTGAAAGCTGTTTCACGTGACAACACATACTCCCACAGCCTTTATTACTGAAATGATCTTTGTGTTTATATTTTTTTTTACTTACAGGTTTAAGGGAACCATTTTGCTTAGCTGTTAAGGAATGTAAGTTAGTGTTAATAAAGCTGTAATGTGCTGAACTATGCAAATAATAAATAAATAGTAGTATGTAAATAAAAGAATTGACATAAGTCAAGCTTACAATGCTTTCCACTGGTTTCAAGGGTTTTGTCCAAGTAAGAACATCAAGTTTCCATCATATAAGATTGTTTTCCTGCTTCACAGTAAACTTAAATCCAAACACAGTATCACAGAAATGTATGATAACTCTTCCATTAGGCCCTAAGAAATGCTGCTTATCAGTAAACACAAGGGAAGTTAAGAGTGGTCACAGCATACATGTTTGTGGATTAATCATTCAAGTCCATTCCTTAGATCATATATAAGAGAATCAAAATTCCTGACCCTCACTGCCTTTGTGAGCTTGCACTTGTTGCTATTTCTTTGTGGAAGGTTTTATTGCTTGGGGAAGAGAGGAGAAGGGAAAGGGCAGTAATAATATACATCTGCAAAGTGCTGCAAACTTTTGAACAAATGTGATAGGGAAAAAATGGTTAATTAGATAATAAATAACTTAATCTGTGATTTGTAATCTTGCAATAATTCTGTTCCCCTATAAAATTTTGAGACTTTAAAAAAAATCTTCTCTTGCCAAACCACATGTTCATAAGAAGCAGAATTTTATGTATTAAACACAAACAGAAAACACTGCCTAGTTCTTTATTCTTAATAGTGTACCTAAAATACTTATAATTTTATCTCAAGGTGTTCGATTTTTTTTTTTTTCCTGTAGGCTTCCTACCTCTATTCTGGTGTTCACAGCCAAATTTGTGGAATGCTTTCCTCTCTCACATCTTTTACAGATGGCTTTAAAGTATGAATTGCTGCCTAAATTTGCAGGTTTTGTCAGAGCAAGTTTAGTCAAGAGAAGGCTCACAGAATGATAGCTGACTCATTCCTAAATGACATAAACATGCTATATTTTTTTTTCTGTCTTCCTTTGTTACAACTTTCAAAGACCCTATCAACTTTGTTACTTGATACTGCTTAAAAAGTTGTCTGTTGAATTTTACAATGGGAATTATCCTTCAGCTTTTTAAGAGCACTAATGATCTGTAGGTTCAGTAAATCCTAACCTTTCTTTAATCTAAGCAATGCTAGTTTTCTCTTGTTTATGCAAAAGTTCAAAATACTTTAATACAAAGGTAAGTTATAGCCTCTGAAGTCAGCGTAGACTTGGTATGGATTTGACAGAATTTCAGAATTTGGCATACATGCATCAGAATCCTAAAGCTTTTCAGCTTTGGCTGCTACAGACAGGGCACTTGCTCACTCTGTATAAGTAATGCACACTTTTCTGATGGTGGTATTGGCTTAGGAATTATGCTATTTTTGTTAAAAAGGAGATTTACTTGGTTTTGCTTTTTAAGTCTTTTAACGCAGCACCTTCCTGTAAGTAAATGTTGCTGTGAGGAAATGTTAATTCATAAACTACTGTTGAGTTTATTTCAGATGGTGGAAAAACATGTCCCTTACTTGAACTATGAAACATACTCTGAGACACATAATTTGAAACTTGACTTTTTTATACATTTTAGTAAGTTTTTTTAATCACAGTGTACTCATTTTTAATTTTTAGGTTTCTGCTTAAGTGAAGCCATACTTCTGAAACCTTCTTATAAAAAGTGAAATATGAAACTAATACTTGTTTTCTACAGATATTCAAAACAGTTTGGCTGGAATACTCAGCAAATTTTTGTGATGTCCAAGATTAATCTCTCACAGGGTACCTTTTTAATAACAAAAACAGTTCCACAAAACAGCAGTACCTGAGTCCTGGCTAAGCCTGCTACCAGCTTTGGCTCCCCTTATGGTTCTTCCCTCAGGGTACTTCCGTTTCAGGTGAAAAAAGCCAACACCTTCTCCCATGAGACAAAAAACCACCTCCTTCCATAAACCACATTCACCCTTGTTCTACGATATTAGGTTTCTCCAAGACTACTCAACAGCATGAGAAAGTGAAAGCTGAGAATGAGTCAGGCTTAGAAAACTGTGGGGAATTAATTTTTTTGGCAAGAGACAGGAAAAAAAACCACTGAGGGCTGTGGGGCAAGTAGAATGAATCAAGTAACATAGTCTACAAATGAGACAAATGATTGAAAACTCTGACCCTAATTGACAGTCATGGGAGGATTAGATACAGACCAGGATTTGCTCCTGCTCTGAAATAGTCCTTCATAGGCTTTCTCTTTTTCTCTGCGCTACAGCAGATAAGATTACTTAGTTTGGCACTTAAGATGGTTTTATGGAGGGAATACCTCTAGATATACCAAGCCGAAGAAAAGGATGATCATCTGAGATTGCTGGAAAGATCAGTGGGTGCTAAGTACTTTTGCAGACTTTGTTCAATAATATTTTTCTCCACAAAGTACTTCTCACCTAAAAAATACAACTCGTCTTTATTCACCTGACAGTGAAGCGATACAAGATTTTTTCTACCTTTCACTCAGCCGTGCTTAGTTTAACGGCACATATGTAGTGGGAGTGTTTTACGCATCACTCAACAATGCCCAGTTCACAGCCCCATTGCAAACAACAGCTTAACAAGTTAATGCTTCATCCCACTGAAATGAACAGGTGATTTTATAATATGCAAAACACTTCCATCTAATTCAGGATTTTGATAGAAAATGTTTGTTAAACCCACCTACTCAAGGCTCTAAGATCTTTAAGACAAGACAGGATTCTGCTTTGCAATTCTTTCACAATCTGGCATTTATACTAGCATTGTTCTTATATTCTGAGAGAAGTGTGATACATGCTAAATAACCAAACCGTTTCCTACCATACAGTATGTGGTTCTTTGGCGATGTCGCACTCAAATACTACACCTTTCTAATCCTGCCACATCTAATCCTGTCTTTAGACTTAAATCATTCCAGCAATGTTTTCAGGTATTTGCACATGCTATACTGTACTGTACTTTTCTTCTACTGTGTTTTATCCAAAGCTCAAGTTTCAAAAGCCTAAACATCAAAGCCACATTTCTGCCTCATTCAGAGAACAAGGACATTTGCATATTTATCAGAGTGCTGTTGAACTCTTTTGTACTTTCAAATCTACTCAAGAGTAACATAATTCATGAAAGCCTCACTTCTCCCACGTAYGCTGGCACACTCCTGAGAGCCAGAGTTTTGAGACTCCATAGTTATATTTATGCTCCATATGGTACAGATTTTCATCTCTCACAGTGCCATTTGTTGTTTTCAAGCCCCTTATCAGGTTCAGCACATTMATTACAAAACCACAATACACACGACTACAACTGCTTTGGCTACAACTGCTTCGTATGCTTACTCTCACTTGTTATCTGTAGAGGGATATTGTTCTCTCAGCTCTGCCCAGATGAAGTACAGCATTCAAGGAGGAGAATTTTTAAAAAGATCCAATGGATTTGGTTTTTCTTAATGCATGTGAAATCTACAACACTGTAAAACAGCAAATCGAGACAAGGAATGAAACCACTACCAAAGTAAAGCAATGTCTTGAAAAAATGCTAGTGCGTCCTCTGCCTGTATACAGATTGATGCAAAAGGATAGGTGTGAACTCTCTTCAGGTTTGGTTTTCACTATTATATCTCTATTAAGCTCACATTAACAGCTTCTGAGCTGTGATGAACATGTGTGCCTACTTTTTTCTTCAGTGTGTTTCTCGTCCTACTTCAGTATTATCTGTCGGGATAGTCTTTCCCACATTATGGGAGCATCATGACCTTGCCTAGTCTGTCTCGTACAGAAAAGTTAGGCAACATATGTCCTCTTTTAGTTGGCTACATACAACGAAAGCAAACAAATGTCACAGAAAACACAGTCTGATGAGTAGCTGAAAAGTAGTAGGGGGGAAAACTAAATATCCAAAATGTTTCATCAAAACACAGATGCATGTTCTTTGGAGGAGGGAAATGCTTCTTCTGGGGAGTGAAAGGTTTCACTTCACTTGAAAAAATCTTTCTTTGTCATATTGTGTCACTCCAGGCTAGCACTAGACTTCTCATCAAGCAGACCCYGAGAGCTTTCTGAACTCCCAGGACTACACTATCAAAAGTGAAAAAATCAGATCAAGGAAAGGAAAGCAGCCACTAAGTGATAATAGTAACTAGACATATGGGGGAGAATAGGAGTAAGAGTAAAACACTAACAGGAATTGAAAGAATAGCAAAGCTTATTCAAGAGACAGGCTACTTTTAAAACTTTGACATGATCATCACTGAAGCTTTCACAATGCAATTATCTGCAAAAATTGAGGAAATTAAGACATGTTTAAATGTAGCTCTGTGACAGAAGTAGATAGTCACATTCTGTACAAGGGCTTAGGGAACAGAAACCTGATTTTACTGAAGCTATGGAAAACCAACAGGGTTTTACCACATAGAGCTAGCAATTAAAAGGAAAGAAGAAAACTCCTACTGATGACTTCAGTTCCTCTCTAAAGGATGACACCTCTCATCCCTTTCTGCTGATAATTCAGTRCTATGAAAACCCCAGTGTGTGTCTTGAGACTATGTGGAAACTCCTTGGTTAAACCAGTCTGTAACTCTAAGTCTTTGTGTTGAAAAACTGCTGTGTGCCTAAATGGGTTTATTTGGACAGGTCGCACAATCACTATAGCATTGCTTTGTAAAGCACTTAGGGGAAGTTGAGACTCCTTGAGTATTAAAGGTGCTGGAATAAGCCCAAGTTCTAAGCTATTGTCTAAGCTATTATTCTTTTCCATTTGACTGTCATATTCACAGATATGAAATGAGTATATTTAGTTGTTCTCATCTTGTGATTTTTTTTTTTTAACGTATTTTTAACATATTATAGCCCAACAATTTCTTGGGTTATATTTCTTTACTGAAATACATATATGGTTAATCATTTAGAATAAAATTCTGGAATGTTTATATCCATTATAAGATTCTGATAATCTTTTCTTTCCAACTCTTATTCAATCCCGCATCAAAGGAAATGCATGAGTAAACCTCTTAATTTGCCTCCTTATTCAAAATCATGATCTTCGGGGCATGTAATCTGGAAGAAAAAGCTAAACTATTAATGAACTAAAAGGCCCTTCAGGCTTTAAAGTTCAAGCACAAATCCTAAAGGCAAATGACTGAGTATTCTTGCTATTGCATCACTTACCTTGCCATCATTGCACTACTCTAGTGGCTAAGCACACAGAGCTTAGCATTACATTCTCTTTTAATACACATTAAAGCAAGCTTTTGAAACACTTTCTTATTTTGAATAACAGTTAAGACTTTTCTTTCAGGCCCCATGATGCTCAACCATAGATTTCACTGGGAAGAAATACAAAGAAGGGTAAATAACATAAAATGCAATTAATTCGTCTTTGTTTTTAACAGACACACATCTAAATCTCATCATTTTTTCCAACTTTGTGCTGACCCTRTTTTATTGTAACATTTCATTTCAGTGTTCATTTTGTTTCTTATTCTTAGTAAACCTGACTGGCTATGACCCTGAGCAATCTGACATAGCTTCAAAGCTGTCTCTGAGCAGGAGCTTGGACTAGATGACCTCCAGAAATTCCTTCCAAACTGAATTTATTCTCTGCTTCTATGAAATACCAGTGTCACAAATAGAAAACAAGTTGTCAAAATCTGCTGCCAGCCTAGGAATAGTTCAGTCACTAAAAACTTCCCTTCTAAATTTTATCTAACAATTACATGATATTTAAACATTTTGCATGGATATGTCCCTACAAAAATTCCTTTTCCAAGATTTGTACCTGTACATTCTTAAGCGCAGAGGCTTTCTTGACATAGTCTCTATGAAAGTCAGGTGAAAGTCATGGCTAAAACTGTACCTTGAATAACTTTCACACAGTTCTTTGAAACTAAACAAATTAATTTTGTCACATGAGAAATGCACAGTTCCTTTACATTAGAAAAATCAATTTTACAGGTGCCCTTCTGGGAGGAAGAGGGGAAGAGGAGTCTTTAACCAGGTATCTGTTTGCCAAACGTGGCTAAAAGCATTCCCTAGGCAATATTTTCCTGCCCTTCTAGAAATCAGTTGAGATAAGATTCACTGTTCCTTTACTTACATCAACACTTGTAAAACATTTGGCATTGTGCTGAATACAGTATGCACATATATAAATAAATACACAGAACACTGTGCAACAGAACTAGACTACCATTCCCAACAATATTCATATAATAACATATAATATCAGATATTACTTTTTGTTGAAAATTCAAAGGAATTCTAAATTCTCATGTCCTACTTCAGATATGTGTCATGATAATGAATCATATTGAATCATATTAAAAATTTCTAGGATAAGTTAATAGCAATTTTCAAGTTTAGTAACATTATTTTAAAGGTGGCTGTCAGTGATTCATTGGCAGAGAATAATGGTCTTGTGATTCATTCATCCTCCCCAGGTGTGCAGATGCCACTTTTGCCTTTTTGGAGGTGGTAGGAAGACAGGCTGGGGAACAGACAGAGTCTAAGCCAAGATTCCTCCCAGACGAATGGAAGTTAGACTAGAAGTTGACCAATGTACACTTGTTAAGAAGAAAAGCAACAGCCAACAGACATTTTCACTTGATCTCAGACTCTCTATGGAAAGATCACAGCCCGAGATGCCTCTGGGTCACACACAGATGCTGCTCACAGAGATAAGCCTATTTAAGTATAGTAATAAGTTTGATGAGCGGAATTTTCAGAAGAATCAAACTATTCCTATTGATGTCTGACAGAATTACCACCTATTTAAAAAGAAACAGACTACAAGTAAATGCTTTTGAAAATCCAATCTTTTATCTGAATTCCTAACATTTCAGATCTAGTTTTCTTAGTATTAGCAGTAGCTTTTCTGTCACTAAAGACCTTTTTTTGTTGATTCATTTTAGGAGTAACCACTCTCAGAAATAAAACTGAAATTCCTGTTATTGGTAGCATGAAAAATCATGAGTCTACTTCTACTGTGTTCCTGAAATGTATTCCACATTCACCCCCCCAGACAGTAAACTAACAATGCAAAATAAAACTTGGAAGAAATAGTCCTTCAGAAAGGGAAAAGGACTCTGTGTCTATACTTCAGCAATGCAAATGGATTTGCAATTTTACTCATAAAATAGTCACAGAAAAATAAGCAGTATGCTCCTGATACTACGGCCTCTGACACTAACTTTACTTTTCAACAGTATTGGATAAATTCAGAGAAGGAAGCAATTTCAGTAGAAAGGAAAATTATTACTAACTCAACATTTGTAAGCACCCCTAGCAGTGAAACTTTCCCTCTCTGTTTTTGTCATGAACATGCGTATTAACTATTGCCATTTCAAGACTTTTTAATTCCTACACCCTCCTCCTAAAGGAGAGAGAATTCTCACACCCCCTTCAGAGATAAGGAATTGTAGTGGGTTTTGAAGCAGGGCACTGAACGTTACTCTACTGACATCCTAAAATCCTCATGAATAACACCCCTAAAATCCTGATGCATAACATCAGCAGAATATATTGAGCTGTAAGAATGAGGAAAGATAAACATAACTTTTTTTGATGATTGTATATTTTTGGACAAAATAGGTGGCATCCATTTTATCTGGCTTTTAAAACATGTTCAGTAGAACATCTTCAATTAGGCTAGGCATGCTACATACTCTCTATATATACTGTATAGAAAGAGACACTTCTGCATTGCAATTCATCAACATGCAAATTGGTGCAAGTCAAAATGTTTCACATACATTTATCAGTTGCAATCAACCTTCATTTAATAGTTTCTTAGTCCTGGCATGCAATTTATGTTCTAAAATGAGAGAGAAAATTGAGGTAAGAAAGGGTGTTAAAAAGCAAGAATGAGAGAGAATGAGATCAGAATAACCAGCAGGTCGTTGATGAGGAACTCATCTGTGCTGCAAAACCTGAACCAAACTACTGTTCTGGAACAGGCACCACTGGGGTTTACATTTCAAAGGAGTGCCTTAATCACCAGGCACACTATCTCTGATCTAATGAATATATAATTGTGTATTCAAAGTGGAACAGGTCCAACAGGAGAAMGACACACCTCAGCAAAGCTAGGCATTCATCACAGACAAATCCCTGTTACACATCAGGCAGAGGAGGCATATCAATCCCATTTTCCCACACCCTGGATAAGTATTTTTATGATGATTGTGAATCCTTTCCCTTTCACTTTACATATTTCCCCCAAGAAAACCTGTGAAAGATATCAAATTTCTGCCAGTGTGCAGTGGAGGTAAAAAAAAAAAAAGATACCTCAAAAAAGTTTGTAACATAACATATCATATCCAACTCTCACCCTGCCATCAGTGATACACAGCCAAAGGTAGAAACAATTAGGAGAAACCATGGCTGGTACCTTGGCTGGCTTTTCTCAAGACTCCTGGAAATTTACTACAGAGATAAGTATTACCCCAAAATATTTAACACAAGGAACTGGTATTATTTATATTAATACATATTAAATATTTATTTTTCTCTTTCCAGGTTTGTTTAAAATCCTATTCAAAGCATAGGTACGGTCATTTTAAGCATTAAACATCTCCCCATTCCCATGATATGCATCAACAATCTAAAGTCAAACATATATTAATGCATATACCTCTTCTATACTACATTGTCCTTATACTGCGTAAAATCCACAGGCTCCATTCTGCATCAGAATTTTATTTTGCACGCCTAAGTATACTTGTATAAATTTAGTGCTAATAATGGTAATGTCCTTAAAAAAGCAAGGGGGGGACTGCATTTTCCAGCTGAAATAAGATTTCTCATTAAAATTCTATAGCTAGAAAATAAAATACACATTGTCATTGCAATGTAATCTACTCATTAGCAAATGTATGTGAAAGGCAAAAATCCATCAAAGAAAAATTGTAAGTATCACATGGAATTAATTTTTAACATCTATTAAGGTTTGTCATTGTCTCCAAAGTTATCCAGGGGRAAAAAAAAAAAAAAAAAAAAAAAAAAAAAAAAAAAAAAAAAAAAAAAATATTAAAAAAAAAAAAAAAAAAAAAAAAAAAAAAAAAAGATCCATGCAAAAGTTACAGACATTTGTTGCTGAGAAACTACAGGGATACATATAAACATAATCAGAAGAATCTCTCCACTAAACAGCACTTCGGACACAGGAAGCCTGTGGGACGTACTATCATAGATTGTAATACAAGAACTGGCCAAAATCTCCAGGGCATGCATACTCTTGTTTTATGCCAAAGCTGACACCCTAGGAAGGATTTAGGTTCTGAATAAAAGCAACCACCAGTGAGTTAGCAAACAGCTTTTAAACAGACAAATGAAATGGCTATTAAAGGCCGGTCTTAAGGGAAAAGAACTTAAAGATACTTGTTYTCTCGGTAATCAGATGTGGTGGGATACATGAGCAGGGGAAGAGGGGATGGCTGTTCTACGTGTATCAGTCCATTTCAATGCCTGCCTCAGCTTTCTCTCTAGAGCAGTGTCACTGCTTTAACAACATCTGAAATGATACATGGTTTTGGTGTACATCAAATATACACAAGATTTCATTAAAGTAAAACAAAATCCTTCATTTCTGGCAAAGATTTTTCCTATGATGAGAGATTTAGAAATACGGGGAGGGGGAGGGGGGAGTGGAACATATRCTGACCTTTTTTTCTCGATTCTTTTTAAATACAAATTTAGGTGGGATGTTTGGCAATACAGCTAGCAACAACTTACAGAATCCTGATGCATATGAATCTCCCCCAGATCCTTCCCTCCTGCAGTCACTTSCATGAGTAAGGATTTGTAAAGTTTAAAAGCATTCTCTCCTACAACATGGAGATAGCCCAAGAGGACAACAGCACACAATGATGGGCAAGTATTAGCCTGTCCCCTCCACCTATTCRAGATTTAGAAACATGTCTGAATTATTACTACTATATGCATCAGTACAAAGGGCATAATAGATGTCAATGCATTTAATGATTTAACTCTTTTAAGCCACAGAAATATAAAACTAGAAAAAGAAATTATTTGATAATTATGTAGTTATACAGAGGGGGTAAATTTTAATTCTGATTAAGAATTCAGTTCAGTGACACAGAAACATTGTAGTTACTCAATGTTGAGTTAATTTACAAAAATACTAATATTCCRCATTGTGCATTACAATTAATTTAACAAGTGGCTACAAGGAAGTTCTCTGTAGAATTCGRAATATGTTATCAAAACAACAAATGTAAAAACAATAAGAGGATTTGGAATAATATAAGAGAAACTTCTGAAGCTTTTGAAAGTGAATTAAAAGTTTTGCATGCAACTCTACTAGACAAGATTTCAACTTGAGCCTCAAGCAACTGTTAGATCTGTGCCAAAAGCTGCAACACGATACTGAGATTTTAGAGATATAATTTTACATGTAAATCAAGATTACAGTAGACAAATTGAATGCTTGAGTACTCAGGTAAAAAATATCTGACTTGACCCTTTCTAAGAAGCCTGATTTTACAAATGCCCCATCTTTGAGCCTACACCACCATCACATGTGCCAACACCAAAGACAGAATGGGACATGTTTGGCATCACTACCCGCCTCTGTTCTCCCAAAGTGCTCAATATTCATTTTGAGACAAGATGCTTACAGAGCTTTGTTTCATTTAGATCCAAATGTTTYTGCAATAGACACTTTTCATTATTTTTAAAAAGTTATTTTCCAGTCAAATTTAACAATAATGAACAAAGAGCACTTCAGTAAAACTGAGCAAACACATGTAACTAACCCGCTTACTCACTTCACTAAGAAGTGCCTTTGTAAAACTTACTGACTTACAAGAAGTAATTAATCTTTTCCCACTCTCACCATGGCTACCCACAATGATTCCTAAGTATTAGGAATTTTTTTTTTTAAACTGGAGCACAAAGGTGAAAATCATTATGACAGTTAACAAACACATTTTCCTTTCCACAAAGTAGCATGGCATACAGAGAGTAGCACGTCAGACTGCTTCATTAGAAGCATTTAGACAACACAGCCAGGAAATCAAGAAAATTTCAAATCTAAACTTAAGTTTGTTCTGCATTATCTGTGAATGCATATTTGTGTGTGAGTCATCTGCAGAGAGTGAACCCACAGCACAGACAGAACAAGTGCTACGAATACCAAATTTCAAAGGGTACAGTGTTTATCCACCATCTGTTGTTCAAGATTCCCAAAACTGTATGTCATGAAACTTTTCAAATTTAAACTTACTGTGTCAACTTATGAAATAATATAAAAGGGAACACTTGTTTTCATTTAATTTAACTGCAAACTTCTCCAAACAGGGCATTGATTTGAAAGGGGGATTATTTTTTGTTGGGCGAATAAAATTGAAAGGGAAGAATATGAGCACATGGAAACATGATTAGACCCCTAATTATCTCAAAGAACAATAAGCCAGTGAGCATSTAAGATTTTCTCCAGATTTCCTGTCAAGCTCAGTCACTACAAATAGATAAAAAGAATGGCCCTCTTTCTCAGCTTTGCCCAGTATAAAAAATTAAATTCAGCTTTATTTAAAGTTGTCACAAAATAGACTCCCTATTGAAAAATAAGAAATTAATTTAAACTAGTGAGTTGTACTGGTTCAGCATTAATGTTATATTTCYAGAAAGCCTCTCCCTTGCCCACCCGCTGAAGATCCAGTAAGCCAGCTTTTCAAAGGAGCCAGTCTGAAATTTATAAGCTCATGAGAATGCTTACATCATTAACAAACAGCGTTTCCTAGAAGAAATGTGGCCAGGGAATACTGTACTGCAAAAAGCAACAGACCGGTATTTTCAGAGATATAGCACCTTCCACAGCCGTGGCCAAATCTTCAGTGAAACTGCTTAAAGGTATTCCAACTTCAGGAACGAATCCTGTACTTATTTACTCCACGTGGACTTCTTCTGTCAAGAATAATCATACTGATTTTCCACAGGTAAAAAGATTCTGGGTCAGGCTCCTACATTGAATATCATCTTTCACATACACAGTATCCTACTCTACTCTCTCAGTAGGACAAATTCAAGATTAGTTAGTATTGATCAGCAGTGTACAGTTTCCCTTTCCTTAATAAGGTCTTCACAAAATTTTTACTCTCTCCCCAGTGATTAGAAAGACTATTGTGTTGACTTAATCAGTCTATTCTTCCTCATCATGCCTGCAACTATTTTAATTTTTTCTTTATAGTAGAGTAATTGACTCCTGCATAATAGTTCTAACACTAAAAATCAGAAGATTAGTTCATCTGAGCTTGCTCCTATTATGTCTATTTTCAGAACAATTTCACAGATTATTTTCTAGCCTTTTTTCCTATAGAGGATGTCTTTTTTTCATTTTATTTAGAAGCTAAAATTCCATTTTGCTTTGACTTCCTTCAGCTCTTTTTCAATATCTGAAGTCTTACGGAAATCTTGTCTGACAACTTATAGAAGTAATTTAGCACTTCAGATTTTAGTTTTGTACTTTGTCCAAGTAATACCTAGAAAGACATGCTGTTTTCATGGGGTTCTTTTTGCATTAGCATTGGTGCAGTTACCCTACAGTTAAAACACATATTCTTGTGAAAGAACAAATCAGTCTTCTGACCAAGTAACCCAAGAAAACAGAATGATGATTTTCCTCTTAAAGTTTAGAAAACTCATAGTGACTATAATGAAAGTATAAGGCAGTCTTTCTTCCAGGTGGTACAACTGACACCAGAATGCATCATATGCACCTACGAGTGTTCTATGTGAGCTTACCTTTTTAGGAAACTTTCCCCTTTGCTCAGCTTCTTTTCAACAGAAGGGAGAGCAGCTTTTAGAGGCTATCCAATGGAGTCTCCCTGATGGAGGATAGCTGATTAGATAGGATATATCACCACATTCTCTGGCTCTCTTCTCCCAGGACTGCTACTTTTGCCATTATAGGTTGTTTCCCTTATCCAAAATACTGGGTCACATTCTGCTTTCACAGTTCAAAAGCAGGTTGTGAGAACTATTGCTATCTTTTATGAGTTTTTCCAGCAGAGGATGGAGAAGCCAACAGGAGTGCTGGAGCAGCAGTGAGGAATAGCAGGAGGTACCTGAGGTACAAGACAACTGCCTTGACTAAAAGGACACTGGTGTGGGAACAGTGCCCCAGGCACACATCACAGTACTAAAGTGAAAACAGGATGATTAACAGCTCCTAACAAGGTCCAAATGTTGTTCATATCCCATTGGTGTGCCACCACCAGCAGTGCAGCCACTCAGTCCTAATGCAGTCTTGCCCATTGCTAAAGTAAACCTGGGTATTAACCATTTCTGCAAAGTAAATTAATTTGTTCCATATCTCCTTGCAACACTTCTCTACTCCCTGTTTAGTCTTGCTCTTTGCTTAACCTCTGTAGTATCACTAATGACCTTGTGATTCTTTCTTTCTTCATATTTCCTTTAAAAAAAAACAAAACATATTTTTCTGCTTTCTTGAGTATTTTTCAGCATTTCATTACCATATTTTCCTTTTCTCTAACTCTCTAGTAAGTCCTGCGATTACTCTTTTTTGGGTTTCTTGTTTTGTCTGATATTGACTTTAATGTATTCAAGCTTTCTTGTAGTGTCAAAATAACGTAAGAAACTGCATTCCCTGTATAATTAAATCTAACAGAAATCTAAGAGAACCTAACACCAGGTCTAGTTAACCAGCACTTGAAATGCTGCTAAGTAAACTAGAATCTAAGAAAAAAGCTAAGTTTTAGAGTCTTAGGTTTAATAAATATTCAATGAAAATGTCTGTATGTCTTTTTACTTTGGACATCTACTGGTTACACTGCCTTACACAAACATACACTTAAAACCATATCCATAAAATTCTCCAAGGGAGAATTCTTATTCTTTCCTGCAAAGGGAATTTTTTCCCCAAAGTAGGTCACATGCTGAGTATCAGATGCTGCACAAGGCTGAACTTATTAGACAAGGTAAAGAGGGAAAAAGAGGACATTTATGAACACACAGACACACTAGGAGAGGGGAAGCGAACTTGTAAGAAGCCTGAGGAAGTCTTTGGGAAGCTGAATAAAGCAAATAAGAAGGTGAGAGTGGACAGGAGGTAGGGAGGAGATCGTGTCTCTTGACGAGAGGGCAGGAAGCTGAGGGAAAAGGATGAAGAATGTAATTCTCAGTGCTAGAGGGGTTCGTAGTGGTTTTTCTTTGGAGGAAAAAGCAAGCCTCAGAGTAGCC
Organism: Phoebastria nigripes; assembly: GCA_035582835.1. Classification (NCBI taxonomy): domain Eukaryota; kingdom Metazoa; phylum Chordata; class Aves; order Procellariiformes; family Diomedeidae; genus Phoebastria; species Phoebastria nigripes. Next base: position 1,137,942 of record JAYKAV010000922.1, on the reverse strand, counting down.
AGACCACAAAACCCCACTTCTGTTTGAGGCTTCTGGGTGATGCTATGAGCATTAACATTTATAACATGATAGTCATTAATAAGTGGTAACTTGGTGTAACAACAGACAAGCCAAGAAATATCCTCTTCTGGAAACCACGCTACCTTCACGTATCCAAGCTGATCCTTAAACAGCAGGGACATATTGACAAAGAAAAACTGAAGCAATCCTGAAAACCTGTGCTGGTACTGCCTTTGCTTCTGTGTCTTTCACCAAAGGAGGAACACAGTAACTTGAAATCATCATCAACATGTAAATCACATGAAATAAAACAAATTGGGTAGAGAGGGACAGTGTAAGAGAGAGAGGAAAAAAGCAGTATTTACTTTCTGTTTGACGCCTGGGTATGAGATGGGAAGAGACAGAAAAATTCTGTCTACAGAGTTCAGCAATTCTTAGGAAAGAGTTGAAATTTGAAGAACAAACTGTGTAGTATTATTACTGCTGGTTGGAGTCAAAAAACATCTTTTGAGCTATGATATATACAGAATAGCTGATGATAATGAGATAATAAACAGAGATGAATATAAAGAATACCTTTTTTTTTTTAACTGTGGCATTAGGCCACAATTAGTATTAGAAAAGCCTCCTGACAAGATTCAGCAAAAATTAGAATTGATAAAATTTGAAATTTATGGTCAAGGGGAAATGCTACTATCTAAGCAACACCTTGACCTTTGCTTTCAGGTCAAATCAGCAGAAAAAATATTTCTGATCTAACAAAATGGCAAATATAATTAATTTAAAATATTTTTGTAAGAGGTGTCATAGATGAAGTTTTATGAAAAAATTCCCCTTGGAAAACTCTTTTTTACAAAAGCATCTCGGAGATCTTTCGTATAAGATATGGTCTTGTTTTTCTCAACTTGTTACATCAGGAACTCCTTTTCGTTTGAACCATTACTCAACAGAAACAGGGCTGAAACTTAGGAACACAGTTGGCAAATGAGAGAACGCGCACAATCAAACCTATAAAAAATTGTCTGTATAAAAATTGCTTGCAATATATTTATATAACAAAATAAACATATAATTAAATGCCAGCCAAACTCATCTGCCCCTGAAGCCATCATTAATTTCATATACTTTAATACACTTGCTGCTGCATGTTTACAAATGTTTTCAGAATTTCATAAAATATGCATGATCTGAACTTGCTAATTGGCAAGTGAAAGGCTTTTCTTTCATTACTTATTGACTACATTCTTCTCCTGAACTGATTCTAATTAAGGGAGGGCTTAGCATTGTACCTCCGTGAACTGTGCCATAGCCCTCAGGTAAAACTGTTCTGTATGGGTAATTTTGTTATTGTCTTTTCTGTTTCATAGTGGTCCCAGTTTTGTTGCTACATATACATTTCCTACTGTTTTAATTACAGTTTTTATCATACACTGCAACAAGCACCGGAAGTCATGAATCATGAACAATATGGATATGCTCAAACTGTCCCCTAAGCATGGAAAGGCACAGGGTCCCTGCACTCATATTGCCTAAATTCAGGTTCTTGCAGCCTTCCATGATGTCCATCTGTCCTGCTTTCCTGTATTTTGTAACATCACTGCATGGAAGGGCTCTTTGGGGAAGGAAAGAGAAAGGTTTATGGAGCTGGGATGCAACCAGACATACTTGGGAGCTTTCCTGCCTACCCTAATTTAAGCGTAGCTTATTCTGTTACGTGCTGTGCAAAGACAGATCCCAAACACCCTAAAAGTTTACAGTCTAAGTGTAAGAAGATGCATGGAATACCGGTGGTACAAACAAACAGATGGGCGAACACAAGGAACCAGTGAGATGTGCTATTCAGCAAGTGATGCCAAACAGGAGGTTGGAAGAGCACAATGACGTGGCTCTGTTTTGGTAGAAGTGGTGAAAAGAGCTGTCAGTAATTCCAGGATAATCAACCTCTTCTTATTAATACTTAACACCATGTTTTAGGCAATTTCTTCACAAACATCCTCTCCTCGTGGATGTCATATCTTGCATGAAAACATGCAGAATGAAATACTGCATAAATCAGCAGATGTGAGCTTTAACTCTTCTCCCTGTCCTCCCCACTATCTTTTCCAGCCTCACCTGGTGCACAGTGAGCACCCTGGGCTCTGACACTGCTGCGGCCCCACAGTAGTGCGCTGCACTGAGCTGTGTGCTAAAACTGCGTAACTTCATATTGTTAACAGAGCTATAAGGATCTGTTCAAGCTAGGGAGCTCCAAATTTGACATTTTGCAATATCTGAATTCTGACATGTGATGACTTATCTGCTTGGAATTAGGGAAAAAAAAGAGGAAACAAAAATCATATAAGATTCACCAAAAAGCTCTATGCACTAAACAGTGAATTATAAATTAAATTAAATTAAATTCTACTCACATGAAGTAGAATTTTTAGATGAACTGAAGAGAATGAGAACTAAAGAAAACTACCCTACTCCCACTGAAACTCGGTGTGTTTCCAACTACTTTAATAAAATTCTGGGCATACAGAAGATTCCCATTATTTTTAGCATTGGAGATGGTGGTGGTGAGTGATACAATGAATGGAAGAACAACTTTGTTTTGCACTTACGCACAAGGAAGAAAACAGAAATGGGATAAAAACTTCATGTCTCACAAAAATAAGCCAGGTCAAGGACAAATCATTGACACAGAGTGCACAGTGAGAGGTGTGAAATATGCCTCAAAAATAAATAATATGTAGTTGCAGAATCACAATTCAAACTATTAGTTTCCTATTTGCCTTTTCAGGAGAGAAGAATGATCAATGGCAAAGATGGATTAGATCCCTTGCTCTCATTCCAGGTGAGGACTGGAGAGAAAGCAAGTGGATTCTTCGGTTGCAGCTAAACTTACACAAATGAAACATAGAAAGAAAAATAAATCATGTTTCGGTCCATCCAGTGAAAGCGTTTGAATGAAGAAGCATGCCCTTTTGATGATCTCCTCCTCTATAGTTGGCAAGGGACATTTGTTTTCATTATATGATGAAGCTACTTTAGGGATAAATTTCCCTCTTCTYAAGTCCATTAATAACTGTTTAGAAAAATAACATGAACTGAAAAGCCCAGATCTAGTACCTGCATGCCATGAAGAAAACCAGTTAAATCAGAGCTGTCATATCTTTTCCAACTTAAACAATAGCAGAATCAGAACAATAGTGAAACAATAGTGAAATACTGCAAAACTACAGTCACCTGTAGTTCCATGAAATCTAGTCAACTGGATTTAAATGAATCAGGTGTTAAGAGAGTTCCTGGACTTCTTTATTTCAGATGCCCCAAGCCTGTCTGTGTTTAAGAGGCATTTGGACAATGCCCTTAATAGCATGCTTTAACTTGGTCAGCCCTGAATTGGTCAGGCAGTTGGACTAGATGATCATTGTAGGTCCCTTCCAACTGAAATAGTCTATTCTATTCTAACTCAATTCTATTCTATTCTGTTCTATTCTATTCTATTCATCTGTTGTATTGTGCTAACTCCAGGAACACTAGTCATGAAGCAGAACTTGATTATCCTAGCACTTTACAAACACAGAACAAGATGACGCTTTCAAGGTGCTGAGAGTAGCATAATGTAACTTTGGGGAACATGTACAGCTACAGTTTGATACACCTACGCTGCCTTTCAGCACAGGCTTGAGCTGGTGGGGGTGTGTTAACCACAACACTCAGAAATAGTCCTCATGCACCACAAGCTCACTCCTCTCCTTACTTCAACACTAGTGGCAAATTATATTGCCTCATTGTTCAGTTGTGTGCTGTATGGACAAGGGCAGCTGAAGTTATAAATGCATAATCCAACCACCTGCTCAGGTGACAGAGAGCACGACTGTGGTTCCACATAGCCTGAGGAGGAATGTAGAGGATGCTTTAATGCTTCTGGAGCAGGTGTAGATTCAAAATCAGAGTCTAGCCCTGGAGCACCAATTTACTATATGACGCATTCTGCATGCAAATGAGGATTTGATCTGTCCTGTTTATCTGTCTAGATAGGTTTTAAAATCAGGAATCTTACAGTGTTGTCTATGAGCACATTCCTCAGAATCACAGGAAAAGAGGTCCTGGGTTTCTGAGTTGAGCCCTGTGGCTGCTGCAGACAACTGTATAAAGTAATCCCTTTCATAAGCTGGTCAAGCTCTACTTCAAAAAATATTCCTACTGGAAGGCTATACCACAAAGCCAGTGTTAGGAGGGACGCTTAATGGCTTTGAAGTTAGTGAGTTTATTCAATTTTCAGGCTAAATTTATACATGGCCAATTCAGACTCATTTGTTATTCTATCAACAAATTCCTTTGATCTACCTAATTATCCTCCCTCTCTGTTTTTTACCCTCAAATGTATTTACAGATGGCAATCATCTCTCCTCTCAGTCTTTCCTTTTCTAGACTTAATGGGACAAGTTTTTAGACTCTTCTCAGAAGCCAGCCTGTTACCTACACTAATCTAGTAGCCATTTCCTGAACCTATCTTCATTTAAATTCATTTTGTTTAACACAGGAAACCAGACACAAATGCAATATTCCAATAAACCTAATGATACTTTGGCACATAGCTTTAATATCATTTCATATCTACAGGAAATACCTTCTTTGATATTGCTAGGCCTGCACATCTTTTTCAGTTTGTCTTTTGTACAACTACTTAACATTAGTTTACTTATACAAAACTACTTCATGAAAATCTTTTTCACCTCTGTCAGTTAATGAGCTTTAGTTATGTAGCATAAGTTCTTGTTCTTAGTTACAGGTACTTAACATACCAGTTGGTATGATTAAATTTAATTACCTTTCTTTTACATCCGTTCTTGAGATTACTCACTGATCTCTTTAGGATACTTACATCCTCCCCATTCTGAAAACTCTTCCCAATGCTGTGGCATCAGGTAATTTCACTGACATACAGAGTATGTCAAGTAGAAACATTTTGTGCTAAGATCATTACTAAACCGAACACATCTCAAGAACCATCCTAGAGGACTCACCTTAAAATCTTCCAGTTACATCTTCAGAGCAATCCCTGCCATCTCCCATAAACACAGGTACTATCCATTTCACAGCTTTTTTACTAATCCCCACATTCTCCAGCATAATGCTTACTATGTTTAAGTCAAGAAAGGGAACATAGATTTTCTTTTCCTAGGAAGTCAGTTACAAAAAAGCTATCAAATTACTCTTGGTAATTTAGCTTTGCTAAATTGTGTTGAATTTTATCAAATTTTCCATTTATTTCCATGACCTGAATATGAAAGAACATTCAAAGCTGTTCTAAGTTTAGCATGCTATTTAGCTGAAACTACGGGTTACAACAYGTTTTCTCCTTCCCCATTACATGAACTTGCTATATTCCGCTTCAAATGTGTGACCGCTGACTTGATGGATGTGTTAAAAACTTTATTTAGTTTATTTAAAATTCCAGAAAGGAGATCACCTGCCCTCCCACAACTTAAATGCATTTTGGGCTCTTGAAGTTTTCCTTGCTCATACACTCTATTTCTAAACAATTTGCTGTTTTGCCTTTCATCCATATTCAGAATGATGGTCCTTAAGAAATATGGAGTCAAAGTACTAGTTTGAAGATAGCACAAAACCAATCACTATTTTATCTCACTGAATAGTGCTCCAAAACTTATTCCCTGTTCTTTTTCTAGTTAGAAAAGAAACTTGTAATGATTTCCTTTTATTTTTTTAGCAAGGTCTATTTCAGCTTGACTTTTGCCAATTCTCACTTCTCCCTAAAATACTGACCTCTCAGATGTACTTTTTGACACAGGCCAATCCTTTTTTCTACTCTTAATATTCTTTCAGAGGATCTTTTCCTCWACTTAAGGCCCAGGATCCTTCCTTACAGCTTTTTTCCCCACTAAGTTGCAAAACTCATTCAGAGTCTTTCGAAGTCTTCTCCATTTCCCGTGTTTACCTCTGCAACTTAGCTCAGTAACTGGTTCCTTTGGTTTCTTAAAGTTCTCCCTTTATACACTGAGAAACCCAATTAAAACATTTTCTTTTCATTTAAACAATTGATTTGATAGGACTTGCTCCTAAGTTCTTTGCTAAATTCAGATCTTCTATGAGATCTTTATTAGTGAGATCTAAAATATTACCATTTCTTTCTGTTTCAGTCACTATCTGGTAAATAAATATATTGGCTATGAAATCCAGGGATACCTAGTATCTGTTATTAGCACCACGTGTCCTCCAGATAGAGAAGTTATGTCTCTTGTAATTGTACAATCCCCAGCATTGCTTCTCTCAGTAACCAGAAATACCAAAATTGAAACAACCATCACCAAATTCAGCTAGAAGAGGGGGAGATCAATAAGCAAAGTCATGATGATATAGATGAGAAAATAATTACTATACTAGCATTAGTCTGTGTATTTTTAAAGATCAATAACACACTAGAAACAGGCTAAGATAAGTGCATAAAAGCTAAATAACCCCATGGGCCATTTTCCCCATCGCACGTGTACAAAATTATTAAATTTAGTATTTATAAAATATTTGCATAGAAACATGAAAAATACACAAATAATTATATTGGTGAATGGAACACAAAATGAACACAGAACAAAGCCTCTGCCTGCTGTGGTTTCTGTGAGCTCTTCACTCTGTAGATATTACGCTGAAGGATTTTAAAAATCGTTTTTACTTGTTTACATTTATGAAACTACTTCTATCAGCTCTATCAGCAGACTAAGCAAGGCAATTATCCTATATCACCCTCTTCATTAGGGCCAGATCCAAAATCCATTAGTGACTGTGAAGAGTCTCCTATTGGCTTCATGAGGCTTTGGATCAGTTTACGAGTGCGTGCCTAAAGCAAGATGAACATGCCATCTGTTTTTTTCTCTGATGGTCTGATTTCTATTCTCTACCCATTCCTTTAGAATTTCTGGTGGGTGCCTTTTCTTTTTTTCACTTTTTGCATTTTCTTTTTTACCAGCTACAATAGCATTATCTTCTTCACTACCTCTGTAAGTTAAAAAAGTACAGGATGTTGCCCTATCTCTAGCTTCTTTTCATAATATTTTCAGGTTATAGCTTGCTTTCTTTTTGTTTGTTAAATAGCCACATATTCCTGTATGAGATCAAGCAAACAGCAACACACTCTTCTCTCCTACAAATATGAGAGGACACTGGTTTTGGTTAGCATAAAAACTACAACAAATAATAATTGGCTGAATTTGGTCAGTTTGCAGGTTTAACAGAAGTGCTATTTAATTCTGTTCTAAACAATACTGCTGCTTCAGTAGGCTTTTTTCAAGGAAACTATTGCGAAGTGCTTTACTATTTAACTGATACATTACGAAGATAAAAGGAATGAGAGAGAAAATAAATGAAAAAAGAAGAAAGGGAAGGAAATTTACAGGTGCTTGTCTATGCCTTATGACACTAGAACAAAATAATTAGAAAGAATGGTTTCTCCATACATTTAAGTTTGCATACTGCTTTAAATTATTCACTGGGTTAATGTCTACTTTCTCAGTATCTCCAGAACAATGAACTGTTTTCTCAAGCAATATACTGCTACAACAACAAAATTATTTAGGAGTGACTTACTTTTTCACTCAGTCTTGCCTGTGTCTAATGCCTTCAAACTTGCTTCCCAGCAACAGTACAAGAAGTCAGACTCTACCTTGCAGCACAGACATTCACTCAAAAACCACAAGAAAAAATCAGCTCCTGTTTTCTGCAGTAGTCTCTTCGAATTGATGTTGACATCATTCTTGCCACCGATCAATTAAATGACAAATGTCTAATGACTGGGTTTTCCACAGTATAAATGTTAGAGGTCCCAAATGTTGTGTGATGGGGATATACTGCCCTTTCTTACATCCAGAGAGAACTCTTATATATGCTTTCCTTGCAGCACTTTTGTTTTGAAGCATACACCATTGTCTATGATGCAAACACTGTGACCTTCAAATCCCTGAAACGCTTTGCAGTGCACTTTTAAAAGGTGTTGCTGTTGCAGGAGAGGTTTGGATCAGTTGTTCTGATCAATGCAACAACTCATATAATTTCCCAAAAGTGCTTTGGATACTGTCAGAAACTCTGAAAATTAATCTGAACCATCTCCCAGATGTGTTCAGGTTAGAAATGTCAAAAAGAGAGACTTAAATCCATCTGTTAAAATTTCTAGCAAGATTTGTCCTGCTGGTACTACTGTATCCTAGCAATGATGCAAATGAGGATTTTCTTATTTAGAAATGAAAACAAAGCCATATTCCTTGCTCTACATCAGACCAGGAGTCAGTAAATCAAGTCATAAATAGCATCCCGAATAACAATTTTAGCAAATCTTTGGAGTACTAAAAAAACCAGCACTTAAAGAAGAGATAATCCGTTGCAGCTGGAAATAGAATGAGACCTGAGATCCAGTTTTCTACCCACTCATTGAGCTCACACCTAATGTTGTCTCTGGGTTTTAGATTGGAACTTTTTAAAATGCAAAATGTCCTAGTAGTCCCTTAAAACAATTGCCAGCCTCCCTGGGAAAGATTAACATCCTTGGGCTACAGAAACAAATTCCCTCTAAGCTATTGTCTTCCTGGCCCTGATAACCATGAATTCTTGACTCCACAGTAGCTTTTCTTGCTCCTTTGAAAGGAAGGCTCAAACATCTCCATATCATATGGATGCAAATTGCCTGGGGACTAAAGTGCTTTCTTAGGAAATCAAGGAGATCTTAATCACCCATGTCTCCACCTGAATGGTGGGATACGAACAGATAGGCAGCTACCACATGTCTTTTCTTCCCTCCCTATTGATTGAGCAGGTTCAGAGTGCCTCTGCGAAATCAAACTTCTTAAGTGACTCAAACCCAGAAACATCACGTTCATGAATCTCGCATGGTGCCAGTTGAAAGACAAGTGGTGATCTATGAGCAGCAGCACTTCCAGGAAAGCACAAGAGTGGAATTAGGATCACCGGCATCAGTGACAGCACATTCTGAAATGCACACGGACCCTGTGGTACCTAAATTGCTATGCACTTTAGAGTTGGAAGCCTGCATTTCATCTATGTGGCTGTTTTGGCCATCTAAGTCCCTTTATGAATCTGAGCCACAAATACCACCTTTCTCCCAAATGTGGAGAAGATAAATGCATTATTATATTATCCAGGTGAATCACTGCCTTTATTGGCATAGTGATATATTGTTAAATATCCTATCCACATAAATAGCATTCTCTAAGGCAAAACTTCAAGATGCTTTATATCCAACTATGACTCTTACCACTACTTTTTGTTCAAAGAAGTAACAGCTTTTCTGCTAATGYGGCTCTGATAGTTATTTACAAGGCAGGCATGTGCAGGATAAACAGATGCTCTGGAGTCCTTCATTTTTTTGGAAAACCTAATTGAGAAAACAACACACACTAATCATGAGAACCAATTTACCAGGTATCTTCATGGATGCATAACTTTGCTCTTTACTTATTATTAAAATTATTTATATAGTCAATTCTTAGACCGTAACATCTTCAAAAATTTTATTTTTTTCCAAAGGTAAGAAAGAAAGAAAGCAATTATCACCAGATTTTAAAGACCTCTGAAAGCTAGGGCATCAATAAGATAACGGTAAAAGCAAAACAAAACACACACAGTCATTGGAAATGGAAGAAATACAGGAAGATATTGCATTTGCTTTTTGATGGCGTTTTCCAGGGTATCCCTGTTTGCACATTGTCCCTACATTTTTGTTATTCTAAATTTTCAAGAAGGAGAGAGGATTTGGGGCCATTCAGATTTTGATAAAAGTTATAATAAWGTTTACATTTCTAGTTCCGTTTTCAACTTAAGCTTTAAAAATGTTGGTTTGCCATTCAGTTTCTCAACAAAACCTTTCTGTCTCGTAGGCTGCAGATCTCTAGGCAGTCTAAAATTCACCTGCAACTAAACCCACCTGGTTTGGAGCTTTTTTGCTCCACCATTTTCAAGCTCCTATCAATCTCTTCATGACTTAGTTTGTCACTGTACATCTGACCACTAGGGCTTTTTGTGGTTTTTTGGGGCATAGTTATACTTTAAATACATTGCTATGCAAAAAAACTCAAACTAACACTGACTTTGTGGTGTACAGTGGAATATATTGACTCTGTTTAGCATCACAGTCCTGTCAGTGTATTGTTGCACATATTGCTGTTGAGAAATAGTTAATGTGGTTGTGCTCCCTTTAGTGTAGCTGGCCTCCAGGATCCAGCTTGGTTGCTGCACTGTGCTTCATTATTCACTTTGACTTGTGCATTTTTCATACATACACTCTGTTTTCCAGTGAACCAAGAGCTTTTATATTCATAAATCACTTTTGCTAGTTAGCCATGGTATCGAGAGAGTAGATTTACCTGAGAAAACACAATACAAGCAAAATGCTTGTTAAGCATAGCAGAATAATGTAACAGGAATGAAAATCTGACAATTTCCAAAGCATACATTTGTGTCCCATAACAGCTGTTACTGTTTTTATTTCCACTTCAGGTAGGCTGCTTTAGTCTAATGTTTATTCCTATTTTGAAATTTTGTTTATATCAAGTGTGTGTTATTTCAACCACTTTTTCTTAGCAGTTGTTTTCAATGAGCATGTATTTTTCACACATACATTACTTTTTCTTTACTCTTATTGAGGTTTTTCTCTATCCCTCCTCCACTATATTATAAGCAAATCTGAACAAGCTGAAGACTATTTTTCCTGAAGGTTTCAAAAATCCTATACAAAAATCACTTTGGTCATACAGAGTTGTCTCCATTTATGGAAGACTGGTTTCCAGTGAAGACACTCCGATATATCATCTGGTAAACGTTAAGAACTTGTGGAGTTGATCTCTACTGACTCTGGTCACCATTAAATTGATAGCATTTAACAACAGTCATTATGCTATAGCACCTGAAATACCCTGTTCCTCAGAACAAGGAGATAAAAATATTTAATTTACAAATAGAGTTTTGGAAAAATGTCACCTTTTTAATTATGTCCAAGTAGGTAATCAATACCTCAAAGTTAATCTAAGACAGAGGACACAACTGGATCATTTACCTTGAACTCCTGCCTAATATAGGCTGTAGGACCTACTTAAATCATCTCTGGAGAAAAATATCACTTAATTCCACAATGTCTCTTCCTTATGCAGAGCAATGACTGCAAAAAGGAGACAAAAGCCAGGATAGGCCTTGCAGTTTTCCCCCTCCTTATAGAAATTGAGCACACATCTGTCTCCCTGCATTCCCTGAGAACATTTTTTTTTCAAACCAAAACTGTAGCTTTAATGCCTTCTTAACTTAATGTCTTCTACTTTTCATAAAGTAAAGGAAGGATGGCAGTAAAGGATGCTATGTTGTTTCTGAGCTTTCAGTTTGCCTTGCTGATCTCTCAAAAATATGCTACATACCCAGCTATGTGTCACATGTATACACTAACGTGGCTGAACCTGATCTTAACCACCAACATCCTGCTGTGTTCCTTGTCCTTCCCAAAATGTCCATTTTTGCCCTTTATCAGATTGGTTAGTGTTTGACAACCTTTTTTGCATTCATTAATATTCTCTCCTTCTTAGTACATATATTATGCTCCTTTTTTTTTTTCTATCAGCTACTGTCTTTCTTGCTGCCTAACACTCTTTTGCCTTTCCTAAAACTTTCATCCAGTCCTTCTCATTTTTCATTGCTATCCTATTAACATATTTAAGTCCAGTGTCAACTTGTCTAAATTCAACATCAAACTATCAGCTCCTGTTATCTCCTTCCAGGTAGGATGAAGAACACTCTCTTAAAGGTTATTTCTCATGTAAGTGAATGTTTTCTCTGACCAAGTCACCCCTTAATTTCCCCCCAAGAAGCTAAATTCATGAAGCTTCGTGTGTCTCTCACTAAGAGGGTGTGTTTTCCAAAGTCACAATAACCCTCAAGGCCTTCCCTAAAGACACTTCAGTTATCAGTATCTTTTTCAAGTAGAATTAAGCAAGATATTCCAAAAGTTTTACGCCTCAGGTCCCAAATCTTGTTGTATTCCACATCGCAAAACCTATTCTACTCCGCAGTCCTCAGTTATGCACCTGAGGTCTTCACTAGACACCAGACTGAAAATTTGTGTTCGGCTGATGACCAGCCAAGGAGGCCCAGGATTTTTTGCAGATTCATTCCTTTCCAAGCAGGAGTCCTTAATTTCATACACAGGCTGTATTCTCTTTCTTGACATATGACTTCAGATCTGGCCAGTTTATAATACCTAACTGTGTTTTACTCAGCACAGTCTGGCACTCCTTTTACTCTGACCTACACAGATACCATGATGACTCACACCATCCCGGTTACCCTTTTTAAGCACTGCCACGGCATTAGCTCTCTTTCGATAAACTGAAATGTCTTCAGTACTCAAAGATCTTTTGAAAACCCAGCATGACAGATGCAGACACTGTTCAACTAACTCCTTTAGAAATCAGATTGGAAAATCAAGGCCCTAGCCCATTCTCATAATTAAAGCTAGTTTGGGGCTTTATTCATATAGAGTTGCATTGGACTCTAAGTCCTCGCTACATTTTGATTTATCTGTTTTCCTTCCACCCAGTTAAACTAGCACTGAAGTTTCAGGAAGATCATGGTTTTCCTCATCGGTTTCCTCAGCCTGTTTTGATAGATATTTCTCTGCTGCTGGGAGAGATGAATAATGGCATTGTTTGGAGATGGAAAATCAGGGTAGACATTGATTTTTAATGGCTTTTGTTACTTTAGCTCAAAATTTATAGCTCTAAGCAGTTACAATTCCTTTTTACTGTAGCTCTACACATACACACACACTTGACTCACTCATTTCTCCCTCAGCCACATGAATACACCTAGAAATGTCATATTCCTTTTCTAAGCTTCCTCTCAGAAAGGCATTCCCCCCCATTTGAATTATAAAAATAGATCTCTAGATTTCCTATGAGAAAGCTTAATATGAAATCTCTAAGCATATTCATTATAATGTTACTTGCATAGGTATAGCATTCCTTGCTTAAAAATCCAATTATGATTTCAATATTCAGTGTTTTAATTATCTTACACGTTTATTGGCAAAACGAGGTACAAGTTCCTCACTGTGTAGTGCAGCCCTATTTCTGCTTTGGAAATATAATTAAAATATCTATTTGTCAAGTATTTATTTTATAACTACATTTGCCAGTGTTTTGTATAAACTAATTATTCATATTACATTTCTCATTCCTAAATAAATATTGGATGGACAAGTAGTTAGTGCACATATTTTAGCATTTTTAAAAATTCAAGGAACATTTTAAGAATATAAAATTGCTATCTTCTTTCCCTTTTTCCTAACCTTCTGTAAATTTTGCACTACTCTTAAGATCCTTGATATCAATGGAGTAGGTACTTTTCCCTGCATACTCTTCAAAGTGTACTTCAGTAAGTAGGCTACTAGAGTACAGATTAGGATATGTGTATTTTCATGCTCCTTTTCTGTGTTTCAGGTTTCCTCATCGTGAAATATGATAAAAACACTAGGTACGTTATCATCACCACCACAGTTGAGAAAAATATTTGCACTTTAAAGCATTATTTAACATTAGTAAAGGTTAAAGTTACAAGCTCATAATTTATTTTATTAGTTCTTTTTTCCTATATAGTTTAATTCCTGTTAATGGCAATCTATGTATTAAACTTTCATAGTGAAAGTATGCTAACTGGACCTCTCTTCTGCTTTGCAGGTGAGGTATAGGAAATGTGTATTGTGCTCCAAGTGCAACCAGTTAAACTCTGCAAAATTAAAAACCACTCAAAAAAATAAATTATTCATAGAATTCAGTCAGAATTCATATATCACATTAAGCTGCATAAGGTGACTTTCAAGCCATGCTCGAGACTCACCAGCTAGGTCAAACTCTTAGGCTAAAGCAGTATCTTGCACTATAAAACATGCATGAGCAGCATACAATTGCTTTTCAACTACTTACAGCTTCAGCACACCTGAAGTTACCTTACCCATTTGACATTTAGTTGCAGTTTTAAATATAGGGACAAAATTTGAGAGGAAATGGTCTATATCATATAATTCCAAAGAACTTCCACATGCTACAAAGTGGGCTGTTGTTCCTGCAAAACTACTTTGCAAAAAAGCATACCAGATCAATTCTCGACCCTCTTTTGACGAGAAAGAGCTTTTCTTCCCTTCATAGAGTCAGAGAGAAGCTGGATGGTAGTTATAAGTAGAAGACAAATGATCTTCTGGCTGCTTCAAATATAACTGCATAAGAACAGAAAATAACTGCAATGCTGCATCCAAAGAGCAAATTAGAAATTTTTATTGTGATACCGTATTACTATGTTACGATGCACAGCAATGACAGTTGTGGAATTCAGTCTGGGTAAGCCAGCGGATTATTTCCTCCTTTTTTCTCCCCCTTATTTCTCTCCGTCTTTGCAGTGCTATTCTCTACCGAAGTGGCACACTGATTCCTCAAGGTTGAGTGGCCCTAATTTATGCATTACAATTGATTCTAAATTAATAACAAAAATGAAAGGCAATTTTCTGCAATGCAAAACATTGCTTTTTCTGAAGAGACAAAACCAGTACATCAAAGATGTCTTTTAAAAAGTCCTGCCTCGAAAATGACCATCTTTGCTGCAAGATGATTACTATCATCTCCAGAATGATTCATTTTCTACCAGTAAATTGAGGTTCATCGTTCTCATTTATTTAAATGTACATATCATTTTAAATCTACATATTATTTGCCAATGCCAATTGCAAAACTAAGTGAAAACTGAGCCAAACCACTGCTTTGTAGCTCCTTGGTTTGTCATATTTTTTTTCTGCTCTGCTTTCTCAATCTTTCTGCAAGAAGATTCCTACATACTTTCTTGGAAAAGTCAGCATCTCGGACACACATATTACTCCTTTTTAGTGTATACATACACTCCTGTTAGTGCTTCAGAAGCTTTTATTCAGAACTGGTATGTTTATTTGGAAGTCACACTTGCAGCTCTGTTCATTAGTGACTAGTGCTGATTGATTTGAAGTATTGCAGGGTGGGACACCTCAGGTTTGCTTGGGTGGTACGCTTAGATTGATTTCTACTAGTAGGCTTTTTATGCCAGTTTGGAAAAGCCGAACGGCGTGGAGCAGAATACCCATTTGTTTGCACGTCCTGAAAATTGGGACACTATCCGAGCACTCAGAACACCCCTAAATCTGTGCTAAACTCTCAAATCAATAAAGGGTTTATTCCTGCAAAAGTTTTTCCAGGCAAAATTATTGTCTAATAACAGCAGAAATGCTAAGCTGGAGGGAAAACATCTGCTTTCCTGCATCAGCCTAGAGGACTAGGATACGGCTCCAAAAGGCTGCCCTGTTTCATGGTGCAAAGATTTTTTTCATTAGACCAACATTATCTACTGCACACTTAAGTATTCCTTTCAGAAACTGCGATATTCTGCAAGCTTAACTCTGTAAAAGTCTCAGACTCCCTGCAGAGGGAGTTTCACTCTGCCAAAATTCACTGTTATCCTGGGATGGCACAAGACACCCCTGTGATGCTTTCTCTTCTCCTTTCACTACCAAGGCAACTTCACAACCAGCCTGTGTTAGATGCTCACTTTCCAAACACCAAACAGGAGTGAGACAAAGCTTGGACTTCGTCAGGTAAAGATAATAGAGTAAATAAGCTGAAAGGCCACATCCTAAAGAGCTACATCTAAAGTAAAGGCAATTTTCATGTAAAGCTGTAAATAATACAAAAAAGCAGCAGAATTATTCACTGCAAACTATCTGGTGAGAGCAAGTGAGTTAGGAAATGAGATAAAGGCAATAAATGAGTGTTATTACCTGAAAAATAAAATGTCAATATAATAATAATTTAAAAGAAACAGCAGCAGAACACTGCCTCTAGGCAGCTATGACTTGCATGAAATAACTTTTCACATAATAGGTAACTCAAGGTCTCAGTGATCTTGGCAAAGTTAAAGGGATAACTTTCAAGTAGAGATGAACATGAATAATTCTTTTTCCTGTACTCACATAGGCGGCTTTTGAACTCTTAAATAAATGCTGCTTAACTTTTCAGCTTTTCTTCATTTTTGATATGGAATATACATCATTACCACTACTGGGAATTTTTTTCTGCAGTTGATTTTTAATTCGTTTCTATCACTTTCAGAATACTTTCTAGTATTGTGTTAATGCCTTCTTTCTAGTATCTGTATTTTCTACTGACACGCTCTCCCTGCACAAATTCCCTGTGAGTTTTCAATGCAGAGAGTTTAAGTGACTTCAGGCTTGTGATTAAATATATTGGAGAATGAAATTTCTTTTACTCCTTTGGGAACAAAATGGCTCAGTGTGTCGAGTGACTCTTATTAAATTTAAAAAAATATATCACACAATCTCAAATTTTCTTCTTCTCCTTGAGCATTCTTCAAAGCTTCAAATTATTTTGAAAATGCTAAAATACCACAGTGAGATTTCATAACAGAATATTCTGTTATTCAAAATTTCTCACACAACAGGAAAACTCTCATAATTTTCCCTGGACCTGAGGACTCATTGAATCAAATTGTGAACCCCTCATCTAAAGAAATACCTAGAAACCACTATATGAATTACTAAAACCAGTGAATACATAGACCTTCAAAAATAAATATACAAATGAATAAAAGCCTAATTCATAGTAATGAAAATATTCTTTGCCTTGGAAAGCTTGAATCATCAAGTGTAAATCCAAACTATGTATTTTTTTCTATCTGAAATATAAAGCTAGCACACATGTATGGAAGGGGACATCCTTCACTGCGATAATACCCTCAGAGGAGTTTAAATGGCATCGCAGTGATAAATCCAAGTAAATACACTATTCTGATTTAATTGAGCTAGAATCCATGCAACACTTTTCAGACACTTAGATTTAAAAGCAAGGTTCTAGGATAACAATATGAAAATACAAATTTCTTTGATAGGCACCCAGAGGGAGTTAAATGTATAGTATTATTTCAGTTTCTTTTCCTAATCACAGTGTAGYTATAAACTGTAGCAGTTAAAATATTTTCCCTAGTCACTTACAGCCTTTTCCCCTCCTTTGCCTCCCTTTTTGTGGCTTTGCAGGTTTTTGTGTTGTGACTATTGGGATGAGAACTGCTGCCACTCCACAGCTGGGAAAGGATGCACCCTCTGCACAGCTGTAGCAATGATGACACGTAGGGCAAGTCTTCCGTATAAACAGAGGCTCAATGGAAAGCCATGTGCTTTTTTAGCACTTGGCCTGGATAAGTCAAATTCTTCTGGCAGTGCATATCCTGAAGCAGTCCAGATCATCCCTATCTGGAGAGGACAATGTTAAACAGACTAGTCCTCCTAGTCCTATCACTGCTTTTGGGAAAACTGTGGGCAACTCACCAGTTCTACCTCACCGCACTCCCAACCTGTAGCAAAGCAATTGTTAACAGCAATAACAATAAATAAAAATATTTTGTTCAAATCTCTAAGAGGGATATAATATTAACAGCTGTTCCTTCACTTCTCTAGCCAATAGTCTTCAGTAAGACAGTTACGTGGGTTTATTGAGTTTCCAGTCCCAGRCACTGAATGTGGAGAATGACAGCTACCAACAGCGGGCAGGAACTTCTGCCCCTCAAAAAGTACAGCCCTCCCTCTCCCGGTTCTTCTGCCTTTCCACGCATACTCCAGACTGGCACGTTTTGTACCTCTACCAAGAACAGGTGGAACAGGCCCCCACAAGACATGCACAGCTCTACAACCAGCAATAGTTTCAGCATAATGACTCTCTGACAGAATAAGAACAAAGAACAAAGTTTGCCGGTGATTAGTTATATTTTGGGTGCCAAATTAGGGCTGCTCTGAGGTGACAGAAAGTCACATGCTTTGGGTGAGTAATGTTACAAAAAAAATCAGGCTGTTCCAAGGAATCTTAATTTAGGTCATTGAACTAAAGCAACCAAATACTGCAGTTGCTTTGGAAAATGTTGACCTGGTATTTCAGTGTCGCATTAGCAGGACTGAACACCAGGCTCCTTCAGCTCCTTTCATCAGCTCGCTCTTGCACAACCTAAGGTCAACTCAAAATCTGGTAAGGCACAAGAGACGAAAGGAGAACGAACAGACCTTGCTTAAGCCATTGCATCCAGAGGCCAGAGAGCCTGCCCTTTCCAATGCTTACAAACCTCTCTGAAGGTAAACAACAGCCACTGACACAACYGCCTATCAGTAGCATAATCTTTTGTTATCTCTAAACTAAGACACGTGATTGGAACTAGAAAGCATAAGAGAATTTCCTGCAGTGATTGCATGCACTACACCTGTATTTTCAAGGATCTTTCTGAATGTCTTTTTTCATTTTACAGAACTTTGTGTACACATACGCTGCAAAGACTCTATCTGGATACCCAAGAGATCAGTTTTTCAAATTGTCTGCACAACAATAACAAAGATGGGATTCACATTTTCTGTTTGCTGATAACTCAGCTCCATACATAGATACTTGTGCCTCTTCTTGTAGGCAGACTGTGCTGGCCCCTTCCAGGAAAAAAGTCCTGTGGGTGAGCTTTATTGCAATAAACACCCATAGGTCACTATTCTACTATAAACCTGATATAAACTAGTCAATAAGAAGGATTCTGCCTTTGACTTATAATTTGTTTCAGTCTGAGGCTGCAAGAGTAACTACCACTTACTCTCACTTATGAAGCAGGCAGAGCCTAGCAAAGAAGAAATGTAATAAGGGCAGTCAGTCAGAAAGCTCTCAACAGTGAAGAAAACATCTACAGTTCTGCAGAAATAAACACTCAGAGAGCAACATTGCATTTGGAGGAGCTCGGCAGGTACCTGAGGGACACTCACTTTAAAAGATTTACTTTCTCCTGTTGGAAGATGTCAGACCACTCCACTGGGGCCGTTGATGGTTGGATATTGATTTGTGCACTCTGGGTTCTCAAAAGGTATGTGTCTACCGCTTAAGCTTTTAAACTTTGAAAATACCTTTTCCTAGTGGTCATTTCTTGACCACTCCGTTCCACTCTGTTATTTCTGAACCACATAAAGGAGGACTTTCCTGGCACTGCATTGTCCTACAATCTCACTCCTGAAAGGTCAAAGTGTGCTGATGCATGAACAACTGGTGTCTAACACCTTAAAAAAAGGCAGAAAGCAGATACAGTACGTACAAGCAAACAGTGATCTTGGTGGATGAAAAGCTGGACATGAGCCAGCAATGTGYVCTCGCAGCCCAGAAGGCCAACCGTATCCTGGGCTGCATCACAAGAAGCGTGGCCAGCAGGTCGAGGGAGGGGATTCTGCCCCTCTACTCTGCTCTGGGGAGACCCCACCTGCAGTACTGCGTCCAGCTCTGGAGCCCTCAGCACAAGAAAGACATGGACCTGTTGGAGCGGGTCCAGAGGAGGGCCATGAAAATGATCAGGGGGATGGAACACCTCTGCTATGAAGAAAGGCTGAGAGAGTTGGGGTTGTTCAGCCTGGAGAAGAGAATGCTTCAGGGAGACCTTATTGCAGCCTTCCAGTACTTAAAGGGGGCTTAGAAGAAAGATGGGGACAAACGTTTTAGCAGGGTCTGTTACGATAGGACAAGGGGGAATGGTTTTAAACTAAGAGAGGGTAGATTTAGACTAGATATAAGGAAGAAATTTTTTACGCTGAGGGTGGTGAAACACTGGCACAGGTTGCCCAGAGAGGTGGTAGATGCCCCATCCCTGGAAACATTCAAGGTCAGGCTGGACAGGGCTCTGAGCAACCTGATCTAGTTGAAGATTGTCCCTGCTCATTGCAGGGGGTTTGGACTAGATGACCTTAAAAGGTCCCTTCCAACCCAAACCATTCCAAGACTCTGTGATTCTATGATTCTATGATCTCTGCCAAAACAAGATAGATATAAAAAATAAGACATTGAGTCAAATTAAAATCCTTGTGTCATTGAATACAATCCAATTCCCACTGATCTTCAGCGTTCAGTGGAATGCACCTCTTTTTATATTTTTGCAAACTTCTGCATTTCACAAAGGAAATTAGTGATGAAAACAGCATAATTAATAGTACAGTAGTAATTATCTGTTAGGTTTACAAGGTAGCAAAGTAAATAAAAGCCCAGGCCTGAAATAAAATCCTTACTCTACCAAAATGTATGAGGATTGCTTTTTCCACTGTTTCCTCAGGATTTTTAAATTTTACCCTTTAAAGGTTTAGTTATGATTACAGTTTTAGCCTTTCTAGTTGAGACTTGAACAGACTCTTGAATTTGGTGGAAATGTGAAAATCCAACCTTTTAGAGAACAGTAATCTTGAACTAGAAAAATGAAATCTTCTTGTGGCACTTGATGTCACTGAAATGTCAAGTCAAAGAAAGAAGAGAGAGAGTAGGTTTTCCGTCTCTCCACTGAACAGAGCATGTGGTGGATACAGAATAATATTTATCAGAATTATCACAGCACACTCCCAGATGACGAATCATTATTGAGAATTTACTCTTTTGGAATATCTTTAACCTGATTTTCTAAGGAAATAATTATGCTATGTGAGCATCCACACCTGTCTCTCCCTCAACAGTAGTAAGCCTAACAGCCAACTGCAACCAAATCTGAAACAGTAAAGAGGAAACAAAACAGTAAGTTCCTAAAAACTTTGTAAAACGATGTGGTTCATTAAAAACAGGGACATTCTGCAGTGTAACCTGAATTGTTATCATAGGCCAGAGAACCCACAGGAGTATAAAAGAAAAAGAAGTAGAGACACTTCATGCATGTCTCAACCTTGGGAAAATTCTCAGTCAGAGCTCAACCTGTTCGGATACCAAGGTCAGTCAATCTCATGATGCAAATGCACTGGGAACTAGGTGTCTTTAGTTCCAGTGTTGCTAGAATTTAATTCTTCTAAACAGTCTATTCCACAAAAAGTAATATAATTTTACTTTTATACAGATACAGAATGAAAATACGTGCTGAAGCACCAAAAGATTCTGGGAAAACAGCTTTACTAATCATAACTGCCCTCTTTTTCTCTAACATCTAAAGAATAGGCAAGGTTAGATGAGCAAAAAAATACTGAGATCTGAACTCAGACGTTGAACTTGGCATGAATCCAACATGAATCATTAAGTGACCCACTGTCTGTTTTTACTCTTTTTCAAGGTAACTATTGATATTGGCTGATATTCCATCAACTTCTGTTAAAACCCTCTCTTCAGCATACGTCTCCAACCACAGTGCTGTACCAAGGATTCAATCAATTAAAACTTTCCTCCAGCTTAGAGAAGTTAGGCTAGGCTTTGTCATAGAGTCTATTCAGTTATCTCTTACACTGACCACTGATCTACAAGTGCAAATCGGTCTCCTGATAACGCTGAATACATTTTTCAAGCCCTGCAGTAATGGAAGACTAACATCACTGCACTAATATGAGTCATTTTATGTAGAGTTTCCTTTTTATGGTGTCTTTAATATTCAAGCTAGAGCAAGGTAATGGCTTATTTTAAGGAATTTTGTCTAAGTGTGCATTTGGGCCTTGTAGTTTATTACAAATGGCCAAGTCTTAGTCTACAGCTGGATCTGCATTTTATGCCTGTAAGTTAGCAGAGAAACTCACATATTCTCTGAAGTAGTTGAAGGAATGAAAACTGTCTTTGTTTGATTTCTCTTACCTGTGTAATTGTGTTACTCAAGTAGGCTCTTATGAGAGCTCTAAACAAGGATCACTTATTTAACAGTGATCCTCTTGGGCTCAGGGATTGGTGATGGTACCTGATAAGTGTGGCTGGCACAACTAAAGAAGAGTAAAAGGATAAGAGCATGCCACTAAGGAGGGGGCTGGCAGAGGCGTACTTACAGCTTAACTCCTGGAACAGCATTGATCACAGCTTCAAGGTGGATCTGCCTCAAATTCATTGTCTTTGTGAGCTCTCACTAAAGCCTTTTAAGCTCAAAACCCCAAGTCTTGTTAAACTGTAAACTGGGACCCCAAATTTTAAATAGAAACATCTGAACAACATTATGTCAAAGAGCAAAAATAAAAAAGCTTTCTACRCAAGCCCACTCTATCCTTGCAGTCATTTCTTGGTATGCCAGCTGGGTCTCAGACAGCTCAGTGATGCTCAGGAAGCTCTGCACTGCCCATCCCCCCAGTCCCTTAGCAGGGTTTCCTTTTGGCATTTCTGAGACCTTGCTGAGCCACTCCCCAGCTCCACATGGCATACATTCTGCCAACATGCACACAGTGGTCCTATGTTACCCCAAGGGATGGAGCCATCTCTTCATCCTGGGGCAAGGATCATACCTAAGCCAGTAACTCTCTTCAGGAATACATCCCACAAATTCATGTCACCTATGGATGAAAGTGACCTCCTACAATTAAACTAATGGTGTCCTTGCCAAGTCTATAGAGACTGGGAGATGCTGGGAAGTAATCAATGCTTTACCACTTTCCCTTTCATTCTGCTATAAAAAAAAAAAAAAAGAGTACAAAAGGCCTAATACACCTTCAACCAATTTATCTTCTACATTGTAAAATCCTTTAAATTATATTGACTATGTCAAAATGTGGATAAATGTCATGAAGAAAATATCTGATGGTTTTGGGGATGCAAAATTCTGTAACCTGGATAACTGGACTTAAAATGGAAAGTTTATTACCAACTGTTTGATATGGGCAAACTACATTTTTATCTCTCAACAGCAGCAACCTTAATACATTTTGCAGCTTTGCCATTAAATACAGAGAGATGATTTTCCATCTGATTTCTAAAAGCAGTTTTGTGGAAGAAAATGGGTAATAAACATGGAGAAGGTCTTTCTTCTGAAAATGCTTTTAGTCTAACATAAATGACAACTATTTAAAGGCAATCACTTGTGTTTTATATCTGACACAAAAACCAGCACAGTACCCTGCCTTTGAGACAAAACACCGATACATGTGACAGAACATTTCAAGCAGTAATAATCAGAAGCCACGGATTCAACAGCATCCAGAAAACAACTGAAATATCTTCATTAAAATCTGTAGCTTTTTTTGCTATTGTTGATCAGTCTTTAACTGGTATTATGTGGTATTACATTATGAATAACTAATTATCTGCATCAGACAGGTACAGGAGATGCAAATCATATTCACTCTGCAGTATGTACACTGATAACTTACACATCTATTAAAAATAAAGTGGTTTTCAAAATATCACCCAGGAGGCATGTGTTCTGTTCAGTGACCTTTGGAAACTCTAGTCTAATGAATAACTAGTGATGCGCAAATAAGTTGAGAGACAGTAGATAAAAAGTGCCTATAACCTTATATGTTATCTGTTATGAGGATGGCTATGGTAAAAAGACATATTGCTCTTTCCTAATTTGCCTGAGAGAGCAAATCAATGAGAACATAAACTCGTATTCCTTTAAGTTGAATG
This sequence comes from Phoebastria nigripes, assembly GCA_035582835.1. NCBI lineage: Eukaryota > Metazoa > Chordata > Aves > Procellariiformes > Diomedeidae > Phoebastria > Phoebastria nigripes. The sequence goes on along the minus strand of JAYKAV010000922.1, from coordinate 1,114,510 downwards.
GTTATGAAATTCATTATCCTGGACAATTAAAAATATAACATGCAGAAAAAGTGCAAGGAATTGTATAATCTAAGTATCTAATTTAATGGTAGTTTGCTACCTTACAGGCATTTGTTCATATGGCATCAGTCATATCTTGGTAAATCCGGCCTTGCATTCAAGCATTTTATGTGGAAAGAAGCCTAACTGTGTTTGCTTCAAGATGATAAAACTTCATATTACCAGAATGTTGGTAGAATACTGAAGGAACTCAGCAATGACAATCTTGCATTCATTAGTAATCTTTGTAAGGACTATGATACATGACAAAGCTTAGACTTTCGTTGTCACAAAATATGTGGCCCATCTGGTCTTGATCTTGTGGCAAAGAAAGTCCACAGTCTAAAGAAAACAGTTATGTAACCTAAAGGCAAGGAAAACCCACCAAATCCAGGAAGATATGATGCAGCACAAATTTTAAATATCTCTCTTTTTTTTGTGATACTTTTAAACCACACTACCAACAAAGCCTTCACTGACAGCCCTGATTATAGCTCATGCAATTCAGACTTCCATAAACATATCCTTTACACATAGATATGGTCTACAGCTTTTATATACTTGCTTGAACATTAAAAACACTTTTGCAATTTTTGTTTTATAGTATAGGACTACATGTCTTCTATTACCATGCACACATGCAAGGAAATCAAGGAGGTTAAAAGAGAAAAGATTCCACAATTCCAGTTCATGAGCTAAAAGGGAGTTACCAAGTCACACGGGCTCTTCCCAATAATCAAATGCCTAGTCGAGCACTGACATAGTTGTGAGGAAGAAAAGCATTCTGGATACTGGTCTGCAAGAAGCTACACCTGAAACTTCTTAAAAACATGAAAGGCTTATCCTGTTGTATCACTTACATTTTCATAGTTTAGAATAAAGAGTGGACATCTTTATTCAAAATAGAAATAATTTTATTCTTAACCACTTTTAATTTCATAAGTAATTGCATTATTTTTATTAGAGATTATATTTTTTCCTATAAGAGAAGAATAAATTATACTTACCCTCTCCAAAGTAATTTCTTCAAATTCATATTCAATTTCTGTTCCATTCACCTAAAGAAAATAAAATCAGAGTATTACTTAAATGCACATGGAAGGTAATTTGGTAGGGATACTGTACAGATATTCTGGTATGATCAGTTTACTGAAGCACATTTTTCAACATATAGGTGAGGCTATCTAAATTATAGCCTATGTAGCTCCCCTTTGTCTTGAATGGCATGTAATCAAGCCTATAAACTTGAAAACAGTAAAAGTTCAGTATGTAAAACACTGAAATAATGGATAACTAAGTCACATAATATGACTGATATTTGATATAGTGTGTCTGTAGACTTTGTGCAAATGTTTAAATAGTTTCCAAGGTAATAGTTTCATGTCAAAAATAGAAGACCTGTTTCTAAAAATTATTCTCACAAATGGAAGAAGGATTAATTATTCATTGCCTTACAAGCTCCAATTTACTTTGCAATACAAAAGCATAGTACTTATGTAAAAATCACTCACTGATACATATACTGAAATACATCTTGTTTACTATATTAACCTAGGGCAAGAACATGACAGAGGACCTTTGCAATAGACAGCTGAATGGCAAAAAGGCACAGAATGTTAATGCAATTCTTATGCTGGGTTCTAGTGTCAAAATAAATTAAGCTACAAAATGTAGAGCACCAAAATGGATTGCACTGGACAAGAAATCTATCAGCTGAAGACATGACACTGATTTAAGCAGTATTCTGAAACCTTGTTCCAGTCTGACATGGATTTTTTCTGTCCCTCTAGGCAACTCACTTAACATCCCTTTCTTAGTTTCCTCATGTCTTAAATGGGTAGAGTACTGCATCTGAGAAAGCTACAAAAGCTGACTATATCGTAAGTAAACTGCAGAGTAATGAAAATACTTCTATTATTAAAATCTCAGAAGAATTTCAAAGTGTCTCTTAGCAATTTTTTGATTTGGCCAGAAAATATTGATTAATCAGAAATAATAGATATTGCCCATGAATCATACCGTTTTAGTTTTTGTGATGATAGGATATTTCCTGGAAAATAGTTTTGCTTTAGTGTTTTACTTAATTTATACTTAATGAAAACAAAATTATTTTGTAAGAGCAAAACTGAAGTGAAACATTAGGATTGACTTAACCTTAGAGGAACAAATTTGTTATTTCTCAGAACAAGAACATTTATTACTCCTCCCCACTCCCAGCTGCTAATTTTCTATATTAGCTTTCTACCTGCAATCAGAAAACACTGTACACAAATCATTCTTTATCTAGTCAAGCACCTTTCAAATGTAATTAGGTACTCCTCTTGTGAATATTATAACTAGGTACATGTATCTACCAAAGAAAGGCTTCCTGTAAAAGCCACCAACTATTTAATTTGTCTGCAATTCAAGATCTGATAAACCATGAAATCAGTAATAGAAATACAACCCCCAGAATCTGTGTTCAAAAGGAAAGAGGGAGAGGGAGAAAAGTCCAAACAAATAACCCATGCTTAACAATGAAACAAAAACACAGCATCAATGAATAGAATATTTAATACATACATAATATTTGTATTTTTCCATTATTACAATCTGGTAATCACATTACACTAAAAACAGATATGAACAAAAATTTTACTATAGGATATTTTCCTGTTCTATGTTATCACTTTAATGCTTTCTGCATAGACTCTTTTATTAATATAGGCAACTTACTAGATATGAACAACTTTATAGCTATTCCATTTTTTTGTCCTTTCTTGTCTAATGATAATGAAATCAAAGCTATCTATATGTCTCTGTTTTCATGAACTTCTCTTTTATCTTAGGTTGGTGGATAGCTCTGATCTATGTCTTCAATTCCTCAGTCTTGCTCTATAAAGCTGTCTTTGCTTCACTGCTTATAATCACTTTTCCTTTGCATTAAAAACTCGTTAGTGCAGCAAAATGGGAAAAAGAGGGACATGAGAAGTGAGCAACCTCTGTATAAAGATGAAAGGAGAAAACACAAGCTGAATACTCAATTTCTATTTGCACACAAACAATATCTTGATTATGATCATCTGAGGGTTTCCTTTTATCATCCACAGTCAAGATTCCAAAAAGGTCTTCAGTTCAAATCGCTATTAATTGCAGCAGAGATCCATTATCAGGTTCCATAGCAGCAGGGATGTTATGAATTAAAAAGCTGATCTTGATCCAACTCCTTTTGTTATTTAAGCATGTATATCTACATATGCAGTTCACTGCCCTGTTTTTCTTGCTGGTTGCTCAGAAGACCAATGCAGTTATTTCGTAAAGGATCTAATAAGATATTGCACCTACCTGAGGCAGGTGGAATGATGATGTATGCAGTACCATTCATTGCTAGCACCATTTTATATCATATTTAGACTCTCTGGCTGCGCCTACACTGCTAAATTAGAGTCAATTTTCAGCCAACTCTCAGTGCTTAAGGCTGTTTCTGTCTGGAGCCTGCTGGAAACAAATAGCCAAGGAGTGAGCCAACAGTTAAGCAGGAGGAGAATCATGGCTCCAGCGCTGGAACTGGCTTGTTGGTCCTCTCATTTAGCAGCATACGGACATACCCTCTGTTTTTGTCCATTTTAACTTGACAGTCTCTGGCCTGACAAAGCACTTAAGCTGTCTGAACCTGCAACTTCCACGTAGCGGRAACCTGTTCCTCTATCTCTCTTTACATGAGTTTTCTGAATTCTGCTTTCATATCAGATTGCAGCAAGAACACATAGCAAAATTTACTATGGCCTGTATGATTTTAAATGCTATGAAAAAGTCCAAACGTTTTATATGGTTTTCTCTTCTCCTCCACAGCCAAAGAAATCATCAGCATTTCCAAGTCAATTTGGGAATATTCTTTCGCATCATTCAGGTGTGCAAGGTTGACAACAGATATCTTTAATCTCAACTAAATTTTTATATTTATAATACTGAAATGTGAGGTAGTCATCTAGCTCTCTTTATACTCAGTGAAAAGAAAGGCACTTCTAAGTCTTAATTTATTTCATCCTACACGAGAAATCTCAGATAGGTTAGATGAATTGTGCCCCTGAGGTTTCCTTTCACTGAGTACAAATAGAGTCTAAAAAAGATGTGTAAAGTTTGGTGAGCACTTGCCTTAAATCTGTTTTCTCTGCATTACTCTAACTCTAGACTGGTAACAAAGTTCTGCTTAATGGATGCCGTATGTCTTTCATAATTATACACCAGTGAAAGGCCAGATCTCTTGTTTAGCAGCTTTTCCAATTGCTTTTTTGGGCTTGTCTGCACCTGTAACTGGCAGCATATGCACAGCATGATATCCAGCACCTGCTCCCACAAGCCCAACCGGTTAGAATGTCCACAAGGAACAATTCAGTCCCTGCCCTTCTCCAAAAGCTCAAAGCCAAGATACATTGCTGTTGGCTTCCTTCTCTGATTCGGGACACTGATGTCCCCTCTTGGGAGAAAGAGTGCTCAGCACCACCTGTGGCAGTAACAGGCCCAGAGAACTCTGGCAGAAGTGGGTAAGAAGTGCACAAGATGAGGTCCGTGGGAGGATGCAATCAACCACGTCGCTTCTTCAAGGCTGGAAGTTTGAGTCTGGAATCAAAATATGTCTCATTCAGGAACATGCTTTATTTCCAGCAGAACTAAAAAGATACTGTTGACCAGGACAAAATACATAAGTGCTACATGAAGAACAGGTCCGCATGAAACCTTTAGATAACTTTGAGGGCTTTGATGCCCTGTTGTTCAGGAACAGAACCACCAACATACACTTCTAATGCAAGAAGGCTTGTCAGTCTCCTGACCTTACGTACGTTCATGATCCAGAGTGTGATGAACTTAGAGCCCCTGTAGAGAAAGTTACCATAACTCAATTCCCAGTGTTTAAAGCAACTGCTTGCAAAAGCAAGGAACAGTTGCCTTTCATTTGCAGCTGCACCTGTTATACTGGAGGACTCTCCCAAGCTTTTGACAAGAAAATGTCTTTAAGAAAGAGATTTAATGTATGGTAACTCTCTAGATTCCAGCATTCAAGAGAGATTTCCTGGTGAATCTCTAATCACTATTAGAGTTCACTTATCTTTCAAAGAAGAAAGCACTAGTCATCTTCAGATGACACTTTCTTTCAGGAGAATGAGAAATAAGGGACAGGTAAAAAGAGCTTTTTATATACTATTTTGTGAAAAACCTGAAATAAAGCCAGCACACAGAACACCAAAATAAGGACCTGACAAACTCAGATTTGTTTGTCCCTTTACATGAAGAATTTTACTCTGACTTTCCAGGAAGTTTCTCTTGTTTAGTGCAGTTTAAGGATGACATAAGCAGCTGAAGTAGTCCCTCAATGAAAATCAGTTCTACAGATTATGATAGATTCCCAAAATCTTTGAGAATAACATTCTGTTGGGTTTTTAATTTTCACATACTCTGTCATGTTGTTAAGACTTTTATAGATAAGTTTTTTCTCATAATAATAATTTGATACTCTTTTTATACTTCTGCAATTATTTGATGCGATAGACCTGTTTGACACTCAAACAAATAAGTGTTGCCTTATTCTTTCTTACTATACTTCTATACATCTGCCGCTGCATCCACCCACTCAATAAGATAAAGATGTCATCATATGAATTKAATGATAAGAACTGTATTATGATAGTGGCAACAGCATCAAAACACTGACAATTTATGTAACTGTAATATAATATTTTGAGACCACTGCACCTATTCTTTCTAATAGAATTGATGTCATTAGAGCTGTTTGTTATGTTTAGTCTTATTTTCAAGAAGATTGCTTTGCCTAAAAATTACATCTGTAGACTTTTATTACAAACAAAACCGCCTTTAATTATATTTAATTGGATACTGTTTTTCAGCTGTCTTCAAGAAAGAATACTGCTTCTTCTACTTTTATTATCATATGCATAGGAAGATAACTACCCTGCGACTGATTTTCACTCAATATGCAAATTTGATTCTTTTGGCTGTATGGTTTCACCAGTTGCCTAACCACCCAAACCTCACTGGAATATAGGATTGCCAAATTCTTGTTGTACAAGTAACCCTAGGACATATTTGTCCTTTAAAAATTTCCAATTTGCTGCATAATTAAGACAGTCCATTTTAAATTTCAGAAACATCAAGGCCATTTGGGTAATTTAAGAAGTACAGGATTTAAATAGCCTTTCATAATTTCTGTTTTATCAGCAAGACCGAAGAACGATCTTTATTTAGCCCTTTGCCATTTCCAGATTTAGCTTATTTCTTCATTAATTGTCAAGGCTTCCTTATTGTTTTCGAGAAACCTGCTGATGTCCTTTTGATACTRTTTTCCAAGAGCATTAAAAGTTTCCTTTCTCACTGCATATAAACATACAGAAAACAGTCTCCTGTGTTCTCTGATTTCAAATATGGTGATTTTGTGTTTTCAAATTGTCCTAAAGAGGCTGCCAGAAAGTTTTTCATGCTACTATTCTTTATCTAAGTCAGTGAGTGCATTTTATGAGCTTTTTATACAAGATACCCCACATCTATTTTTAATCACAGTGCATAACTAAGCCCACTTCCTTCTTTTCACCCATATTTCCTTTAGGAAACAAGGACAATATATTAAGCTCTTTGAATGAAAATTTACCATAACCTTAAACTTTCTTGTCATAATACGACTGTTTTGGTGTGAAGAATGAAGAGTGAAAGACCATATGGTTTTGAAAGAAATTTATACTTTATCAGGAATTGGTCTTACAGTATATGTGCAACTGATTTGTGGATCCTTCCACGGATGCCTACAGAGCACTCGACCACCAGTCATTGTACATCTTTTAGGGAAGATATCACCCTCAACGCACAATTAGCAGAGCTCCAAGAAGCCAAATCCAGGTCATGGTCAACACCTGTAAAGATCTGCAGCACAGTCATGATCAACTTGTACCCTGCTCAAAGGGTGCTTTTTTTGCTCATTCTTTTCTTCTTAGATGTATCCTATATCCTTCTCCAGGTTTTAATTTTTAGTCAGCCTTCTTCTTCACTGCTTGTGTACCATACTCATCCTTTCCTCTCTTTCTTCCTCCTTCTCTGTTACCCTTGGCTTTCTTGTTTTCATTCTCTTGGAGAAAATACCCATTTAGCAAGTAACCATTACCACTCTGGTTGATTCCCGAATCCCTAATTTTATCTTGCCCTACCTCATTTCTCAAATCTTGTTCAGAACAAAATCACGTTTTCTATATCTGTTGTGTATCACCAGCCCCTAGCACTAATCACAGCTTCTCATGTCTTTACCTCAGCCTCCACTGCTTCCTCTGATTTTCATTCTTTTCATGTTTTTTACTTGTTTCTTCCTTCATACTACCTCCAAATCTGTTCTTTTCTTTTTCTCTCACATAGAGATGCATGCCCATAAGTAYCGAATTAAACATACTTTCTCTAAACCCACTTCATCCAAAGGATTATTCATGATTAACTTTCCACCTTCTCATCTTTTCAAACTAAACTTTTAACATAATCTTCTCCCACAACTCCTATTAAGTCACTCATACACTCCAGGTACCTTGATTCCTTTCATTAATATGCTTCACCTTGTTTCAAAATCTCATCCAAATAAGGGATTCTCTTCTGGTTTCCCCTACTTGCTGCTCTCTCTCCTCACAATGCTTTCCCCTATTCAGCAACAATCTAGATTTTTTTAGCTGTTTTCTCTCCATAGTTCTGACACTTTCTACAGTCCAAAAAACATTTATCTTGATACCCTCCTCCTAGATATTCTTGTTATTTTATTTAACTTACATGGTATGTGATAACACTCTGTCCTTTACAATATGAGCCATCAAATTTTCCTTCATCTTCTCTTCGTTTTGTCCATATTCTGAGGTTGGCCATATACACACAGAAGAAAAGTGCCTATATGCTTGTAAGTGTAAGCACTTGATATACCTAATGAAGACCCATCGCAGAACTCCCAGTTTCATAAGCATAATCCATGGAGCAGATCAAAGCAGAGATCATGATTTCAAATGGGGTTCACAGTAAATGGAAGTGAAATTACATCCGTGAGTGAATTCTGTTTAGGCTAGCACTTCCAAGTTGTACAAAATTAGTATCAATAAAAGAAGAAGAATGCAAATTTCAGCTTTTGTACTTACAACCTTCTCTCTTACTCCAAGAGAAATTCATATGCCATCATATTAGCTATCTAACAGGTAGAAATCTAAGTTAAGCAGTCATCTAGGCTTTTTTTACAGGGACTGGAGAGAGGAATCAAGAGGGGGTGATTTATGTCATGTGCCTTAGTCTTGGATGGAATTGCCGTTTGAGGAACCTGTGTCTACCCCTGACTATATAGAGACACTTCAGACTTTTAGGATTTGCATCCTAAAAAAATAACTTCATAAAATTCCTTATATTTCTGTATCTTAAATTTATAATATACATCAGCGCAGGAAGTTGAAGCAGTGCATTCCACAGAACTGGATACAGTCATTTCTTTCCACAAAATTACATTCTTTCTTGTGCAATTCAGGTCATTTACTATATGGCTTCAGAAGTTTGCAGTCACTCTGCCTTTCATTTTCTTCTGTGCTTCTGCCATTGCTGACACCCTAACATATGAGTTGTCATAAACTCTCAGTTTGTCAGGTTCCTGTATCTCTGGTCCATTTCATTTTTAGAAGAAAATCCATCAAGCTTTTCAACAGTCTGAACAGTTCATACATTTCTAGAAATGATTTTCCTGTGTAATATTTCATTCTATGCACAAGATATGCATAAAAATGGAAAATTGCTGTTGCTTGATGGACCTTATTGCATCAACAAAGATTATGAAGTACTTGTAACTTGGGACTTACAAGGTTAGTTTAATAATGTTTAATACTGTAATTTGCATAATTTTATTGAACAGGTTGGTAACTGTAGTTAGAGTGTTTAAAAGGCAGAAATTAATACATAAACTGGAGGTTAAGTTTGATTCATTTAAACACTTAAGATAAAATTTTCTCTCAGTTTTAGGGAGAAATCAATAGCATACTAACTGGCAAAATTTAAGGCAAGGAAAGAACAGCAATAATTTACTGCATTCTTTGATATTCATGACATGTTTATGTAGCAATCATACAATGCAATATATATAATATACATAACGGGCATGCCCCATTTCCTCAAATAAATATACAACCAACATAATCTAATCTCTTGCAACTTGTTAAATGACAACGTACTCTGACTCATTTTTGTGCCTAAGTACCTTTGTTTACCTTTGAGAGTTAATACTCCCTTCCCTGCTCTCTCACCCCATTGCCTATGAACAAACCACAATCAATGAATTCTCTTGGGTTCTTCTCATGTGTTAACTCTAGCACAAGTACTGAAGGCTAAACTGTACTCTCAGTAACACTGGTGCAATCTCATTGGTGTCACTGGGCTTGTACTAGTGTAACTGATGTGACATTTATTCATCTGCAGATGTGCTTACACCTGCAGGAGGGAGCAGACCTGGAAAGGTAAAGAAAATATTTGCACAAATAAAAAAAATGAGTAATAAGGAATATTCACATAAATAAAGTATATGTACATTTATAAAGAAACATTCATGTATTCCACAGCACAAGCTTTTTACGCATGAATCACTTGCTTTACAAGTATTTTTATAGCAGCAGAAAGGTTCACTATTTCTCTTAAAATCTTGGAAGACTCTTTAGTGTATGTATGGGCAGAGAGCCACAGTCCTCTGCACTCTACAACTAAAAGCATAGCAGAACAGCTCCCTCATGCCCAATTAATTTTGCTGCAGGAAAAAAAAAAAAAGACAATCTGAATCGCTGAGACAAAATCAAAGTGGTTTTCTGCTCCTCCTCACAAGCTCAGGGAAAGAACATTGATGTAACTGTTGTTCACAGAGATTAACAGTGCACACCCTGAGAAGCAGCTAATACAGTATGACTGATCCTCACCAGTCACAATCTAAGCCTAGCCAAAATTCAGCAAATTGTTCCAAATGCTTCTCAGCTTTCTTGGTAGGAAAAACTGTTTTGCATCAGTCTGAGAGAAATTTCAGTTTTTCACAAAAATTTCTTCAACTTAAATCTAAGGAGAGAGGGAAAAATCACTTTCATCCACCTTCAGTTTCATTTCCAATACAAAGATGAAATCTTGAAAGGTGAACCTGAATGTTACTTTTGAAATAATTTCTATGCATTGTCTCAGTATTCTAGAAGAAAAGRTTACGCTTTTAAGGTTATCTATTAACTACGGCATACAACAGCAGAGATGCTTTACTGAAGCACTAAGGAAAATGCCAAAAGAAAGCTTGAGAAAAATGCTGACACATAATGCTCTTTAAAACAAGCACAAAAAGCTTGCACTGCACAATAAACTCCCTCAGAATAAGAAAGCAGTGTTGGAAAAAAAACCTATGGCATAAAAAATATTCTAAGAATATTTTTAATACACTAAAATGCACAGCTGCAACACAGAAACACTTTGAAAATGTTTAATGTTATGCAATACCACTTTAAAATATCAAGTATTGCATCACCCCTTTTCAGAAGTAGCATATAATTTACCAATTATATGAAGTATCTTTAGTATGTTCTCCACAGGTTTCCTGACATAATGAAATCTATGATTTCCACATCTAAACTGTAAACTATATGGCAGCAGAGATTTGGAAAATATTCTGGTTCTTATCTCACCAGTATGTAATAAAGTTAGTGGTCAGCGATCATCATAGGTAGGTTTGTGTATAATGTATCTACTGCACACCAAGTGCTTTAATATCCAGAAGGCCACTAAAAAGGCATTCCTGGGCTTTACTACACTCTACATGCTCTAACATGTCTGCTCCACAGATGTGTTATTTTTCAGGATTACATTTTTTTCTGCCTCATCCCAGACTTGGAATATGTTGTGTTAGGATATGTGATAAAAGGTCATCTGCACCCCCAGAAGGGAGCACAGAGAGTCAGTGGCAGATGAGGGAGCCCAAATAACAGCCTGCCTGGCTGCTCCCAGGCTCATCACAGGAGCCATCAGCCCATCAATGGTGCGCAGACACGTAAGAGCACAGAGGCACAAGGACAYGTGGTGGAACCCATATAACCCCATCAGAGACACGTACCCTCCCAGGAAAGCCTCAGCCCCATGGGCTAAGGGTGCCACCCAGCACCATGGGTGAGCTGGAGAGCACCTTAGAGACTGGGGAGGGTTTCACTGCCTACGGGGGTGGGAGACATTGTGGGATGCAGGGAATGAGCATCTTGGCATTGTAACAAGACACATGAGATTTTTAGAGGAGGAACTGAAGGACTGGAAAAAGGAGGGATAAAGGTGGTTTAGAGAGGAACAAGCATGGGAAAACAGAGGGATACGGGGATAAAAGGGCCCAGTCACATGTAAACAAGGCTGGTCAGTGTGCTTCCCTGTCCATGCTCTGCGCCTGCTGACCATCGTCTGTCATGTCTTCTATTAAACTCCATTTCTATCTGTTTTCTTGGGTGAGGCGTGCTCTATTCTCTSTGTGTGTGTGTATGGGTATGGAGGCCTGTGGTACCAGCAGCTAGAGCGTGTGAGGGTGCGTATGGCAGTGGATGATTGCCAGCAAACATCAAGCTGGGCTAGCTGGTGAGTAGGTGAAGCAGTCAGGAGCCAGGGGGGTGTGTGTAACTGGGAGTGAGACAACCGGAGGAGTTGGCTACTGGAGGGACAAGGGGTCCATGGCAACTGCCTGAGAGACTTCAGGATCCAGGGGTTGACTGAGACACCCATTTGTGTGTGTGTGTGTTACTGTGCAGGGGGAAGAGCAAGGATCCAGGGCCAGGTACTGGATGGACTGTGTGTCTAAGCTCAGTTACTGGAGGGATCCACAGTGTGCGTGTGTGTGTGTGTTGGTGCATGCAAAGGGGTCTGTACCAGCAGCTGGAGAGGGGTTGCAGCCTCAAGGGCTTGCACACCCAGGTGCCAGCATCTGGGACAGCAAGGATCTGGGGCTGGCTCTACTGAGTTGACCGAGTGTCTAAATCCAGCTACTGGCAGGTTTCACACTGTACATATGTATATATACATACATATGACAGGGGGGATGACACATACACGATGAGGCCATTGGTGGTGCTTTTGTTTGTGTGAGGGCTGATTGCATTTGTGTGGTTCTGTTCAGCCACGTGTATACGAGTATACGTGTCCTGTTCGTGTGTGTGCTTACTGGGAATACACGCTCAGCCTCGCTATGGGTTGGACATTGTGGCATGGACTTGCAGCAGCCTCGCCTCTATCAGCCTACCAAACTCAGCAACCCCCTAACATCATGTAATAATTCATGCACTCGTATTGCATATATAGTAATTTTTGCTATCACAGACTACAACACAATGCAAGGATAAACTGAGAAAAAAACTGCTTAACTTTGCAGGTTTGTGTTCATTGCTATGTACCTCCTATTTAGGGAAAGCTATTCTCATAATCTTTTTGAGTCATTCTTCACTAAGAATTGGCAGGGAAAGAACAACGGCTAGAAAGAGACCTGGAAATAAGAAACTGCGCTCAAAGTGTGTATGATGGCAAACTATATACAATGTTAAAGCTTTAACTTTAGTACAGCAGGGGAATGCCTACAAAATATAAATTAACTAGGTTTTAGGTACAGCCAAATATCAAAAAGATGTGGAATTCAAGAATTGGGTAGAAAGTCAAGTATCATTTATTTTCCTCCAATAGGTCTGCATATAGAGATAAGGTTCATTGAGACATGTAATTGAAATGGGGGTGCCCAGTCCTGACTAAAGACCAAGCTGTCTTATTGATGAGATCGGTCTCCTTAAGTCATGAGAATGGCTCCTAGAAATTGATCCCTATTTTGAAAGAAAGATGGACGTCTTTCAACAATGTCAAGATACATGAAAAAGTGTTCCATAAACTAGAATATATTTGTTTCTTTCTACATGAAAATCAAATGCCTGGAGAACGAAAGAGGAACACTTCTCTGACTTATTTTACAAACAAACTTCAAAGTAATACACAATGTCTCTAAAAAGAAATGAAACAGTATTGAAAGCACCAGCTGCAAATTATGTTTGTCCTCCTCCGGAGGAATAACAAGAGGTCATATGGACAGTTGGAGACTTTTACAATTTATAGAGTAAGAAAGAGCACTATTAAGATAACAGCAATCTGCTTCTACTAAAGAGAAAGATGATGGTGAAATCAGAGTGATTAATCAACCTTGTACGCTGTACATTATTTGAAAAATTATTATAGCTCAATAGTTTCAAGATAAAGCCAGTGTGCTATGCTCACCTTTCCATCACCTTTGTAAAGTCTAAGTCCTGAATTTGGACATTATACAAGATTAATTTTGTTATGACCACACTACTGCCCAATTAAGCTGTGTAAAGAATGAAACATTCACACTTGCCAAAATCCAATAAAGTGAAGTTTTCTGCCTAACTAACATAAAACATCACATCTTCAGCACAAATATTTTATGACTAAAAAGAATCCAAAGTTTTAAACTATTGCCATCTTCATGCAGAACAATTTATATGCACAAATCACTTGACAGCTGATTGATTATGTTAATGTAAGATAAAAAAAATTTCACTTCAGTTGTCATTTCTTTTTATTCAGTCTCCACAAAGTGGAAATTTATCTCATGTAGGCATCTCTACTCTCTATTACTCTCAAACTAAGTCAATCTTCTATAGAAAATTATGAGAGCTGGGATTTTTAAGATCAGGAAAACAGATATTATCTGTGGTATATTTGGGTTTGCTACTATATGCAGAAATCTAGGTCATCTAAACACTGATTAAAAATATAATTTACCATTGAGGTTGATTCACCAGATCACTGCATTAAAAGTGGCATGGGTTTTTATTATGTAAAATGTGGATTAGAAATGAGTCACATTCCAAAACAGTCAACACTCACAGCTTGCAACAGTAGGGACTTTGCTTCAGAACATTTCCTGAAACTGTGCTGAAGGTGTGTTAGTTTTACAGCATGGATCAGCTAATCCCTGGCTAACAATGGGGGACAATGAGAGAGAATTTAAATGGTTAATTTTGCATTTTTATTAAAGCGAAATGGTGTTCATTCAGATTTATTTATATTGCTGTAGGAAAAGAGTAAGAACATACTGTAGCTATTCTAAAATTTTTAAAAAGTTAACATAAATAATGTGAAAAACCCCTTCTATAAAACCTGCAGTGGATAATGTTAAGAGCAATACATAAAAGATTATAAGGGAAGGAAATCTTTTCTATCCAATGTTATTACTAATGTTGCATTATGTACTGCCAGGATAACAACAACCTTGCCTTGGCTGAACTTTAAGAGGTAGTTTGCAAAGCAAAACATCAATCAATTCTAGACATAAAAAATAAATACCCTTAAAATTACAGAGAAGGGTTCTCGTAAAATAAATTTCAGATATATCTCACCTTAAAGGACTGAAGCGTCATAGAAATTCAGCCCTTCCATTTCCAATAAGACATGAAACCAATATTTTTCTTTTCCACTTTTCATCAGAATTAGTTTTCTCTTCAATACTGAGCAGTTACTTTCTCTTTACTTCTTAGGTTATCCAAGGTCAAAGGAATACGTCTGTCTCTGACAACCGCACTCTAAATTTTTCCTAACTGATGTCTGAAGTCCTCCAAAATGAAGTCCTATGGAATGGGAAAGCTCTTTCTTCCTTTTGTATAATTAACACTATTAAGATAATGACATCTGTGCTAACTCTTCTTTCACTTTTGAAAACAGCTTTCAGTTAAGTTCTACACTTTTCTAATACAGTGAAATCTACCTACAAGTGCCATTGTCTCAAATCACAAAGAAATTAAGTCTATAGATAAGTAATTATTCACTTGTACTCTTTATGCTATGTTTCCCAATTCAGTTCAGAACTGCAACTTCATGACAAAGTAATTCAGAGCAAAGCTATTGCCGTGGAAAAATAGTCTTGTGTACTTGAAGAGCTTTATTAACTTCTTAAATATATATCCAAATTAAGCCTTTTATGCAAAAGAATAAAAACTAAAATGAACAGAAACATTTATGAAAGACAATGGGTTTGATGGCTTAAGACCATGGATTGTACTATAAAAGCCTATTTTCAAGAGGTTATGTTAAGCACTGGATCCTTGCAAACCCACAGATCCTACTGATTTTAGCTTACTGCTACAAAATCCAGTAATGTTAACTGTGGGTCTGTAGTGTAATATATCAAAAATGACACAAAAGCAAAAGCTAATTCAAGGCCAGGGAGAGCAAGACAAAAACAAATTCAAACTACATTTAATTTAGGTCAGTTCAGGCCATGCAATTCTAGGCTGACTCAAATCTCCAAGTGCTTCAAACAACTCCAACAGACATACTCCGCATTCTGCAGCACATACCAACCTCATGGACAAATTATCTTGGATGAATTAAAAATGAAGTCTAGCTGGGTGTAGAGGAGGGGTACACACACCCCTACACCCACAAAAATATATATGATTTTTCTCAGAGTGATAAATATAACTGATAGAGCAGTGCCTTGCTGGCTTCCCCACAGTAGAGGCTACAAGGATAAGAAGGGCGGCCCAACAGGAACAGACTTTGCAAAAGTCTGTTTTCAGGGTTTATTTCAGTGTCACCCAAAGGATGGTGCTTCTCAAGCACACCCATGATCTGGACTAAAATGCTAAAGTACGTGCATTCTAAGTAGTCCAAATCCAAAAAGTATGAGGCATTACACATTTTCTATGCTGTGTCCACCTGAAGCAAAGGGACACACAAGTGTATGATGTGCTCTTTTTACAGTTCAATAAGCTCCTCTCTCCCAGTCTGCTAATGGCAATGTTTCAATCAAATGTCTAAAGAAAGAACTTCTTGATTGAACCTAAAGGCCAGGGTTATTCACAGGTAATTGGAAAGTATTGCAGAATGAAAGCGTGAAGGAGTAATTAGATATGTGACCAAGCAATGCTTTTACTTGATGGATTGACAGGATGTTGATATTTCTACCTACATCCAGACATAGTGAAGGTTTTCTTCTGATTTTTTATGTAATATGATATGTAGCACTCAAATATGAAAAGTAGTGCTCATTTTTGAGGAAAATAAAATAAATCCCCCCCAAATCTTGAAGTTATTTTACTTTAAAGAGTTGCTCTTTCCCCCTGGTTAAAAATGATGTCTTTGATGAGGCTTAAATATCCAAAATTGCATCCAGAATTTAAAAGGAAACCCCAGTAAAAACAGTGACATTTTTACTCCAAACCCACTTTGGCCCCTTTCGTAAAGATGTTCCTTTCTAAAACAGTATATTTTAAAATAAAAGATTTGAAATATATTGATTTTCAGGTAGAAAAACAATGGATAAGAAATAGAGGCAAAATAAACTAGATTCATAATATCCATTCTGTACTTTTGCTTTGGGTTTTGGACAGCAGTAACATATTTTTCTGCTATACATCATTCTAAAATCCATCTCAGTCATCAGATGGCAGGATGAAAATTCTTCTCTTTTTGCATGTTTAAGGGGAATTGTTTTATGCTAGTTCATTAGTCTTGTATTATGTAGCACCTTTTTCACTAATGAGCTCAAAATATTTTATAAACAGGATTTAAATCAATCTTGTCAATACTGCTATTATAAAAGAAAAATCTCTTATCCCACTGCAGAAACGATGACATGCAGAACAGAGCAGCATTTGCCAGGGCAAACAACGTTGCTGTGATATAATTCAAGGGCCAAAACAGAGAAGCCAAGCCAATGCAGCTTCTAAAAACTAGCACAGAGCTCTACCAAATCTAGCTTTTTCCATTGTAATCCACATTAACTGACAGACTGAAAGATGAGTATAAACAACAAACAAACAAAATTGGTGTTTAACAATCTGGAAAACATAAGAGTCATTTGAGATAATAAGATGTGCAATCTGACTTTCAAGACTATGATCAAACTAATTAAGAAAGAAGCAACAAATTTATTCTGAAGAGAAGTCAATGGGAAAATAGATATATATACTTACATGTCAATATTTTTATATATTTTAATAGACTCATTAATAAAAAAATCCCAAATCCAAGAGCTCCCTACTTTTGTGAAAATTCAGTTCCTACCCTTTTTACTCCTCTATTATCATTGTCTTCAAAAATTTGCTCATCAGTCATAATTATATATGACATTTAATATTCATTATGTAATGCCACGACTTACATTTTATTGTAGAACTATATAAGGCCACCTCCCCCCTCCAATTTACTTATTTAGGTCTAGGCTGCGCCTACATTCATATTATCCAATAAAAGTCTTTACAGTATCGACTGTCTCTGAGAAATTTGCAAATTTTCCCCATTCTTTTTACAGTCAGAATAGGAAGAATGTCTTTTTCTTTGCAGCCTTTGTTTAAGCCTTTATGTACCTCCTTCTAATGTGCTAAATCCAGGTTGCACTGGCTGACTGGGATGACAGAGAAGAAAGCTGAAAATTTTCCTAACCTCCCCATTTTGGCATCATCTTGGCGCCCACACTTCCCTGCGCAGGAGCTGTCACAGAGCACGCTCCAGAAAGGGTCTGAGCTCCTGGTGTCCCTAAGCAGGGATGCACCAAAACAGCTGCACAGCAATCTGCATCGGCGCACTCAGGCACGTGTAAAGCAATCCAAAGGTTTGATTACAGCTCACGAAAACTAACCTAAGTAGTCTGAAAATCACTTCTTTAGGAAACAACTTGAGTGTATCGGCACAGTACTCATCATAGGCGGTGCAATTAGCAAAGCAAACTGGTAATAAAATAACAATAACAATAAATCATCATAATAATAGTAATAATAATAACAACAACAACAATAATAATAATTTGGAAGAACAATGGGAGACTGAAGAAATACGAGGAGTTCATTGGGACCAAAAGGAAAATAAAGTACATATTCTTCAGATCTTATCACTGTGACAAGGCAGGGGGAAGAAGGGAACAACCAAGGTACCTGAGTGAACTTATATTAACATTTAGTTAAGATGAAAGGAAAATGAAATTCCATCGTAAAATAAATAGGAAGGTTCCCATCAATTTCTGAAAGTGATGCAGCAAAGCCAGCCTTATAGCTACTTTTAACTTAACTATACAGCATTTTGGAAACTAAAAAAAGAAATAAATAAGGCTTATTCTGTGCAACAGAGAAACTGAGATGATTCATATGTTATTAAATTAATGCTTCTCATTATACAAAAAGATCTAAAATTTACAGCCAAAGAATAGATAACAAACAAACTCCCACAAATGTTTAATTGTGCTTAAAATGCCACAGAATAATTCGTTTTGTACCATCGAAGCTTCCTATCAAATTTATTCCCACGTCCAAAACTTGGCAAGCCAAAGTTTTCAAGCCACTGAACCTAGAAACAAAGCTAATTAACTGTTTCTTCTGTTATTTGCTGCAGGCCCAAATTATAAGGAATAACACACAGTATAATAGAATAAGGCCTTTTCTTTTATCTCATTTAAGAAAAACATATTGATGAAAAACAGTCCCTCACAGGATGATTTTTTTTTTCCAGACTATTGAATTGAAAGGTTTGAAGAATGTCAACAGTATCAAAAGGTTTAATTACATGAATTTAAATCATTAGAATGTTAATGAGACAAATCACACAGTTTACCAGTGGTATACCAACTGTAAAAAGGAAATTTCTCTCTGGTGGACCAGTGGAAACATTACTTTTGAAAATGTGTTGTGAATGCCGATCATTGCTGTGAGGCCCCCTCCGTCTGAAAACACTCAGGAATTTTTGAAGGAAGATGGCAGAGAGGATGAGCAGAGCTGTTATTGAAATGGAAATGCATTGAAGGTACATCACGTAAAACAAAACAATGAGACAGGTTTGTCGTGCTGCTGAGCCAACAGCTAAATGAAATCATGAGAAGTCTCCATCTGGTATGTAACAACACTAAAAATAGCCTGACCTTATTTAGGGATCTATCACGTTATCAGTTGTGGCTAGTAATGTCAGAGAAAAGTAAGACCATCTTGATTCACCAAAATTTGCAAATTTATGCTTATTCCAGTGTTTAAAATTTGAAAATAATTTCTACGTGGCATAAAATGGATTACTTAACTTTGCTATAGTAAATACAATTAAAATTATAGTTATTTAAGAAAAATAAGATTTTAATAAAAGAAAAAATCATATATTGTTTTACTTTTTTAAAGCAACATTTTTTTGCAAAAACATGAGTGGATAGCGTTAACCAGTTGTCATGAAAAGCATCTTAAAAAAACCCAACAGTCAGAAATCAAAAACTAATATGTAAAAAATTTTCGTGACATGTGTCACTTGCATATATATCCACTTGCCTTTTAATTTTATTTAACAAGTTAATTTAGAAATGGTACTCAGATTTGTGGAATGCACATTCAAATGAAAGAATTAAAGGACAAGCATCTAAGACTAGAGAAAAACAGGATATGAGAAAAAGAATGTGATCATAGGAAACATGGTCCAGTTGGTAAAATCTAAAAATTTCTTCCTGTTCTTCCCATAGGAGGCTTCCTGGACTCCAAATATGCTTTGAGGCTTGACAACAGGTACTGAATAGCAGGGGTCTAAGATGGATCTAGCCCCGAAGATCAGCACTTCTGGGTGTTTTACACATGCTACAGTTATGAGAGACAACCGGCTACTCTATGCCCACTTACATCATGGCTGCTTTCAGCTTTGTACAGAAAATATCATAATTGAACTTGGCTTCTCTGATCCATAAAATAATTTGTCCCTATAGTGTTAGATGGTTTTTCATGGTAACTAAAAAAGAATGATACCTTTCAGAAGCTTTAATAACCAGCTAGCTAACTCTAAGAATACTTAAACATTCACCAGAGATGTCTCTAGGCATTTACAGTCCTCCTTCAGGCACGTCTGGAAGTCCTGACAGTGCTGAAAAGGCAGGTGCTTGACTCATGTTCAAGTTTCAAAATAATAATTAAAACTAGCTTTCTGTTATCTCTCTGAACTGACCTGTCTGAAAAAAATATTTTAGGGCATATCTGCTAAATCATCTTTCCTGTAAGATAAATGACATGACAATGGCTGCATTATCATACACTTAGCTCATCCAGTTTTGGAAGATTTTCCTCTGCCTTTTCAAATATTTAAGAGAGAGACAAAGCCACACTAACACCCCACGGTGTTATAGGCTGTGTTATGGGCCCCACACAGCATTATAGGCTGTACTGGGTCTGGCTGGGATGAAATTAATTTTCTTCATAGTAGCCCATATGACACTACGCTTTGATTTGTGGCTGAAACAATGTTGGTAACACACCAGTGCTTTGGCTGTTGCTGAACAGAGCTTGCACAGCATCAAGGCTTTCTCTCTTTCCCATTTTGCCCTTCCTCCCCCAACAGCAAGTTGGCTGGGGGTGGGTAAAGGGTTGGGAGGAGGTAAGCCAGGACAGCTTACCCCAACTGACCAAAGGGATATTGCATACCATATGATGTCGTGCTCAGCAATAAAAGCTCAGGGAAAGGAGGAGGAAGGGTGGACATTCATGGTTACGACATTTGTCTTCCCAAGTAACTGCTACATGTGTTGAAGCCTTGCTTTCCAGGAAATTGCTAAACATCTGCCTGCCAATGGGAAGCAGTAAATGAATTCCTTATGTTGCTTTGCCTGCACATGCAGCTTTTGCTTTTCCTACTAAACTGTCATTATCTCAATATACAACTCTTCTTGCCTTCCTTTTATTTTCTCCCTGCCCCACAGGAGACGGGAGTGAGAAGAGTGTTTTGGCTATTGGCCAGAGTCAACCCACCACATACTGTCCGTAAACCTGTTTTTGAAAAGTTCACTGAGCCAGGAGGGGATGCATACACACAGGCAAACATGTATCTGGCCCAGTGACTACAGCACCTTCCTAGCAGAGGAAACACCATAAAATGAAACCAAACCAAAATAAACTGAACCCGTCCTGGGAGCCTGAAGGAAAACACAGGTCTCTCAGCCCACTCTCCCAAATATTAGGTTGGAGGAAGAGGTCATTTGTCTGTATGTTTGTCTGTCTTTCTCATTTTGGAGAATGTTCAAGCATACAAATCCCGATCAGAAAGAAATGCCTATTTGTAAAGCAAAGACCCCATGTCCTGTGGGGCACTATGTTGGCCTGGGCTCAGCAGATATGCTTCACCTTGACATTTCTTAATGGCTAGTCTAAATAAGTCCCTCTTTGGTAGCTCTGCTGTGTCCCATATCTAAGGGACATAACTCTTCCCATGCACCGGGTAAGAGCAAGGTGTCTAATTCAGAATTGTCTATTTTTACAACAAGCACCTTCTGTTTATTTATCTAGTTCACATCATGTGTTGGAGACTGAACAGCCCACAGGCACTTTTCAGTCTACTGTCAATATTTCTCTTGAATGTGTTTGGTCATTTGTCCTTTTTTTTTTTTTTAAGAGAAAGGAACACTAGTATAAAAGTAGTATAGAAGTGTATAAGTATTGATAGACTGTGTTATGGGAATAAATCATGTTGATTGAACATCTTGTCACTACTGTAATTGCATCTGTATTTAGGAATTCTAACACCGTAGCTGCAGAGTATCCTGGGCACAGGTCCAGCGCTGGAAATGAGAACTGGGGCTCACAATGTCCCTTTTGGTAGACGTAGAGAACACTAAGTGTAAAATGTCTCATTAAAACAGAAGAAAAGCCAGACCTATTGAAAGTGAGACCAGAGCAGATGATTCTTACATTAGGAAGGAAAACTGAGACTTAGAAATGATAGGAAGCCTTTTAAGAAAGCTGAATGCAAATGAACAGAGAAATTTTATTTAACGTTTCCACCCTTCCCAATGGCTGAAATTCCCAGGAAGGGATTTAATTCTCTTCTGCTTTACAGCAGCATCATTCTTCTAAATTGCTCTTGGCTGTGATCTTTATGTGTGTTCTGCACAATAATTTATAAGTTTTATGAATTGTAAGAAACAAACAAGCTGGCCAGGACAACCCCTATTAAACTTCCTCATCAATAGCCTTCTAAAAGACAGAACCCAGCAATATGATTGGTGTAGGTGGATAAATAATTAGGCTTATGCATTGGTATCATAAGAAACAGATGTGGACAAAACACGACAGATGAGAGACATTAATTAGGAGCTTTAAAAATATAACTAAGAGTATGCAAGGAGAAAGATTAGATACTGGCTGGCTAGCTTCATACTACTTGCTTTTCTTACCTCCAATCATTTAAGCCTGTTACTCTCTTTATTATATATTAACTTTGTCTTTCTCTGGGTCCTTTATCTTCAACTATCATTGCTTTTACAGTCTAAAATGACAATGATATCAAATGCTTGTAAAAAAGCAGATTTTTTTTTAACTCTAATAAAAACATACATTTATTTTAGGGTAAAATTGTTTTTTCTAGAAGTCATAAAAATGAAGAGGCATTAATAAGAAAACATGAAGTAATCTAGTTTGTGCTGTTATTTATCATGAATGGCTTTCATCTACAAAAGGAATATATACAGACAAATGAAGAGCTGTTTGCACCATTTTAATAATACAGTGTGCATCTAGGTATCTTCTTAATAAGCTAGGAGGGTGCATGCTACTCTAAAAGGAAATTTCATACTTTATGTTACTGGTAAGGAGGAAAGGCTTAATGAAATCACAGTTTTTTTCAAAGAAATGTTACTTTTAGTAAGTTACAGTTTATGTGTTGAAATCTAAAYTACAAATTATGTGTATATAATGCTATAATTCAACTGAGTGCAATTATCATTCCTGACTTCTTCTAGAAAAGAATTAACTGTGTAACTGTAAAAGACATGATTAATTGTAAGATTTGTTTATAACTTCTATGAAATACTGAATAGAATTTCTGTGGGAAAATAAACAAATTCTATCGATTATAAAAAAATTAATACTTACATAAGGGATTGTGTCCAAGGTGTCTGTGTTGACAATTATAGGGGCAGGGCTTGCCTGAAAGGGGAAAAAAAAAGAGAAAAGAAATTTAAAAATCTGAAATCCATTAATATTGAAATGCCCATAATGCTACATTAAATTAAAAGTCTAAAAGCCTATCTTCTCATTGAATTCACATCATACAACAGTATATAACTTTGGGTACTGTTCAGTCAATTAAGGATGAAGGAAATAATAGATTCTCAACCCCCAAATCACAGCTCACTGTGGTCTTTCTTTTCAATTTCATTAGACTTTGGATCACATCCTGAACATATAATAACTAGTCATTCATTTTTTAGTAGAACTATAAGAAACATGATGCATTCAACCTACAATTAGTGGACCTTGGGGGTGAAGGTTTCAGCTTCCCTTACCTTACAAGTCCACTTTTTGTGTTTGAGCAAAACCAAGATGATCAACTGATCTTTACAGAGGATAAACCTCAACATTTTATGTTTACACTACTTACCGTTACTATATAGGCATGTAGTATATGTATATGCACGTATACTATGGTATTTATGTCAAAGCTATGTATTCTGCATGGTTCATATGCACTCAGCTGATGTTCAGTTTGAAATATAGACCCAGTTTAAAAAGATTTCTGAATCTGTAAATCTGCCCAACCTGATCTTTAACTTTCTGATGAAACCCATATCCAGGCTAGTTTCCAGCCACCTGAAATGCCCTAACCTCCTCCTCTTCCCATGCTGGGGTTCAGCGGTGGTGACCCAAGGCTGAGCTCTGATTCGACCCAGCTGCATAATCTTGGCTCAGACTCTGGAGAAAACTACAGAGCTGTGAGAAAGTATAGAGTAGAGCCACACACCATAAGTAAAATGTCAGACAGAGGGAGGACTGCTGAGATGGGATTGTTAATAACTCAAGGACTTATGAGGAGAAGGATCAACATGTAGTCAGTGTAGTACAAAAAGTGATGGAGGGCACCCCTTCTCTGCCTGACTAATGCCTGCTTGGTCAGCAAAGACTCTTCAGGCATTGTATTGGGCTGAAGAACATACTAATGCTTAGCATAGTAGCTCATTAGTTCTATTTATCTACATTGTATATTAGCCAATGAATGACTGTCTGTACTTTAAACTTGTATAGACTGCAGGGTCTCTTTGTGCATGGCAGGGATGATTACAGCACTACTGAAAACACTGATCATATTTCTATTGTCAAATATTCACTGCAGGATTTCAAAACCTAAGTAATGTAACCCAAATTAAGAATGTAGCATTAGCACAGCAATTCAAATACTTTGAGAATATCACAGTTTCTTTCTAATTTTGGTGTAGTTATGGTAAGATAATTCTGTGTTCAGGGAAATGGTATGTTACTGCACAACAGCTACTGATGATTAATGCCATTATTTCTATACAACCGTGTAACCTGTAAATAAAAAACCAAAAATGAAATGCGTACAATTTGGTGTGTATACATTTCATGGCATGTATCTCTTATCATAGTAAGGTACAGTTTAATGTTAAAATGCTTAGTATCTGTAAAGATATTATACACCCATACCCATTTATTCCCATTGTGCCCTATAACACTGGACACTTGGGAGTGATAAATAAAAGCTGAAGGCCATTTGATTATAATATTTTTAGCTTTAGGTATATGGAATGATTTATAACTGTATTATCACTGAAGGTTAAACAAAGGATTTCCTTTTCAGAATCATAGTTTTTACTTACATAAATATTTAGCTCAATACACTTAAAGACTACTACCTTTTCCACAGGAAGAAAAAGATTTTTTTTTTACAGTATTCTGTTGTCTCTACCAAACTTTGCCTTTCGTTGATTTTCTTTTTATTTTTACATACTATGGGAAGGTCTAGTACCAAATATAAACGAAGTTTGCAATCTTCAGAATGAAAGCATCTTTCCACTGCTTTAAAAAACAGTATCTATTAAAATAACAAACATCTTTCAGAAGTCATTTTCCAAAGCATTCTCATATTGTCACCAGTTGCTTCTAACCCATTGAGGAACAAAGCCTTATATCCGTATCAGATTTTCCTGAAGTAAAGCTAAAGAGATTTCTCCACCAGAAACTAGTAACTGTGGGAACACTATAAAAAATAATATTTAGGGGACTTGGAATTTCTTTTGAAAACTCAGTTACTCCTTTACTTCCTCTTACAAGCACAAGCAGAACCTGCACGTCCTTCACACTATCAGTTGCAGTTGCTTTCAGAAGGACTTTCACAGCCTTGCTGGATCCCTGTTTCAGTGCTAAACCAACCTCACCGAGAAAAGTTTTCTCTTATATCTAATCAGAATTTCCTTTAATGCAACTTGTGTCTGTTGCCTCGTACTTCTCCTGTGCATCTCTGAGAGGAGTTTGGCTTTGTCTCCTCTCTAACCATCCCTTAGAGGGTTGAAGACAGCAATTAGATTCTTCCCACAGCCTCTTCTTCTCCAGGCTGAGAACTGAGCTGAACAAACTGAGCTCTCTCTTTTCTTGTATGTTCTGTGCACCAGACCCAGTCACTGTTGTGCGCACCACCATCTCGGTTATCCTCCACCCAACACACTTTGGCATGCTGGGGAACTTAGAACTGGACACAGTACTCCCGATGCAGTCTCACAGGTGATGAGTAGATGTCCCTTAACTGCTGCCTAGGCTGTTATTAGTGCAGCCCAGTTTGCTATTAGCTTTCACCATTGCGAGGGCACATGGCTGACTCGTGCAACCTGTTTCTTCACTCTGCAAAGCTGCTGCGTAGCCGGACTGTGCCTGGCTGGGGCTGCTGCATTTTTTTATTCTGTCCAGGTGCAGGAACTCCTGCCTGTTGTCATTGAACTTCATGAGGTTCCTCTCAGCCCATTTCTCCTGCCTATCRAGATCCCCCTGAATGGCAACTGTCCAGGTTATCTGCTCTGCCCAGTCTGGTGTTATCTAAAACCTTGCTGACAGTGCACTCTATCTTATCATTCTGGTTATTAATGAAGATGTTAAACAGCATTAGCACCAGTATCAACTCTGTAGAAACACCACAAGTAACTTGCTATCAGTTACTGGACTTTGAATTGCTGACCACTACCCTTTGCATCTGGTGGTTTAGCCAGTGTCCCACTCACCTAGTACATCCATCCGTTCACACTCTCTCTCATTTGCCTACAAGACTGAGAATTTGTGCCGAAAGCCTTGCTGAAATCAAGGCAAATGACACCTACTGATTTCCCCTCACCCACAGAGCTCGTCATCTCATCACAGAAAGTTGTCAGGTTGGCAAGGCATAATTTACCCTTTGTAAATTGATCTGCCTCTTTGCAATCACCTCCCTCTGTCCTTCATGAGCCTTGACAAGGCTTCCCGGAGGCACCCACCAGGATGTTTCCATTTGTTAGCTTCCGACCTAATCCTGACCCCCAGGCTCTCACTTGGCCTGTCACCCCTTCCACAGCAAAAGTCTGAGCATTTAAGCTGCTCCTTTGAATAGTGTGATCCTTTCCTGCCTAGCCTTCCTACAGAGCCTGTAAAAAATTGTCTTTCAAGCAAGAATATCTTTCAGGGTTCATTTTAATACAGTGCTTACTGTATTCTTTACTGATTGGAAGAGTTGAACTTCAACTATCAAACTGATGACTTTCTGCTACTGAGGTATGCATCCTGATGAGACAGATGGGCATGAGAAAATTCACAGAGCAGTAGTTTCAGATGGATACAGTGACTATAACCATTCACTCACAACTAATATCATCAGTGCATTTTCCTTCTCCGTCCCTCCTTTTCCTATCTGTGCATGTGTATGTGTGCTTGCATGTGTGGGACAGCGAGTCTGTGTGGTGATTTGGGGTTTTCTTTTTTTTTTTTTTTTTTAACTGGGAAAACTGATACAACATTTTGCTTCAGTCTCTAACATATGGTAATTTGAAGAACACTGACATCCTGAGCTACCACATTGCATTTAAGTGCAGGAAATGGAGCTGATTTTATTAGTTGTGTCCTGTTTGTAGCTCATGCTTTAAAGAAAAGGAGGAGGCTTTAATCATGCAGAGTTGAGAAGACTGTTTGCAACCACTGGAGAGAGCCCTAAATACAGTGCTAGCCATGGAGTACACAACAGCATCAAAATGGTCCTGTAATCACAGTGAAGTTACTCAAGGGATAGGTCAAAAGAAGATCAGTAGCAACAGGGAGTCAGAAGGATTTTACCTTCCAGGATGATGTGTCTATATCTATTCTGACTTAAAAACACGTCACATGCACTGAGTCACCAAATTCTCAAAAAAGATACCCAGATATCTGTACACTTCTTATAGAGAACACTGACAAATCTATCAGAGCAGTTCATCCGCTCATCAAAAATACTTCCAATTGTGCATGAAATAACAAATGCACGTAAAAAAAATTTCTAGATTCTCTTGAGAATCTCTGCCTACTGTGTCTTTGAGACAGCACTGCCTCTTATTTGTCACACTCTATATACCCACACRCATATAAACTATCTATGGTTTAGATATTTAGGCTGGGTGAGAAGAAGAAATGGCTTTCTGGAAGACAAAGATAATGACTTTATTTCTAGCTCTGCCCTTTGACCTGCTCTGCAGTCTTAGACAAGACATTTAATTACTCTTCACCTAGCTTTTCCCAGCTATAAAACAACTCTAGCAAAACTGGCCTAATTTGGTCAAAGTTTTAAGAGAGATGATGGTTGGCAAGAACTAAAAAATCTATCTGTACTTAGGGAGTTTTAAAATTTTAAATGTCTGTAACTGCCTAACTTGTAGGATGAATTCAAATCAGTAGCAGTAAGTTCATGAAAGAGACAGCCCTTTCTTAAGACAGAGGACTCCCAGACTTTGCAATCAGATTTTAAAGATGAGAAGAGGCCTTTGTGAACATAGTCACCGTTCTGCAGCTGCAAAATAAATCCAAACGAATCACCAAAAGAGGGAATTTTACTAAGTGTAGTGAATTGAGTGATCCTGTTTTCCCCATTCCTCATGCACTTTCCTTTCTGCCCTAATCCTTACCTATACACTATTATATTATGCTGACAATGTACCATGCCGCCTGTCAGCCTTATAACTACTGCTCCCTGCGCGGACCTTTTTCCTGCCCTTGACTAGAAGCAGTGCTTTCAGCTGAGCCATCTCTGTGCTTTGAAGAAAAGGCATCACACTGACAGCTGCAGTGACAGATTGGCATAGCTGGGACAAAACTTGAATAGCTTTGGGGAAAAAAAAAAGGAGGAAGAATATTTTTCTTTTTAAAGGACTTGAGCACAACAGGCTTTGCTTCCACAAATATATATGAGATTGTTCTGCTTGCAGCGAGTCAGGCAGTCTAGTTGCCTTTCCACCAAAAGCACAACTTAAAAGCAAGATACAGTGAAAGCACTTGAAACCAGTCGAAAGAGAACAAAAAGGCACACGGTCTAGTTCATGAACATTTACTCTGCTACCAAATTCTCTACAAGTGTATGACATGACTCACACCTCTCAGATGAGATGAACTTTCCCTTTACCATGAGTGCTAGCATTATCCTGGTTGACTGGTTTTACTTAAAACATTCACAGTTTTATAGACTATCCATATTATATTGAACTTCATTCTTTTTGGAGCATTCATAACTCCTTGTTTTAACTGTTCCTACTATGCAGTGCTGTATTCAACACCAGACCATGAAACTACTTGCATAGGTATATGGTAACTATTTTATAAATAACRAGCACAGCACATATTACTTCTTAACCAGAAAACAATAAAACAAGTATGTGATCATTTTGAAACTATCCACCTATACTTATTCTTAGCTGCGATTTTAATTTTACTCAGAACTCTCAATTGCTTGTTTTCCTGTTGAGGAATCACCATCATTATCTACGTTATTACATTTAAGTAAACTCAAAATAAACAGGTGGTGAAATTTAGAGTAATACAACAGCCTATATTTTACCATTTAAAAAGTAAGTTGGGATGTCAGTGGCTTATTACCATCTTTTGCAGACACCTGACTCTGCGGACTGTATGTCAGAGTTAAGGGCTCATCTTTCCAGGTAGCCAGCCCTAAATTCTAAAACACTCTCTGGAATATTCAGTTGCAGTTTTATTTTACTTCAAAATGTTAACACTTTGTGTCTTAATAATATGAAGTGGAGCAGCCCTTATATTTGTACATGAATAGGGCACGCCGCATCTCTCAGATATAATGTGTCAGACTGTTTGAGGCCTTAAGAAGGTAACGCTGAATTAGTTTAAATTCATTTCGTATTCTCAAAAGTTTCCTTTCACAACCACAAGAAATAGATTTACATTGACACACAATGGCAGGAAAGATTAAATGATAATTTAGATGTCAAAACAGTAATTCTCTGGCATGATATGAGGCCTTAAGATCACAGAACACACAGAACCTTTCGTCGTATTTACCACTGAATTACAAACTGTAAGACTAAGAAGGAGAAAAAGTCATTTGCTTGTTATTAAACAGAAAATATAAAAGACAGGGAGCCTCTCTGAAGATCTGAAGAATGTTCAGCAATGTTTTCAGCAAACAATCCTACCTCTACTTAGAGACATAAAACAGAAGTCAAAAGCAGCTTTGCTTGCAGGCTGCAGCTGTCAAGAATAGAAGAAAAGTGCCTCAAGAAATCCTCGAGACCTTTCCCTATGTATATAATGCAGCCTCATAAAAAGCCATTTAATTTAAAGGTAAATAGTGCCTTTCAAAGAAGGTGGCCTTATTTTTGGGCTTGGGGTTTTGCATTGGTTTTTACTTAATCTGTAGGAATAATTTCCTCTTTAAAAGTGTATTAGCTGTGGCATTATTTAAACAAAAAAATTTAGACCYAAGGAAAACCTAACATTTCTGCATGGATCCACAGGCTGCCAGAGGGAATGGCAAGAAAGCACCTACTTTACAGTTGTTGAAGTTTCACCTGTACTGATACTGCCTGTTAGCAGTTTGAATTAGCAATGATTAACACAATGGTAACTTTTTGCCCAGTATCAGATCCAGTGAAGGACACAGAAATGTCAATGGGAAAAGCTCTATAGAGAATGAGGGATAATTATGGTACCTCTGAATTTCCAGTGAAGATATTATTCAACTAAATGTTATTACCCATTAAATTGTGAGGTGATAACCTTCCTATCACTAGACAGTGTGGATCCATCTGTCTCATTCTAGGATGCCAAATGCCATACTAAGATTCACACAGAGGTCCCATTATCACATCTCTACTGACTCACAAAAGAAATTGATGCAAAGTGTCTTACACCAGTGCTCTAACTTTGAACAGAAATTTAGGCCTAAATCCTGTTTTTAGATATACCRCTTTAGCACGTGTTCATGTCCTTTTGAAAGTGAATGGGCCATAACATTCATTTATTACATAGATCTCTGCTCTGATCTCTGATCTGATCTCCACTGTGCTTCAGAACTTTCCCCAAAGTCTGGGTCAAAGCATGTCTCTTAAGAAAACAACAGCTTTAACCAATCCAGGCAATGCCAGTTTCTGGTATGTTTTAAGTCTGGATATGGAAACTTTAGAATCGAGAACAAAAATAGAAATATGTTCCATATGGTCTTTTTATCTTCAAAACTCTGACACCTGATACGTATACACTTTTTTCAGATTTTATATAATTCATAACAATTTTATAAAAAGATGAAATATTTGAAAAATCTTGCCACTACAATCAATATTAGTGGAAAGATACACTGCAAAAATAAAGTGTTATGGAGTGATGCTACTGAAAACCTAAGAGATAAGCTAACTTATTTTATACTATGAAATTACCAAAACAGGTTACATCTTCCATTTTAAACATCTTAATGACATTCTGCTACATCTATCAGATCTAAAAATTTCTGAGTGAAAGTCCCTGCATAACTGAAGTTAATGGTAAAACATTGATCTGCTTCAATGGAGTCAAAATTTAAGCTAATATGTTTCTACTCAGTATTAGTTTTGTTTTTCTCCTGGCAGGATTTATAGAGTGTGCATGCATTTAGCAAGCAGGTTCAGGAAAGTAGTAATAAGCAAAAATAATTTAGAACCAATTAATTAAACAAATTAATATTCTGCTTTCAGATTGTTTTGTATCTTATTTTTAAAGCACATTAGCTAAATATCCAGAAATTAAAAATCCAGGAAAAAGAAAACTGTAACACAAAATGCTTATGTTATCCACAGACTTGTTAACAATGGCAAACGGTCTCATTGACTTGAGCATTCCCATTTTTTCTTAAACATTAACGATTTAACTTTTCTACAGTTTGCCTAAGCATTAGCCTTATTAACCATGGATTGGTGCAGATTTTTTATAAAACAGTGTAAACCTCAAGAAGAGCTGCACAACAAAGTGTGCAGTTACAGGAAAGTTACAGGAAAGTAATCTCAAATACCTGTCAAGTTCTTTTAACCTGAAAATATATTAATTTGTTGCATTACTCAGGAGTGTAGACTACTTCACACATTTATTTAAAAATACTTTTTCACTGCAACTGGGTTTTAACATTCTACAGAAACAAGACAAGTGTGTGTGTACGTAAGTGTATATACAAAACCCTATACACACACAAACATGCACATACACATGTATGCACATACACTCAAACACAGACTAGGACAAAAGCATGCACCCAGTTTTTAGGCATCCTATTTGACCCAGCTGCATGCTACAAGTGCATGATACAGCCTTGATGTGCATAAAGATAAAACTCCTTCCAGAGAGAGGAAAACAAAACCAAAGCAAAACCACAGCCATTCTATTCCTCCTTTCTCTTCAAAAGTGAAGGCTGCATCGCCCACGGCATGACTTTTTGCTTTTAAAATCATGGTACACCAAGCTCACAAAGCAGTTATCCAGTATCTTATTCTGTTACCTTTTTACAGCCTGAAGTACCTGCAGGTTGAGTGTAACATTTATTCCCGCATAGAGACTTTTATAACCAGCCTCAAAAACACAGAAACAAATGGACTAAAAATTACAACGCAGATGAAGACAACAAAAAAAAGTGAATGTAAAACTAAATGTGAAATAGGGAAATTACTTTAACAGAATTCACTATCTATTCAAGAGATTTATCAGAACATAAATTCCAAAGAACCAAACACCTGCTTTCAGGAGCTAATCAGTTACATTGAGCACTGTATGCAGCAGCCCAGAAAAAATGGAATTAGTGTCAAAGAGGACTTACCTCTGCTTGGCAAGAGCGGAAGAGACCAAGACTTACTGGTGCTACAGCTAAAACTCTCCATAGAGAGGAAAGAATAAGAAATACAGAAGAAAGCGTCTTTACAGTTTTAGAGAGATTCTCAGGTATAACAGAAGTAGCAAAATCACCATTCATCCTGTTTCAGCACTGACGTTGCCGGGAGAAGAGCTGAGGGTTACAGTGGTCCATAAAATGCATCAACTTAACTCACCAATTCTGGCTAAGTATGTATAGGAGCAAAGCTATTTTGCCAAATGCTTTCACTTAATGAATGTATATTTAACAGTATTTAGGAAGAACTTAAAGAATTAAATTTGGTTTTGAATTATCTGCAACAAACTCGAAGTTAAATTGGGCTGTACTGTAGCAAAGAGGGTTTTGATTTTTATGTCAGTAGAAGTAAACTTCTAACCTGACGTCCTCTGGAAAAGTTTTAATTGATGTCCCAGAGTGTCCCTTCATGTCCCAGAATCACTACGTGATGAATAAAATTAAAATAATTCCAAATATATCGCTTGCYGACAGCTTGTTTCAAACCCCAAATCATTGCAGGATGACTGTACTCACAGTACGTTATTTCAAAAGATAAGAAACATCGGTGTAYAACGTGAAGCTATCCAGGGTTCAGGGCAAGTCAGGCGTTTTACAAGGTTTTGCCTCATGTGGCCTAAAATGCATTTCTCAATGGAGATGCACTGTTACATAATTCACAACTATTTAGTATGTTACTATAGGGCTTGCCAACCATTTTTAATCTCAGGTTTCTCACTGAGGTCCTTCTGCCTGAGAGACTGGGTGCTCTGTGGGTGACTTGCAGGGCAGTCCGTTCTAAAMCTGCCATTTTTCCATAATTTTGCAGATTGTAGCACCCAGCAGGAACGTCACAGGCTGCCGAGCTTAGCGAGGACTCTCCTCACGCGTCCGTGTAATACCATCAGGCTTGACTGAAAAAAGAGAATGTTCCCTTCAGGATGATGCAATTTTGTTTAGATTGATAGATGGTGGAAATACACTCACACCATTTTCTTTTCATTTTTAGGACCAATTTCCCTCATAGTTTAAAAATTTGCACAGAGGAAAAAAAAAAGTCCTGTTTCTAGTCTTTGTATCTTGTTATACCTTAATCTGCTACGTTCAAGTGCCCCTTTTAAGCAATACATCCTGCTGAAACATGAAGCTCGTATTATACCTGCCTTCCACCTTGTACTGGGCACAAACAGCGAGGTTTTGGCACCGGGGGGCTGCAGGGCGGCCTCTGTGAGGAGGGGTCGGGGCTGCCCTGTGCCGGACAGAGCCRGTTCCAGCCGGCTCCAGCCCAGACCCGCCGCAGGGCACGGCTGAGGCAGTCAGCAAAGCTGGTGGCACCTCTGAAGAAGTTAGTTGTGCCTCTGGTACTCCATGGTGGAGTGGGTAACACCCTGAAGGGAATGCGGCCCGTGGAGGGCCCGTGCTGGAGCAGAAGGAACAAGAAGGAAGGAGCAGTGGAAGAAAAGAGTGAGGAACAAGGAGYGGCAGAGAGAAACTGCCATGCCCTGACCCYGACACCGACTCCCTGTGCCACCCTCGCCTCACCGGAGGGACCGAGTGCGACCAGCGATGGCAACTGGGGGCAGGAGAGGTGTCTGGCGTGAAGCTGAGCCTGGGAAAGAGGTGTTTTCCCTAGGTGTTAGTTTAACTATTTATCTTCTTTGTTTCTCAATACTTAATAATAAAATGTTTATGTTAATTGGCAGAAAATTTAAATTCCCCAAGTCGAGTCTGCTTTGCCTGCAACACACCTCTTCTTCTGAAATTTCACTGTAGAACAGATATTTGTTCAGTATCTTTTACATATTCATCCTATCTTCCGATAAATCTACAAATCATATATTGGAGGTGAGACTGCAACAGCAGAAGAAAGCAAAAGAACAAGGTCTTCAGTTATAAAAGAAAATGTTGACGAGTAGCAGAGGCAACGAAGAGAAAGTGGAAGCAGTACTGCAGCCACAGGGAAGGTTAAGTTATCRTGTAAAAATAGAACCACATAAAGTAGCAACTGGTTATTGTTCACAGAGGAGTTTTCCACAGGAAAGCTACATCTTCTTCTGCTAACATACAGTCTATTAAGATGCTATACTTTAAGATGCAAAACACAAAATCAACGCAACATGGCACCACAGGTTTGTAGAATAATGAAACCATGTAAAGGAACTGAACTTGAGATGAGTAGTAACAGTGCCATAAAAACAGCTCTACTATATGTCATTGCTTAAGCAAAGAAAATGCCTGGGGCCACTCTAAGTCTGAGAAACACAAACAACATGACTGGAGGGTACAGCAAAACTGACAGTCTTTCAAAGAACTCATACAGGACCTTAAAAATACACCTCATTTAAATCAAAATTATAGGCCCAGGAAAAAAATGAAGACAATTCCTGTCAAGAAATAATCAAGGGAACAGCATCCTTGTGAACCTGACAAAATTAGATTAAGGGTGCAAATAGGTGTGTCAATTCTAAAAAGACAGACTTAAGAAGTTAGACTAAAAACGAAAGGAAGAAATGTAAAAAAAAATTCTTTGATGTTATGAATGATGCTGAGAAGCACTTCAAATCAGGAAAATTATACTTGCCTGTTTTTCAACAAATATTTTGCTATTTTTAACATGGGAATATTTTTCAATTTCATGCCAAGGGCAGGCAAGCACATTTTATACACTGATACAGCTGTGTGGCAATTTCATCAAACTATAGTATAATCTCCCTAGAGGAGAGATAGAAGCCCTATTGCCTAAAACTCTTTGTATAAACTTAGACTAAGTACTAAAATACACACTGTAGGCAGTACTCACATTCTGGCAGATGGGCAACATGACCTATGAGGTCTTYCCTCATGTTTACAGTTTAACATTCTGTCATTTCTAAACAGTGTTGTTTTGGCTAGAATTGGATGCAGAAACACTGAGTAAAAAATTACTATCTTAAACTGAATTAAAATAGATGGGGGCAATTTTAACAGTGACTTATCTAGCAGCAAGAAAGATGGCATTTTTACTGATGAGGCAGTCACAAAAATTAACACAAGGCACCACTTTGAAATATGATCGTTCTTAGATTATAGGATATCTTTTAGTTACTGATTTCAAGACATATTTTCTGCTGCATAAGACACAAAAATCTAGGATGCTACTATTCATATACATTAATAGCAGTGACCTGGACAGGACTAGGAGAGTTCTGTGCTCTCTGGATTTACTGTGTGAATGTGTAAAACTAAAAGCCACTTATCCCACAAAATGAAACAACCTTCCTTGTACACAGAGACAACATCGATCTCTCACTGTCACTGTACTGAACAATGAATGTAACAATCACAGAGACATAAACCCTAAAAACTCTCAGAACTGATCTACCAAGATTGAGAAGATGGGTTGCAAATCAATTAGAGGAACTTCAAATGTCACAACAACCTTTCATGCATTTACATGGTCCCCCAAAACACTGGAACATTAAATGGTTCATAACGTCAAGGCAGCCTTTTCCTATAATAATAATAGCAATAATAACAATAATAATAAGCAGCTCCTGGATGTCTGTCTCTGATATGATGGTGTTTTGTTTCTCTGTTTTTAATGGAAAAGCTCCAGGAGAGGACTTTCAGAAACAAGCTTTGATTACTGTTAGGAAGGAAAAAGAAAACATTTCCTGACAAAGAATTAGCAGTGGAAGTTATGCACTATAYATCAGGTGACAGGAGAGAACACCTGGAAAAGGACTAAGCATAGCATCGAGAAACACAAAAGGAGCTGGCTGCTTAAGGCAGAATGTAGGTAGAATGTAGGCATCAGAATCCAAGAATGCAGTCCTCAAAATATTCAGCTTTAGGAACTTAGACTTCCTTTGTGCCTGTCCAACAGTGCTTCAACCTCAAAAAACAACTCAGCATCTATCTCATGCAACTGACATTCAGACACGAGGCAGCCTTTACCAAAGAACCCTTTGGACAGATCCAGTCTCCTCCTACCCTGTCTTTTTAGGCACCAATTCCACCCTCCAAATGAAATGGAAAATTTTCAATATATCCCCCTCATYCAGTAAATCATGATGCCTGGCAGAAATATCACCTTTACCATTCTCAGCCTGTTGTAAATCCTGACTTTCGCCATAGGACGTCTGGGGAAAATTAACACCTAATCTGATGGTCTTTTCCAAAAGCTAACCAACTTCACAGGCAGGTGCACCAATTCTGAGCACTAACATATAAAAACCCCACTGCAGACCTGACCCTGATACTAAATAAATGTTTGGTTGGGAGGACAAGAAATGGGAACATCGTGTGCTTCAGAGGAACGGGAGAAAAATGACATAGAAAATATTACAGCAAGAAGAGCACAGAATCTGCGGGAGGCACCAGTTTTTTTAGGGCAGCCGTAACAAGGAGAAATTGAGACTCCAAAGTTAAAGTCAGCCCATCCTTCACAGGCTACTATATGCTTTGTGACACATTTTGAAATGTCTTCTTCGATTACAATATAAGCTCTCTACTCATACGCAAACAGGGGTCCGAGCATCTTTCGCTATCAGCCCATCTCGTATTGAAGGCACTTAGTTTTGCTCACTTATTAGCTCAATACTAAGCTGATATAGTTAGTACCAAAATAATTCTTCAGATTGTTGATAATATACTTAACAGTTCAAATATATGTCTCTTCCACACAATATTAGTGTATTTTCATTTAAAGATACCCCGTCAAATTTATATTTCACATGAAATGAAGATACATGGAAGAAAGCAAGATACTCTTTTCTTTCCTCTCCAGCATGCTCTGTCTGGCTTACCTAACCCAGTCACCAAAAGCATCATCCTGCATCTGCTACTGCATATGGGAAAATAAATATTTCCAATGCACATGACACTAATATAAGTAAAATATTTTTCAAAATATTTGAAAGTAAAAAATGATTAAAATTAGTAACGCATATTGATGTAAACATAGAAGAGATCAGTCAACTTAACTTTTTTTTTTATACACAATATACAATATCATATTACTGTATGTCA
Source organism: Phoebastria nigripes (assembly GCA_035582835.1). Classification (NCBI taxonomy): domain Eukaryota; kingdom Metazoa; phylum Chordata; class Aves; order Procellariiformes; family Diomedeidae; genus Phoebastria; species Phoebastria nigripes. Next base: position 1,077,292 of record JAYKAV010000922.1, on the reverse strand, counting down.
TTTGGTGATAAGCAGTAATACCCGTATGTTCCATTTATATTTATTAAATACAGTTGATAAATACTCCTTCATTTAAAAGCTATATCTCAATTACATAATTTTCTGGAAATAAGAATCATATGTAATGTAGCTATCTCTTTTCTTTATCATTAAAGTAATGATAAAATAGAAATGTTGGCACTATCTTTTAACTCCAGATATATAGAACTATGCATATTCTCCCCAGAAATCACCAGCTTTTATTAAAGGCTGTTCTTTCCCACTCACCCGTTCATCAGTAAGAAACACAGAAGACCTATGGTCAGAGGTCTGAGTTCATTCAGCTCAACAGAGGAGTTCAGTTTAAGCCATTTCTCCCCCACCCCCCAAAAACAGAAGCCTAACTCTCAGATTTTAAATTTTTAAAACATGCTTTATTTTAAAGATACGTTACAGTTTTCCTTACCGGGACAAAAGAATCAAATGAATCTTGTTCCCGATTCTCAATAGCTGAAATTGTTTTCAACCAGAAGAGATAGCTTGCAATATCAGACATTTCAGAATGCTTCATACTGAAAGCTGCAAGATTAGTAGGTCTGAGGTGAGACAGACTTGCAAAAGGAGGACTTTGGCTGTGTTACATAAAGTTCTTAATTAGATCCTTGGTACAAATTGCTATCCTAAGAATAAAAAGTTAATCAAAAAGCCTCATTGGAAGGATAGGAGGGCAAGATTAAAGCCGAGACAGCTGTTTCACTTTGGGATAATCGTGCAACTGCCTAACTAGATGGTGTTCCACTATTCAGAAATGAAAATAAATGTGTGAAAATTAAAATGTTCCCTTTGTGTTACTTAGGACTAAATTGTTCACAGCTGGTTTTCCTCAGTGGAACTCAGGAGATCTCCCTATATTTATATTCCAATGCAGCAACACCTAACTCTTAGACCCCCTTAAAATCACAGCCAAAATATGTTCATGAAAAGAGGGAAAATTTGAAAGGTACTGAATACAGAATTGGCATGAGAAAAAGTGTTGCAAGGACTTTTGGTGACAAACTGTAAGAATCAACCTACAAAGATTTGTTTAATGTGACTAAATCCAAGAAAACTACCCTAACAACCACAGGATAGTTGTTACCGTAAGTCAGCAAAATAAGATAATAATGGATGATTTCTTATCTCTCCTAAAGGATGCTATTCCAGCCTCCATTGCCAAAGGGATGTTGTACAACTGAGATCTCTCTTTACCTGTTCAGGTTTATTTTCCCCGCACTTATGGGTGGCATTATCATACTGCAGAAATGACAGGACTTCCATCCATCAGTGAACAGAGATGTTTGTTTTACCCGTGATCCAGAGCCCACAGAAATCTTGAAGATTTCAGTAAGGTCAGGATTTTAGTGACGACGTCTTTTTGGGAGGAGGGTATAGCGTGTGTGCGGGCTGTCTTCTCAGACAATTCACACAAAGACTGACATTACACAGATCTTCTGGAACTAGATCTCACCCTTTGCCAAAGAAGCTCTAAAGCAAATACGAATGTCAGTTGCTAGGCAGTCATGATGAAATGGAAATATCAGGTATGAAGGCTGAAATACTGGAAATAACAACTTTTATATTCCCCAATTCCTCACCTTCTCATAAAAACGGGTTTCCAAAAGGAAGTAGGAAGTAATTATTTGTGGAGAGGGAGAAGGGGTGAGAGGAGAGAGATTAAAAACTACATAGTACAAGGGAGAAGGGTAGGAAATAAGGGGCCTTAAACAGTATGTCCTTCCCTGTGTATTAAACTTTTTGTCTACAAGTAACAATTCGTTTTAGGACTCCAAATACTCATGGTCAAAGTTAACTGAAAAACAATGTCAGAAGGACCAAAAATATTTGAAAAATCAAGTAAAGTTTAGCAACTAATACTGAGTAAAAAAAAGAAAATAAAGAAGAAACATCAAAAAATCCTAAAGCTTTGCCTGGTTTAGAACAAAATATTTTATTTCAAAAACCATGAAAGCCTTTCACAATGTAGCATAAGTACATTTTTGATGAGCAGTTTCTTAAAAAAATTGATATAAAATTTTTCAAAGGAAAGAAAAGGTAACAGCCTAAGGTAAAAACTGTATTTTTTTTTTTTTTCTGAGCAAACCAATTTCTGAAAAGACCCAAAGAAGACTTTGCAGCAAACCCTGTGTAGTTTTGCAGAGTGGAGATGAGGAAATGGAGATTGAGAGCTGCTACTTCCCTCCACCCATGCACCTACTATTGCTTTGGTTAATGAGAAAATTCTACACTAATTTAAATGTTGCAAAAATACTTCAGTATTAACTAAAATGCAATATCCCTGCAAAGCATGTTTCAGAAAATATCTTATTTGACCAAATGAACATGTTCATTTAGTGGAAATTCTGAAATATGTGAACTGTATATACCAAGGAGCAGGTAACTTTTCCTTTCCTTTAAAACTCCTTCCATAAGCCTTCAGTACATTATTTAGTAAAATGGCTTGAACAGACCTTTGGTTTCACCCAGTACAGTTGTTTGTATCATCTCACAACATGATCAGTACCATTTGCTTCTCAGAAAAGTGGAAGACTTAAAAGTGGGAGCATAAATAATTAGCCAATTCTTCATCAATTCAAAGAGCTAATGATTAAACTGTTATCTTTTTGGACATAGAATGGATCCCTTATTGTGAAAATGGTTACAGCTGGTTTGTTTGTTGTATTTCTTAATGAGCTCATAAAATAAAGTTTAATTTACAGAGTACCTTGTCCTGTAAATTTGAGAGATCCAAACGGACCGTGACAGACACAGCTGAGCCCATCAGCCAAGCTGGTGGCACCTCTGTGAAAACATATTTAATGAMGGACAGAAAATGCCGAGGAGGAGRGAATGAGGGAACAACAGGACCAGWGCAGTAGGAGGTACTGCRTGGCARAGAAGGCAYGCCYMCAAAGAGACTGTAGCCGATGGATAAGCCCATGCTGAAGCAGGTACTCCCCCAGAGGGACGGCGGCCATGGACGACCCACACTGGTGAGGAGAAGACGAGTAAGAAGGAAGGAGCAGTGGAACAAAAGATCGAGAAGGAAGGAGCAGCAGAGAGAAACCGCTACGTCCTGACCCCAACCGCCTGCACCACCTGTCACCTCACCAAAGGGACTCAGTGTAACCTGCAGCGATAACAAGGAGGGAAGAGGGGTGTGTGGAGTGAAGCTGCGCCTGGGAAAGCGGGAGGAGAGGTTTTTTCCCTAACTCTTTTTTGTTTCTCAATACTCAACTCAGTAATTAAATGTTTACATTAATTGGCAATAAATTAAGTTAAATTCCCCAAGTTGAGCCTGTTTTGCCTGTGACAGTAATTGGTGAGCAACTTCCCTATTTTTATTTCAGTTCATGAGCTTTCTCGCTCCTGTTCTTCCTATTTTCTCCCCTGCCTTGCTGCAGGGGCAGTGAGCGAGCGGCTGTGTGGGTGCTTGGCAGCCAGCTGGGGCCAACTCACCACAACTTGATTTACCATACCTCCAATTAAAGCACGTTTCAGGAGACTTTCCACCATATTTAAAAAAAGGTCTTACAGAATACTTAAAGCTTTTCCAGTATCTCTGAAAAACCACTACAGACATGTAATACCTCAGGTTGAGACAGTGATGACAAAACATGAATAAAGAACTCATAATGAATGAAGATCAAAGTATCACAAAAGCTGATGCAACTACATCAAATAAAAGCTCATACAGTTTATACACAAAGGCACAACTGTCCCAGGTACCCCCTTATGTTTTACAGGAAAAATAGCATTCCAGCTTCCTTTATGCCTTATATGTGTAATGCCATTTATAATACATATTTATTTCTATGAAAACAAGTACTGCTATCAATCAAGTAAATGTTAAATAATTCAACCAGTGAGACTACTTTTTATAATTTGATATAACAGATCCRCTGGGAATACCCCATTATGTCTCCAGCAGAGAATTTTAGAAATTACTTAACTGTACCTCACCCTTTTACATCTCTCCAACTGGATTACTGCCTTCCTATGAAACATTAAAATGTTTAATTCTTCAAATAAATTTTAGTAGAGAATACCTTCTATAAAGCTTTGTTGGAGTTTTGCCAGTGGGTTGTTTACAAACCTCTAATATATTAAGAACAAATGACTGAGATAACTGAGTGGTTCACTTTGTAAGTATTTTACATTAGAAGAATAAGAACAATATAGCCATGCAATTTTACATACAGGTGTATTTATTTATGGTTGTAGAAATGTGTGTGCTGTTTAAGTCTGAAGGGCTTTGGTGGTTGTTCTTACTGAATTTTCAGGCAAAGGGAAGTAAGAATAATATAGTGTTTGCTAAGTTCCAGCCCAAAACTCTTGCATCACGATGGGTGAACTGTTGCATCCAATAATCAGAGGCAGTAATACTGCTTTATAACACTTTCAGACCAACTGAAATCCTACTTCACTAACTTTTCCCACTAGTGCTGCAGTAATTAAAGATCAGTCGTTGCAGCAATTAAAATTGACTTCTGTGGCCTTCGAACTCCTTTGGTGTGGATTGAATCTGAGTGCAAGATGTCTACAAAAATATAATTTTCTTTCCTCTTCTCACCTGCCAATTTTGTTATTGTAGTCTCAAGATAAATTGAATATTATAAATAAATACAGGAGTAGTATTTTCTGTGAGTTTGATATATTCAACTTTGAAAATATCTTAAATTTTTTTTTTTAAATCCTGGCAATTTACATATCAGATTTTTTTTTAAAGGATTTTTCTTCTTTTTCTTTACTTTTACATAGAAATGGAAAAGGCAGTAGCCTTTAATGAAGGACAGAAAATGCCGAGGAGGAGRGAATGADGGAACAACAGGACCAGWGCAGTAGGAGGTACTGCRTGGCARAGAAGGCAYGCCYMCAAAGAGACTGTAGCCGATGGATAAGCCCATGCTGAAGCAGGTACTCCCCCAGAGGGACGGCGGCCATGGACGACCCACACTGGTGAGGAGAAGACGAGTAAGAAGGAAGGAGCTAAAAAAAATCTAATCAGTCAATCTAATTGCAGGTTAGACTACTAGTTTGGTCCCAGTTCAGTAGGGTACTTAACCTTTGGGTTGACTTGAGCATTCAAAGTATTGCCAGTAATGCCAAGTCCCACTAACATAGACTGTTTTGGTATACTTAGGGAACAGTGTTAAGCACTGTGCTGAACTGTGGTCCACAAAGTTTTCACTTCCATCTTTACTGGCATGGCTTCTTATTGAACTTCTGTTTTTCAGATGTCCCTGAAGAAAAATATTGTTTAAGAAGTTTCAGCTATCTTTAATGACTTTTTGTCATTGTTTTGTTCTTACATTTTCAGTATTTTCTCCTCTTATTCCAACTTTACCAATTTAGTAGTACAAGAACTGGTTAAACTGTGTTGTCCAGCTCAGCACGACATCCCAGCAATGAGGTCAGCTCAAACTGCTGAAGCGACCATCCTGTATTGACAGAAAGGCTTGAAGAAGTAGTGTAGGTTGAGTAATTGCTTTGTACCTCCAAGTCAATATGTCCATCACCGCAAGAGTACCGCCCTTCCTTTAGCTGAAGTTTCTCATAGATTGAATGAGCTGATGCAAACTGACCCACTTCAGCAAAGACCTCACTACCCACTGCAAAGCCTTCTTCAGTAACATGAAGAACCACTAACCTCGAAAAGATGGAAATCCTATCAACATAAACATTTCACGGATCCAGGAAGTCACTGAGATTGCCAGCAAGGGGACTGGGCTTGATGCCACACCTCCATGGTGGCCACAAGCAGCAAAGGCCCTTGAAGGTCCAATGGAGAACAGATTCCAGATACCCTTCCACATGGATGGGTTAGCCAAAACCCAGCATAAACTAGCTAAAAATTAGAGTACTTCAACAAATAGTGCAGACTGGTCCAGTCTAGCTGTTGCCTATAGGACTAAGCTAGGATAAAGGGGTTGGAAATGCAAAGCTTCCCCTCTGTTTTATGTACAATCCACAAAATGTTTGTTAACCTCCCTGCCTCAGCCTTCCCAGTCTGAAATCGAATGAACATTGACCTAACTCACAAATGTATCAGAGAACAAAAGAATCATATAGCTGTTCCTTCTGTGGCGCTTTAAGAAATGTCAAGACATCAGGCAGTAATGACATCTGGAGAAAACACAAACAGGATCAATTTTGCTTTTATCACCTTGCATGCCCCTGGTTATTTGTTGAACACCAACTAATATTTCAGATTGCAAAAAGAATTTCCTTCATCTTTGTGGTTTTATTATTGCTATTATTATTAATAAAAACAAAAACAAGCTCCTTTACCCCTCATCCGCCTGCCACCAAATGTTTCTGATGTCGCAATTCTGTTCCCTTTTGCATTTTGCTGTTTTGTCAGATTTGCTGAACCCCCAAGTGCAAGAGGTAACATGATGAAATAGAAACTGGCAGAAAGTACATTAAAGTTATTATCACCTGAGGACAAATCCTGGCAAGTGAACCACAAGAAAAAAGACTTCCATCTGGAAATAAGACAAAGAGCATACAGGTAAACCCAGTAATTCCACTACTGTTTTGGCAGCCATTCAAAAATGTGAAAATACAGATGAGGTATSAAAAAAAATTATGTAGAAGTAATGGGGCTCTTCAAAAAGAAGACAGAAAGGGGCAAAGGTGAGAAGGAAAACAGGTACTAAATTTCCCCAGTACCAAAACGTGTTTTGAAAGGGCATTACATAAAATGAACAAAAGGCAACCTTTTGGTTAGACATGACAAGGGCTACCATCAGAAGATACAAGGACCCAAGAATTATGAATCTGAAGAGCTTTTTAGTTTTTGGCCATTCAGCAAAATATTCCTGCAATTCTGCATTTTCATCCACTACAAAGAGCTGATTCATTCCTTTCTGTATTCTCCGTGTGATTAATGTAATGTTTTATTTCTTGGTACATGGACTAGTTTAGCTGATAGACAGCAACCAATGCTTAAAACCAAAACAACTAGGAGTGATAACCTCAATTTTCAGCACAAATTATTTAAAGAGTAATGTATGAGTTCCAAGTTTGTGCTGACTACATAGACTTAAATGCATCTCAGTAAAAACAGATCCACTGAGAATACTGCCATGACAACTCAAAGGAAAAAAGAACTACGAAAGGCAGTATTTTTGCAGATTTATGCCCGCGGAAGCAATCAGATTGCTACAACTTTTATACTTGCGATGGCTGAGCAAGCTAATAACTGCCTCAGAGGCAACTGCAGTATATCATGACTCTGCTTATTACATATAGTACATCTACATGTGGTACGTTACAGAAAAAGTATGTTATAGTCAAATCAATAGGCAAATATGCAACAAACTGGTATTGCCCCTCCTCATATTTCTGTAGGGTTCCACTTCTTTAAAATCATTAAAGAGTTAAATAACAATGATTAAAAATTATAATAATAATAATAGCAACCTATAAACATTTTCAAAGTTGTTGAAAATCCTATAGGCCAGCTTTTTCAGAAATGCCCAATGAGTAATGTGTTCAGTGGATGCCAAGCTAAGCGAGTGTTTCCAAAAATTAGACTCCTTGAAAGTATGAAGATGTGGCACCCTCTTCTCCCATCACTTTCTAACCTCCTCCCCAAATTTTGCGTGACTATGTCTCTAGCCAGTTCTTACTGGTTATTCACCTGCAGACAAGTTCTACCCATAATCAGTCCCCTGATACTGTTATTCTCCTCTGAACATGCAATGCTAAAAAGCAGTTCCTAAAAAATTAAATCAATGGGCACTGAGGATATACAGTTGTCAGTAACTGAATGAATATCATTACTGCAAAAGTTTTCATGTATTTTCTATACAAATGCATACACATTAGCAGGATGAATAGCCAGAAAAATATTAATAAGCTGCAGTGGAACCTGGATTTCATTCACACGTTTTATGGATTCTCATGTTAAACAGTTTGGTTTTACTTCCACATATGTGTTTTTTCTGTGTGTTAGGAAGAAGTGTAGAGGAATGTACCGTAATCTCTCAGAGTCTGAAACCAGGAGCTGTGTGCTAAGTCAGAGATGTACATGTCTAATGAGGAAAACTGATGATGATCAAACTGCTTAGATCTTTTATTTTTAAATAACTCCATAACCTAGGAATTTTWAAAAAAATCCTTGCTTTGCCCATCATTAGAAAACATGACCTGAATATCTGTCCTGCTCTGGTTTGTGCATAGCTGCATAAAACATTATCATTTACCTCTAAATGTATTAAAACATTACATGTATTAAAACATGAATGTATAAAGGTCTTGTACACTATAAATGTGCATACTCAATGTTACCCTTTTTCCATTTTTACACACACAATTAAAAAATGGAAAAGAATTCATGTCATAGAAGTGAGATATTTTACTGATAGAGCAGAAATACGAGCTAGCTAGGAAAACTGCTGTACAGAGCCACAGCCGTATTCATGGAAGGTTTCTATTTCAATACTACATAGTGTACGTTTTAATAACGGTGGTTGGTTGGTTGGGTGGTTGGTTGGTGKTTTTTTGTTTTGTTTTTTAAACTATGTCATAMTAACATTGCATAAAAAAGTTGTGTTTGAGAAGTAAACTGTTGGAAAATAAAACAATAGAGGTGTGTCTTTTCTACAGGCTTAAAGCACTTGCCTCTAAATTTATGCTTGAGCAAGCCAGTGGTGTACCAAGGCCAAAGACCATTCAGAACACAGTAGCAAATGTGACAGCATCAGCCCCAGACAGAATGTGAGACCAGGGCTCTGATTTTTTTACTGCCTTCTTATTGAATACCTGCGTAAGAATTTTTGGTTCTTCTTGCAAAATGTCATTTGGCTGTTCCAGTCTGCCTGCCTGACTGCGGTCTCACAGAGCTAAATTCAATTGCAACAACTGACCTGTGGCAAGTGACTTCTCTACTCATGACTGCAAGATGGACAGACTTCGAGAGAACCCAGATGTGTCTGCTGAACAGAAAGTGAGAATAGAAAGGGGAAGGAAACAAGGTGTCCCCGAAACTCTCMATTTCCTAAGTGAAACATTATTTTTTCTGAGTTCTTGTAGGTAGCAAAGAGCTCGATACAAGTTTCTGCACTTAGCACAGGGAGGCCCCCAAGCACTATTGTGTTGTCAAAACCAAAACGCACACATCAGATTGCACATTAAGTGTGACTACTCTTGAAAGAGGCAGCTGCGAGCTATCTTCTGGGACACGTCCCTTGTCACACGCTTCTGCTCTCAGCCTTGTGCTGGTGCTAGAAGCTGTGCTAGTGGACATCAAACTGGGCCATGAAATAGGTCTCTCAAACACCTTTTTTTCTTCTGGTTTAACTTTCTGGCGTATCAGTTCTCTGTACGTAATCGTGCAAAGCAGCACAATGAAGGAAGCAAAGTGTAGGGCCAGGACCCCACTCCTCTGGCAGGCACTCTTAAGTGGAGCACAGCTGCATTTCTCCTTCACAAAGCTGTCAAAATCACATATTTCACAAAATAGACCCTACAGAATGAAGAAAAGTAAAAACAGAGCTTAGACCTTACTCACATTTTCAATAAATATTTAATGTGCTCAGCTATCAGGTGAGTGATGACTGCAACACAAAAACTCGGACAAACCAGCGCACAGATAAATAGCAAAAGTTTCTGTGATCGTGAATGCAACAAATATCAGTTCAGTATGGAGGAAGTGTTTATCAGAATTTAAAAGAAAAACAAATGTAAACAAGGAGTCTTAAAAGCCTCTGTTTAACTGCTTTCATATCTGAGTGCAGCATAGCTGCTCTACGATGTCAGTAACTGGAAGCTATGGCACTACTCCATTCTGCTCTCATTTGAAATGCATAATGAAAATCATTTGTCTGATGTTCTGTTTGACCAATTACATGAGCAATTTCAGCTGCTGAAGTAACCTGCCTCTCCTTGCATAAATACTTAATCAGAAAGGTAAAACACCATATTAAAAGTACAATATATGTAAAACAAAACCAGATGTTATTTTGCTAAATTGGATTTTGTACTGCATTCATGGCCGGCTCCTGTGACTTAAAAGAAAACTTACACCAGAATTGGAATTTACAAAAAGGATTATTTTGTTTGTTTTTCTGATGTTCATTTTAGATATTACAGAACCTGTATTTTGAATACATAAAGAAGTGCTTTTTGATCTCGGTATTTCTAACTCTCAAAACAATGGGAGTTTTTGAAATTAGGTGACCATTGAGCCGATTCATCTGATTAACTGCAGTAATTTATAAAAAAATACTTATACAAAAAGGTAAATGAATATATGTTATTTAATTTATAAACTCCATTGTAACAATCTATGGCTTATTTCAAAGCAAACACAGTTCTTAAAAGCAAAGTAATTTATAATCCATAATTCTTTTTTGGCTGTTTTGGCTTTATTTTTATTATCCTTTGTCCAAAAGCCACATGCAGACATGAGGAAACAGAGAAATAAATTGGCAAACTCTGTAAATCCTGTCATTACTACAACCAGAAACTCCCTTTAGGTTTTTTTCTAGGGAACTCTGACATTTTCACAGTTGATTCAAACACCCCAGAACAGTAGAGATAGCCATTTCCAAAACTGAAATCAGTTTTCAGGTTGTGTCTTCAAGTCATGCCAAAATAGCTGAGACAAATTCTATCTCAATCTTAGCCATTGCTCAGCATCCAGCTATAAATTGCCATGCATCATCCTTCACTTATTTTGTTTTGATTAGACCAAAATCATCTTGTTGAGTTGCAGTAAAGGTTTTGCATCTTTGAATGCCTAATTTAAATGTAGTGGAACATTAGACAGAAAGCACAACCAGGGTTATCAAGTCTTATTCCTATCATCTTAAGCAAGCCATAAGGCAATCCTTTTTTTTCCCCTTTAGTCCAGAGAGCATCCAGTCTATCAATCCTGTTGACACGCCACAAAACAGTTCCAGCAACCTATAACCTCACAAGTCAGTGTAAGAGACAGGAAAACTAAAATCCTATTGTGTGTCGTGTGCCATCAGAGTAATACAGGACAGATCAAAGACTTTCCTGTGTTGTAAGTTCCTGTGATGGTAAGGAGCTTGCCTGAATATTCCTAGGAGTGGATTACATGGCAAACTATAGAAAAAGTGGGGCCGGGGGGGGAGTTTTTTAATCCCTTTGGGCTCTGCCAGGCTGGTCCTAGGGAAATGCCCTTCTGTTGTCAAGTAGGATGAACAGTTTATCCATGGGCAAATACACATGCCAAGTATTAGAGAAATCTATCAATAGCAGGAGGACTATCAGAGCACTTGTGCAGTTTGGGCCAATTACCAATCCTCTTCCAAATTCTACAATTCCCTTCCCATGCCCCCTTTCATCCCCCCTGAAAATCCCAGAAGCCAAATTATATGTCAAGGGGAGAAAATGTTCTTGGCTTCTTGAGGCATCTAGGAGGAGAAACTTTGAAACATGGGATTAATTAAATGCAAATCTAAATATGGTGCAACAAATGCAAACTAAGCATTAACATATTTATGACTGAACAATCAGCAGGAGCCAAAATATGTGTAGATAAACTATAAATCATTACCATCATTGGTTAGTACAGTACATGGCATATATTTATCCTTTTCAGTATTTAAGTGAAAATATATAGAACATCTTGCACACAAATACTTTCATGATCTGTGTAACCATGCCTATTTCTTAACTGTCTTTGCTGCCACTTAAAATTATGTATTAACAAAAATATTAACTGATGAAATATCTGATACATTAATAGAAGGAGACAGACTATTATACAACAAAAGAAAAGAATATCCACTTTTCTTTTACTCCCAATGGCCTTTGCAAAGCAATGCTACATTATCAATCCAGGCAGACGTGGCTGAATGATCCCTTGAGACATGGTGGAAAATCTGGAATGAATGACACATCCCCAGGTTCCCGAGTCTGCAGAGCACAAAGCCTCATGACTAGTGCTGGGGTTTTCTTTTTCTTTTTGTTTTTCCTTTTTTTTTTTTTTTTTTTTTTTTTTTTTTTTTTTTTTTTTTTTTTTTTTTTTTTTTTTTTTTTTTTTTTTTTTTTTTTTTTTTTTTTNTTTTTTTTTTTTTTTTTTTTTTTTTTTTTTTTTTTTTTTTTTTTTTTTTTTTTTTTTTTTTTTTTTTTTTTTTTAACCTGTATGTTATAGAGAAAGTCCAAATGTGTCTCAGCATGTTTAGTTTCTGGTCTTTTCATGACATACCATGTCCATCTTTCAAATCGGAATCACATGAACAGCCATTACACTAAGGAAACCGTATTTCCGAACAAATATTGCAACATTTCATGTTACTCCTGACCAGGAACGTTCCCTACATCGCTAATGAGATTGCTGACCTCAACACAGGGGTCTCAAAGGCTAATCTTTGACCTCCTTTTTATGCCAAACAAAACCTAAATGCTATGAATTCAGTATTAACAATGCTTTCCTGGTTTTGGTAGAAGGAATAGGTTAAACGTGAATGTAAAAGCATAATGTTTTCTAAAGCAGCTGTCCTGGGAGAGTGTCAGATATGAATGTCACCCAGAATGCTGTAGACTTCTCAAAAGTCCTCTGTCAGTCAGTGGGACTGGATACAGGAATCGTTAGAACAATATTACTCATTTGCAAAAGAACACGCTAACAGCTTTTGTATTTCTGCTTTGAAACATTGTCAGCAATCTGTGCAGCTGTCACTTAAAAGATGTACAAATGACTTTACTTCTATAAATACAGCACAATGATCCATCCAAGGCAAGATGCTGAATTAAGATACATCTTCCTAAAACTTAGGAGCTATTGCCTAAATCCACTGATAAGAGCATACCAGCCTGAGAATGGGATATGAACTTCTTTCTCCATGAAAAAGAGTTACTCCTCTCTGTTTTATCCTTCTTAACAGTGTCAGAATTACGTCAAACCTTTAACTCTTGACTCATGACATCTAGCTCTCAATAGCCTTGAAGATTAAACAGAAAAGAAGTTTAAAAGCCAAATAAACAGCATTATTTGGCTCTCCTTTAACTGCTATTTTCCGGGCATGTGAATAGACTAAATTAGAGTGAAAAGATCTCCCTTAGCTAACTAAAGTAGCTCGGCGTACCTCCATTGCCAGGAGTGACTTGACAGAAGAATGGCCAGTTGCATGCGGGAATCTCTGAACCTGAAAGGAGTAATCTAAGCTTTCAAAAACACCACCCATGACAAATCATTTCTTTATACTGTTAGAAGAGCCAGTATCTATTTGAATAGACCTTCTGCTTTAGTACTATAGCAGAATGCCTCGAAGCTAGCTCTCACCTCATCTCACCATGCAAAGAGCTCTCAAATGATATACTGAAATTTCCGAACCAGCGCCAAAGGCCTTCGAAGACAAAAGACCATTCTCAGCTTGTACTTCAGAATTTGGCTGCTCACTGCCTTTTTTAAGTCATGCCACATCTATAAACTACGGTTTAGCTCACAAGCCTCTCTACCAGGTAACAAAACAGCTCAGTGATGCTATTTCTTTTAAAAGATACTGACTGCAAAAAAACTTTTTTCTGATATTGCTGGAAAAAACCAACCAATCAAAAAAGCCTTCGARGGTGACACTGACAGTAAACTATTTAAAAACATGTGAAAATTTACACTTGTATGTAAGTTTTCAAAACAAAACTCATGCATGCATTTTTGCAGATGACACATCCAGGATACTACCTGATATGAGATGTTTTTCCTTGAGAATGTTTCAAAACAGGAAGGCCAAAAATCTAATAGCAAATAAAGTTAGCTGAATAAAAGTGGAGTCCAATATTGTCTTCTGAACAACAGAGATGCTGTTCTAAACAGCCAAAGATGGGAATCCACTTCTACCTTCTTACTTCCCCTTCAACAGAACAATACTGAGTTCTAGGAATCTGAAAAAGTGCAGTTACACACATATTGGAAAGGTGTTTAGAGGAGGCCCTCTTTCCTATAAACTCCACAAAGTAAAATTTATACCTTGGACTTCTTAAAACAAGCTGAGTGGTTCAATCTCTGCAATTTCCTCTTCAACTTATAATCAGGGTAATAAAGCCTGCTCTCCCTCCATCCCTTCTGAACAAAGAATTGCACACTTTCAGCTACACATGTTATCATACATTTCTAATCTGACTAATCAGTAGATTATATGTGACAGCAGTCTATATGTGCCAAGAGGGAGAGTACATCCAATGTTACTGACTACATCCAGTGTTAGAAAGACCCATGGAAAAGCCAGGTCACCTCCTTGACTCCGTTTCACCCCCCCTAAATTTCGCTCAGAGCTCTCACAGTCAGCATAACACTGGAGCCTTAGATATGAAATCCCTGAGTGAATCACACAAATTATATGACTCCATGATGCTAACAGTGATAGAGGTAGCCAGTGCACTGCAGAGAAGCAAGAAATATTTCCAGGCAACAGGGACATATAAAACTTGCCTATTAACTTACTTTTCTTCTTTTTTTTTTTCCTTTTTTCTTTTTCATTTAAATAAAGGAAACAGAACTGTAAATGGGTTTGTCAAAAAGGACTGGAAGTAAAAAAAAAAATAGGTCTTGGAATCAAATTTCCATCTAAACTTGATTTCAAATCACTTTCAAAATTAAAAGGTTTTTTTTTTTTGTAATTCCAAATGAATTTCTGTTTGGATATATTGAGACCGTTTTTCTACCCACAACTCAACACGAAACTATGAGCAAACACAAACATGCAAGCTAGCAAAGCAGAATTTCTAAGACAGTTAAAATATTAATAATACCAGAGTGCCATTCTTTACTCTGACATACTAAAGAAGAAGGAACTGGTAAAGAAAATGGAGCCATGTCCTCAATAAAATTCAACATTTTTATCAGGATCAGGATGACAAAGTGTACATTAGTAACAGCTGTCTAGTACACACTGTAGGAATTAAGGACCTGTGCCTTAAATTTGGTACTATAGTACTAATCAAGTAGTAGTTTTTCCAAGGTGTTATGTATCTTTCCTATGCCTGAAGAAGGTAGTCTCTCCCAAAAATTTCAAGCAGAAGAAAAATCTGCTCAGAACTTTACAGAAAAAAACCTGCACCTTTGAAGCTGTCACTAGCTTATTTATTATCACGGTTACACATAAGATGGAAACGTCAAATAAATTTTCCTTTTTTTTAGGCCAGCAAATATAACCGTTTCACTACTGCTCCTTATTTTGGCAACAAAGACAACAGTTTTCCCAAAAAAGCTCTCAAAAAACATCACTGGCTTCAACTTGTATCCCCAAAGTAAGGGCAATTATTAAGGGCAGCTCTATTATATTTTCCCATATTGCATCTATGCAATATAATTGATAAAATGATTGTCTAAGTGTATGTACGTACAACAACATACATACACACACACACACATATACACACACACACTCTTTCCTTTCTTCCCATAGCTTGCACAATGCTTACTTTACACAGAGGAAAAAAGATAGATTATTACTTGAAAAAAACTATCCCACAACTCTATGATATAAAAAACACCAAGTATTTGCCAAAGTAAGTACATCAGTCCATCCCTAGGCACAGAAGATCAGTCTGATTGATGGTAGATTGATTCATTATAGGCAGAACCCAAGAAAGGGACTTTCCTAAACAGAATAAGGTAGTTGGCATTAAGAACGTAATAAGTAAAGGAAGTTTACACTGCAGAGTTCAAAATTAAATATAAGAAAGTACATACACCTGAACAATTTCACATTATCTAAACACAAGTGGAAGTGATTACAAAGGCATTGAAAATACTGAAGTAACTTTACAGTGCATCTATAACTTAGATACTGAAGTAGTCTTTGAAGTGGCTTTTTTTTAATTTTTTTTTTTTTTTTTTTAAATTGCTCCTTCATTATCTCTTTATGAATTCTATACCTTTGAAAACCAAGGAACTCTTTCCTTTACAGTATTTTTTTCCTTTAGTCTTTTTCCAAAACAAAAATCTTTAGAGCCTAAGAAAATGTTTAGAGCTTTTTATAATTAAAATTAGAACACAGTCTAGTTCTATGTTTTATACATTATTTTAACATTGGCTTTATTCCAGCATAAATAGTCATACGTGCTTTGTATATGACAGAAAATGTGTAACATATACTGTAGTCACATGCAACATTTTGGTCACTCACTCACAATATATCAGAAAGCTTAGTTTTTCCAATTGATAGTAGATTTGAGGCAAAAAATGAAGCTTTTTATATATAGCAATCACTTTCAGTCAACAGAGCATCACTTTTTTAGACCATAAGACAAGATAAAGTACAGCTACACTATCTGACAATCCTTTGCCTTATTGCTTTTCTGTTCAGTGAAAATATATTAAAAACATTTCCATCAAAGAATTGATTTAATCTCTAGAGAGGGTGCACATGTTCAATGTGGGCTAAGGCTAGTTAAACTCTAGTGTATACTATTTCAGTAAGTAAACATATATCTCAAAAACCTATTTCAACATTAAATTCTTCTTTTTCAGTGTGAAATTATGATGAAAGGATTTGATGTTGACATAATACAAAGCTTTTGAATGAGCTGAAAGTTTTCTAAGGGAGAAATGAAAACATGCATCAGTGGAGGAAGTGTTAATGCTTTTTAATATTAACCATCATATGGTGTTGATATGTCACTGTGATTTCTATTTCACAGTGCTGGCTTGTCTTGTGTGTAACCATTCTCAGTCTAATTACTTACAGGTATCTGGACACATCCTAGACCCTGGTTGGTTTATATTTTAAAATATACTGCCTTGCCATTAAATAAAAATCTATAGATTTGTGAAAGCTAAAGAGCTATTTCATATTTATTAAAGATTTCAATTAGATTTGAAGTTCAAAAGAGGAAAAACAGGTCACACTTTCTCTTATTAATAAATCTAAAACACCCCCACTATGTTCTCTATTTAAAATATCCATATTAACTTCATGCAAAATTTGAAAACAAACTGTTTACAGAAGCAGGCAAAATCCATTGCATGTTGGGGGGATAAACACATACTTTCTTTACACAACACGATGGAATACAAAGTGTATAGAACCTGGAGGTAGAAACCAAAACATTTTAACAAGAAAACCCTTCCAAGATGACCCCACAATTTCCACAGCCCACAGAGAATCAATATTCAAACAACAGACATTACCAGGCGACAGCTCGCCCTTGCATATAATTTTTCCAGAAGCACCAATAAACACAATTCAAGACACAGCACGAAAAGTTGCCGACACCACCAAACCTCACTTTCTTTCCCTGGAGCATCCTCTAAGTCGCTTGGAGAGTGAAGAATTGGCTCACCTGCACCGGGGGGGACCAGCCGTGGGCACAGGCGCACTCTGACCACCACTCCCCCCGGCTGCCCTGTGGCTTGGCTGGGGATTTATGGGGGCTYTTCCGCACAGTGTCCCACAGAGGGACAATCTTGCTCCTGCTCTGGCTGGCACCCCCAGGTCCCCAAGAGGGAAGCGCCTGAGAGCTATACTGGAGCCCCGGAGGATGCTGGTGCCAACGACAAGCACAGTGGGCATCCCTCGCTACGGGAGGCACGCTCCTGCCGGCATCCGACCCCTCGGACCCCCTGCTGCAGCTGTGCTGCTTGGGAAGGTGTGCGTGCATGGCACACCGAGGGCTTCCTTTGACCGGTTTGCGTGAAAGTGCTTCTCCTCCCAGACGTGAGGTCCTTTGCCGGGGCCTCTCCAGCCCCCTTGGCAGCAGCTAGCGGCAGGGCATGGCGGGAGCGGGGCACAGCATGAGCTGCTGGCCAGCAGCTCTGTGTCAATACCGGACTCCACTCGCGCAGCGACTTGACAGCATCCCCGCTGCAGGCAGAAGCAATCAATGCTCTGCATGGCTGGGACGCGCGCCTGCATCCCTTTCTGGATGACAAACCACGGGAGAAAAACAAAACAAAACAAAAAACACTCTTGCAATTTTCAGGAAGATTTAGTCTGTTTCTAGTTGACCCTGACACAACTTGCAGGCACCCTGCTGAAGCAGATTTATATGTACAAGCTTTACAGGCAAAGTGCTTTCTTGTGGAAATAGCATCTAGACAAACTACTGAAAAAGATACCCCTTTGCCAGTGATCAAAACAGACGCGGGAGTGTTTTTTTTCCCTGCATGCCTGAAAAGACYTTGTCAACAAAATTGCATCAGAAGATGCAAATGACAAGTTCAAGAAGAATGTTATCTGCCCTAAATGCTAAACTGTAGCATAAACTTTGGTATGTACTAATGCACATAAACATAATGGAAAGAGAGCAGGAGGCTGAATTTAAAAATAAAGCCACCTAGAAAAGATGTATGCAACAAATTAACAGATCTCCAGCAGCTTATATATATGAATGTGAATACATTTATTTGTGCATAAGGTCTTCATTATCATGACTGATGTATCATTTTCTCCTCCTTTTTTCACCCTTTRCAAATTCTTTGGTGCTTGACAATAACCTTCTGTACAGAGTTCTCCGTAAATTTCCTCTTGGGTTTTTCTTACTAATACAATCTCTTTTCCTTAAATTTTCCTGCAATCTTTATTTGCAAGCCTTTTCCTTTCTTTCTTCTCATAGAAGTGACAGGGGTGTAAAGTGTATGAAACCTGGGCTGATTGTTTCAAGCATCTGGAGAGGTTCAGGGATATACTCCAGTCTCAGGTGACTCAGTCTTTAGCCCCTTAAGACTCAGTGGATCCTGGACCCCTATATATCTACATTTTTTGGACATTTTCTTTTAACCTAAGCATGCCTTGGGTACTTTTACCATAGAAAATAACCATTAATTTTTAAAAACAAATACAGGACTATGTGACAGAATCCTTTTATGTCTATTGGTGTTCAACTAGGATTTAAGTACACAAAAATTAAATGGAATTCATAAGTGATATGCATAGTTTTAACATTCCAAAGATGAAAGCAAATTTACTTTTAAAGAGTTCAAAGACAAAGAGACAACTATGACTATCTGCAAATATACTTTCAAATGAGATAAATGAATTTTTACAAATGCTTTGGTACAATAAGACTTGATTCAATTATTTAATTCCTCCTAAATTACTAACCTAAAATTCCTCAAAGCTTAGGCATTGCTAAAATACGTAACGATACAACCTGGCGGTAATTCTTAATGAAAAATTATGGCAATGCTCTAACAGTGGAGAAAATATTTTGACAACATTGTAATTCAAATTGTCGCATGTGAAACTAACATCAGTTTTAACTGTATTTTCATTCAAGGTGCTTGTCCCAAACTGTACTACAATCATGTTATAATACAAGGTTTATTCAGAACTTTGCTGAAAAGCCAAAATCATACACCTGGCTGTGTCCTCTCACATAACAAGTGCCCAACTGCAAGAACTCTCATAGCTTTGCATACAGTTAAGGTCACTTCATGTTTGAAAAACAAATATTAA
Source organism: Phoebastria nigripes (assembly GCA_035582835.1). Taxonomy (NCBI): domain Eukaryota; kingdom Metazoa; phylum Chordata; class Aves; order Procellariiformes; family Diomedeidae; genus Phoebastria; species Phoebastria nigripes. The sequence goes on along the minus strand of JAYKAV010000922.1, from coordinate 1,057,895 downwards.
TGCACTTCTGAATTGCAGGTGTAGATATGGAAGCTAGCACTTAAAAATCTGAACTAAGGGAAATCATTGATACGTGTAAAGTAAATGTAAAGATACATAAGACTGAATCCATGTTTCTGCAATTTTACTCAAGCGTAAGGAGTGAAGGTGTGCGAGCTGTCCGGAAAGCTGCTTTCCTCTAGTGCTCAAGGGTAACTCAACCCTGAGCACCTAAAAACTTGTCTACCAGAAGATAATCCAAATCACTACTGCATCATTTCCAGCAGGACTACCTCTATGTAAGAAATATATTACCATTAATTGATGCTGTAAATCATATATAAAATAATAATGTATTTGTTTATATACCATATATATATATATTTAAAGACAAAACACTAACAAGGCCAAATTCAGATTTCGTTTTCATCATCATAGACCTGTATTAGCAGTGTCCATCAGCTTAAGACCATCAGCTTTTTTGTCACATAGCAAGCTACCCAGTTCACTCCAGAATATACGGATGCTATTGCAGCTTTCTCAAATGCCAGTCAGAATCTAAAAAAAACCAGTTTAAATATGTCTTTCAAAGCTATTTGGACAAATCTGGATAATTGCAGAAGTCAAAAAAAGTTCACATATAAATTTTAAAAAGGCCACTCAAGAAAAGATATTAAAAAAAAAAAAAAAWGAGGGCAAGCAACAGCTACAACATGGTTGGGGAGTGGAAAGAATCTACGCATTCTGCGACCAGACACACATCTACACTAATAATACTGGGTAAAGCCACCTGTACCAGAGCGCTAAAATGTCTATCACAAAACCCATAGTCCTATATTTTAAAGCAGTAGGTGACCTTTTAGCAACCTTACTACACCCCAACCAGAACAATGCAGAACTGCAAAGGCRTCCTCTTGACTGTAACGTTTATTCATACACTGTTAAAACACTATATTTGAAATGTCCTCTTATCAGGATGTGGAAAAAGTTTTTTTCAAAAGAATTTGACACCACTGAACTTACCCTGAACCTCCCTGACACTTCTAGGCTATTTCATACTTGGAAAATTCGTAAATAAAAAAAATTCTATTAATAAATGATTTAACTGTCCACATTTTTTTTAAAGTTCGTCACTGCCTATGTGAGACAAAAACACTTGAATATGGGATGTGTATGTGCAACTAATTGCTAGACAACACAGTAAGATGGATTAAAAAGATAATGCAATTTCATCAGCTGTAATTGAACCATTGTATTAGACAGGATGGCACGCACTTCAAGATGAACTTGGATTAACACATGGCTCAAATCCACATGTCCAACTATCACCCTAATTTGATAATAACAGGTGCACAACGCAAAACTGAATATTACACAGTACACTCTGTGAACTGTGTTTGACCTGATACTGTTGTGGAAAAATCTCACTAATTTTCTTTTTAAAATATTAAGTAGGCATGACAAAATGGAGCAAATAGATTTAGCTGATATTCCACCAGCACAAATAACTGTAACTGGATTACAGTAATGTTGGACATACATCAATATAAATGCTGAGAAGAGTTTGCTTTGGGCAAAAATGTGCATATGGGGAAGAAAAAGTGCATATGGGAAACAAAAATTTATTAACAGATTTCTGAAAGGGAAGCTAGAAGCATGGGAGAAGATGATTTTGAAGTACTAACAGATTTTTCCCTCCAACCAAGAATGCAATGTTATGCAACCATAAAAAATACAGAATCAAAGAAGACTAATAAACGTGGAGTAGACCAGCTTATTTAGTGGTCCTAAAATTTCTACAAATATTTTTCTAGAAAGAAAAATAATGAGAACAATTATTAATATGATAGCAAGGCTACTGAAATAAGTCAAATGCAATTTCTTTGCAACTATTTTTTTTGTTTGTTTGGTGAAAAGCAATTATGTTTATATAGAAATAATAGTCTTAGTGGTGACATAGACTAGAAGGAATGGTTGCGATTAGTTGAAGATTAGGCTAGGAGCCAAGCGATCTGGCACAACGCATTGCTATCACAGGGTACCTAGGAAATCTTGGGCAAATTGCTTGATTTCCRTGGCTATCCTATATGTAAAATGAAAAAACCCACTTCATTTAATGAAACCAGAACATAAGGGGTGGGGAAGGACACATCTGAAATAAAACAGCTCAGCTTCTACTTCAGGCCTGCCTACTCCTCCCTTCCTCCAGGTATGCAAGACAAGAGAGGCATTCAGGACTACAACACCAAAAATAAAACAGTGAACGAGGAAAAATGTAATAAAAGGTGGTTATTTAAAAATTTCACCATTAAGGAAATTTCATTGGAAATCTGTCAATGGTCTTTAAAAGTAATATTTTGTTTACTTAAAAAAGTTATACAATCCCCATATCCTTTAAACAAAAGGATGAATCTCAGGCTTTGAAGTTTTATACAAAAATATCAGCACTATCTGAGACACAGCTCCCTGCACAATGTATCTGCCTGTATGATCAAGGACATGTTCTTTTGATTTTTATGAGAGGGTAGAAAAGCTTAAGGAGTTACAAATGCAAACATATCCATTCTCAGTGTTAGCTGCAGGGTTAACAAAAGGACAATAATTTAGAAATCAAGATACAATGAAAAAGAAAAATGACAAGTGTTTGGAAGGGAACTATATCAACAGAAAAAAACAACCCTCAGCTGGGAATATTAAGTCAAAGTCAATCATGTCAAAGCTGGTGGAGAACAGAGCAGCAGGTTTACCAATTTCACATCCAAGTGAATCAAAGAATCATAAAATTGCAGTGGAAAGACTGAAATACAAAAGCATTTCCATGCCAATACAGAAACATCCTTTACAGGACCTGCGATTTTCTGGTAGAGGTGTGTAGCAGTTTATGAAGTTCTCTCCTCTGAAGAATTCTGTGCACTTTATTTTAGTGCTTTAGTTCACCTTAAACTAGATTCATATAAAGGCGTTAAGCAAAATAACTTAGATGGAACTGCAAAAAGATCTGTTTAGAAAAGAYAGATTAAATGCATAGGGTAGAAAGGACAGCAAGGGTTGTTGCAACCGTCTTTTTCACTATGTGGGAAATACTTACTGACACCTCTTTTCCACATGCTGTTGAGGACAAAGAGGGCCAGGTTCAAGACTTTCCCAAAATACTTAAATATAACTTTGAGCCTCCACCCACTGCCGTGAGAAACAAAAGTCCTTTGCTTGAGTACCTTTGGCCAGGTAGTTTGTGACAAGCACTGCTGAGTCCAAGAACTTTAACCCCTTTAATAACCCTTCAGTTTACAGTGTCTAATTCAGTGTCTAATACTAGCACTGGCAAATTTAAGACAGCTTTTTTAAGACCTGATTCTTCATTTCCAATTTTGTAGGAATTGCATTTCAGAACTTCAGTATCAGCCTAATACTCCAACACTGTTTTGCACATAATAAAAAAGGATATAAAGAAATGTTCATGGCTAATAGTTACTTAAAATTTATACCTCCAAGTTCAGTTGCATGAAGATATTCAGTACCAAACTATTCGTATTTGTCTCTGTGTTAAATTAGGAATTAAACAGCATGTTATTTACTATGGGTGATTTTTGATTTTGAAAGAGAAATTCAGCTACATTGGGTCTCCATTCAGGTAGTAACCTAAGCAATAAAAGTATACCATAAATATGCAGGAGATATCCATAGAATAAAATAATCAGGATTTTTATTACAGAGTCACATTGCATAAAGATATATGCACTGCATGCATTGCGTAAAGAAAGAGGACAATATAACCAAGCTAGAATTTTTGCAGGAGTATGTTTTTATTCCAATGCTGGCAATCCACGTAGCAAATAAAGAATGCCAATTAGCCAACTCAGGCAGTCTTTTTTAGGTGTAGTGCCTATTACAGCATCCTCCTTCCAACCGATTGCTTCCCATTGCAGTTATTTTGAAAGAACTTCACTCAAATTTATTAGCAGACAATGAGAAATTGTTTCTTCCCTATGAAACTATTTGTGTTATGTTCATAATACGCAACATCTTTAAAGAGTTTGGCACAGTACTGGCACTGTCTTATTATGGGCCAGTTGTAAGCTTTCCCTGCAGATGAACGGAAAGCAGAGAGATGTGATCACATAGCACAGCCAATAAAGACAAAGTTTATAGCATACATTACTGAGAATTCAAGTTACTAAGCTTCTTCAGCCTTTGGAAGATAATGACTTGTTTTAAGCAACTAACATAACTTTCACAACAAAAGCAAAGCCATTTGACTGGAACATAACTGATTCAATATTAAAAGAATAATGAAAATCTGTCTTGTTTCTCTACAATCCATACCTGGCCACCCCTGAGATTTCACTTCAGTTGAAAACAATGTCTAAAAAGATTTCCCAAACAGAAATATCCTAACGTGTTTTTGTGAACGAATTACATACAGGTCCATGTGCTCTGTATTTATACAACAAGGATGGTCCATAAATCAAGAAAGGGAGATACAGTTGAACCCTTGATGGCTTTATACTGAAAAGAACTTTACCCATAAAAACAGTCACTCTAGACGTAAGAGGTTTGTATATATTTTGGGTATTTTCTCTTGATATCTGTCGTCGTTACTTTGAAGAGTAAAAACAATCTATTGGCATTATTTGGAGCACCTATAACATTACACCATATCTGCACCAAGTGACCTCAAGGGCCTGGACCGATTGCTCTTTGCTTTGATACAGCTAGAAGTTACTGAGCTCAATGCAGGACTGACAGGGTAAAATTCTGGAGTCTGTGTTATACAGTAGGTCAAACCAGATAATCACAATAGTCTTGCTAGCACTGTACATATGAATGAAACCAAATTAATGGCTAAGATAAAAAGTAGTTTCTCTGTATTAGTGGATGTAAAGGCAGCCTGCTATTCATAGCTACTTTAGGATTCCACTTGGTTTTAAGAAGAGAAGACAAAATTAAATATGCTTCCCAGAATGACACTTTGGAGAAAGATCTCCAGGATACAGCAAGTGAGGGATCAGCCATGTGCCTGAGCCATCTACAGCTGTGTTGGTTAAAGCAAGAGGAAACATGGTGATACAGGAGAGCACTTTTCTTCCTTTAAATTGTGAAGATGACTTTTATTTTTATAGAAACATCCAGGAAAGTAAACCCTCAGTAACAAAACACATGACTTCTCTTAGAACTACTTGCTATTTTAGGAAAACAATCTGGTCTATATAACAGGATCACATGGAAAGCACATTAGCTTGTGAAGGAAATAGAGATGTTGTATATTGTCAAGTAGCAAATTACCTTTATATAATTCAAACAAGTCTGGCCTGTTTCTTCTTTTGGTAGAAATCTCTGACATTTTACTTTTATAATGTGTGATGGTAAACAGGATTGGAAGAATAAAGGCCAGAAGAAATGAGCAGCCTGAAACTGAAGCCACAACAACCTTTTGAGTTCATAGAACTACAGTCTACATTCTTAAAGGAGGCATCAGAGCAAATCAAAGAACAGTTGAGGAGTCATATCCTGAAAAGTAGGTAATGGTGTGTATTGTAAGGTTTTTGTTTTGCTTTGGATCATTTATTGAAACAAATTCCAACATTTAGCTAGAAAAGCTGCTCTTCAGTCAAATAGCTCTTGCTCTGAGAAACATTTGCCTGAGTTACTTTCAACTTCCATCTCCTTGTTTTCATCAATTTATTTCTTTTCTCTAATTTTACTTCAAATCATTCTTTATCCCTCTCAGTAATCATTACTTTCAAATKAAAAGATCACTATAGCTCCCATAGTTTGTTAGTCTGTTTATCCAGTTTGTTAATTAGTCCCTCATAAGTCAGCTCCGTTCTATAAGCATTTTACTGTTTTCTTTAAACTTTATCTAGTCTAAAGAGGATTACACCTTCGCAGTTTTATGTGATAGCTAGCTGTTAGTGACAGGTTAGTGACCAGAACCCTATGAAAAAAAAAAAACAAAAACCAAAAACCAAAAAATGAACAGCCCCTGGAATATTGATATAACAAGTTTATAAAAACAGTCTGCATACCTGGGGAGTTCTTGCAAGACAGTTCTTGTCCTTGCAAGGCAGTTCTTGGCAAACTGTATTGATTACCTTAATATCCTGGAGTATGTGTACAAATACAGATACTGAAAGAATAACGCATAGAAAAAAGAGTCTCAAACCAATACATGCAATACTATTACCATAAGGGGCATTATTTCAAAACAAACTGAGTTGATTTATTAAGCCAACATGTAAACCAAGATTCTCTGTTTTCCAAAACCAGACACTTTCTATTCTGAAGGATCTTACATAAAAGTGTTCGCAGAAAACTAAAAAAAACCCAAAACCCAAAAAACTTGCTGAACAATTTCTGTTTCCTTCAGAAATCTGGTCTCTAATGTTTCAAAATTCAGTATTTTTAATTCCTCTTTGAGGACCCCAAAATACCTTTATGGCTCTAACTTCCATTTATTAAATGGYACTTTAACATTTTTCAAACAAATTTTGAAGTCATGAAAAACTCAAGCTAGTGTCAGTGACTCAAATATCTAGAGCATAGATGAGAAAGGACACTTTCTAAACAAGGTTCCACTCATTTATGTTACAAGACTACATTAAGAATAATTTCATAATGCTGCATTTGCCTTCCATTGACTACAAGGAAGTTTACATGACAAACTCACAGGATGATGTTTATGCTGCTGGCACCCATGTTGTGGTGGTACATTTTACCCCCCTCTCTCCTAGGCCGCTTGTTGATCTCAGAAATTTCCATGAGACCTTGGCCTTGGTGTACTGAGTCTGGCGGTTGAGTGCTCCTTGACAGTATCAGAAACTCTGCATAGCTGAGGCTGGGAACATACTCCCACTGCCTGGCCCAGGTGTCAAGTAGAACAACACGGAAACCTTGAGATATTTTAGTAATTACCACCTGGGACTGTGGCCAGGATGGAAATTTACAGATGACTAAAGCCAACCGTCTTGCAAACTTATAAATGATGGTCCTAAGTCAGACCTTTGAGCTCTCCTGGACCGCAGTGGGCTGTGCCCTGCATCTCCCTCTGAGTGGGACGCCTCTCAGAGCTCCCGACCTTTCGAGTCTGTGATACTCGGAGGACCGTCGCTGAAAGCTGATGACAGGACCTGGGCTGAACCCCCTTCACTCCTCGAAGCTCAACTCTCACCCGTTAAGAGAAATGCTGAGACATTTTACGTGAATATTCCTTAATGGAACTTGAGGGGAATAGGTATACCTTTTGTACATTCATATATATATATTTCTGTCTGTGTGTATGTGTAGACTAATAGTAAGCATAATTTGTAGTTAAGTCGTGATTGTAGTAAACTCTACTAACATTTACTTCGTAAATATTAAATTAGTTAATGATTAGGTGCTGCTAAAGTTTGTTAATGATTAGTTGATGATAAGTGTTGCTAAAACTGTGAATGAACCCTAGACTGCTGCTAAACACATATAGTCCCTAAGATATAAACCCTTAGATGATTTTCCTTTATATGTTTCATCCATGTAGTAAGTAATAGAGTGAACCTTGCCATCGAACTCTGTTAAGTCGCATCTTTATGGGTCTCTATTAAAATCACTTTCTGCTAATACCTTTGATGGTGATTCTTTAAGCGGCCTCTAAACCACTCATTCACGACACATGTTTAGTCTTGACTAAATGTCAAGATGTCTATAAGCCATTTTTATCTATCAATGGAATGTCATCTTCAGGTAAATGAAATATCAAGTAGTACAATAATTGACTGCAGTATATAAACCCCAATAATTTATTGCAGAACCTAAGTAACCTAACAGTCCAAAGCTCATTTTCCAAAGGGCCTAAAGTATTGAAAAGAAGTCTAATTCATCAGAAACTGCTTTTATCCAGAGGACAATCTAAGACTGAAGAGTTCCTCATATGCTCAATGGTGACTATTTGGACTCTTTCAAGGATAACGTATCCTTCAAAAAGCTATGTTTCTGGATAGATAGGCTGATAGATAGATAGGTAGATAGATAAAGCATTTACCCTATACTTCAAATGTGCCAGTAGAACAATCTATGTATTACTGATCTTAATATATGCAAATACTTACATTTAAATTATATTTTTCATTTTTTATGAAGACTAAGAGTCAATCACTTCACCCCTATGGGCTGGTCAACTGAGTCAGTAGCTTCTTCTGCAACTTCACAGTTAGCTGTAGTCTAGGTTAATTCATCTAATTTTGCACTCTCATCCAATTCTGTTGCCTTTCCAAGTTTCTYACATGTTAAGCAATCATAAATCCAGAACAGACCTTCTGTTCATCTTCTACAGTTTACTGTAATTTTCTTCAGACACATTTTTCTGAACTCTGTCGCAAGTTTTTAAAAATACAATTACATTGTATAGATATATTTTCTTTCTGCACACACTCAGTTACTCCTCCAAGGAATTAGAACAGTCTTTTGACAAAGCCTTCCCTTTAGAATAATTATGTTGACTCTTCCTTTGTGAGAATGCATTATATTTTCAAAGGCAGACTTCCTGGTCTATAATTCTCTGAATCATCTTTAAAATCTATTTTAAGAAAGTTACATTTTTCATCTTCCATTCTTGTATTTCCAAAAGCATCCTAAGTGATAGGATACCCATTGTTTTAGCATTCTGATAATTTTAATTTTCAGTTCCTTCCTGGGCTAAAACCACATGGTCCCAGCAGTATGCAACTATTAATTTAATCAAATTCCTCTTTTATGGTACTTTGAAGTCAGTTTCCCTGACTTCTTCCCTGTAGAGAAAAAACAAAACTTCTAACATTTCTGTACAGTGGAAAGTGAAGCAAACAACTAATTAGATTTTTAAAATAATTTTATCTTTTTCAGTGGCCCTTTTTTTTGTATTTTGCTCATCTATTAACCCCTTCCAGTGACTCTTTGAGAAGCTATCTGTTTCTGATGTGCTTAAAAAAATACTAATTCTTTCTCCATTAAAACCTTTAGCAAGCATTACCATAGTTATATATTTAAATTGTCAGAGCTTATGGACATATTTCTTGCTTAGAAACATTACTAATGTATTGCAATAAAATATTTTGCTCTTTCAGCAATTTTTTAAAAAAATCCTACAAAACTAGCTTCCTGATTTGTATGAATTTTATTTTTTGAACTGTAATATCTCTGTGATTTTTTCCCCCACTCTTACAAGGAAATGAAATTTAACACATTATGATCTCTACATCACATCTAGGTTCTATGCATTCATTCAAGACTAATTCAAGGACTAATTCAAGAGAGACTTTGTGTAATTTTCTGATTATTTTACATCACTTGTTGCACCTAAAAACACTACTTCTTTATCATTCAATTAACGGTATGGCTTTAATACCATACTATGCTATAGAATTTCTTACCCCATTTTCATACAGGTTAACTACTTTGTGTTCAGTTTGCTTTCACTAACATTATATTATATCATTCCTATGAAGATTACAGCAATATCCCATGGATTTTCTTCTTTGTACTAAGTTTCTCAGAAGTATGATGCACTAACGTCTTCATTTATATGAAGGATACCAGTTTATCCATATAAATCATTTATATGTACATGTTACTTGAATTCCATAAACAGAATAAATTACTTGTCTCAAAGAAAGACCAAAGAAAGATATGGAAATAAATATGGTAAACAATTAAATATAGCTGAAAAGAAACATTCCTCTAAAATGCATTGTTAACTCATGGAACTCATTGTAGATAAAAGAAAAGCTAAATTTGCAGTCTTGGTACAAGCTACAGTTATAGTTCTTTTATAATGTATATATAATTATACTCCAGGACATGAAAATAAATAAATAAATAAATAAATAAATAAATAAATAAATAAATATTAAGTGGATAGTCCCAAGAAAAATAAACAGTACTATTGGCAGATAACTCTGGAGGAGTGGACTACACTTTTCCTGAATTTCTGTCTGCTTACCACCAAGCACAGAGCATTATTAAACAGCTAATCTGAAATCATACAAAGAAAACTTCACACAAATGTGAAAGTATATTTTTAACTAGTTCAGAGCAAAACATGATGACACGTTCATCTACCATTTCAATCAAACATAATTTTGTTCCCTCATGACTAATGACTGATTAGTGAATTGCTTTTATGCCAAAATTACTGTTTCTAAATACGTTCTTAAATAGCTATAATGATTGCAAAAAATTACAACAGGAAAAAGGGAGCATATATCAACAACAGTGTTCCAGATTTCTTTCAGCCCATGTATATATTGACTTGTGAAGGCAATACAGAAAGTTTTAGAGGAAGAGTTCAATGAGAATTTGTCATTGGGGAGAAAAAGGAAATAATTACTTGAAATCTCTAATATTTAGTGCTTCTCAGAAAATATTTTGTAACAGTGAATCTGAGCAGATAGTGTTATTTGTAAAGATACTTCCCCAGCTCTGTTTTCTTTGTTATTTAAATTCTCTAGAAAGAGAGCTACTGGAGTTCAGCTGAAGTTAAAATTGGAGATGGACATGAAGGGTAACAAGAAAGGTTTCTATAGGTACACCAGCAACACAAGGAAGATGAAGGAAAATGTGGAGACACAGTGACAAAGACATGGAAAAGTCTTTGTAATGAAGTGACTTTGTTTTCTCAATGTTTATAGACAAGGTCTGCTCTCCGGCCTCCCTAGTCCCTACAATGAGTAGTAGAGTCCAGGGGTGGAAGTGCTACCTAGAATACAGGAATATGAAGCTAGAGACCACTTAAGTAAATTGGATGTACACAAGTCCATGGAACTGGATGGGATACATCCAAAAGTGCTTAGGAAGCTTGCCAACATTGTAGTGAGACCTCTGTCATCTTTCAAAGGCTGTGGTGTCAGGAGAAGTCCTGATAACTGAAAAAGACAAACATCACATCCATCTTCAAGAAGGGCAAGAGGAGGATCTGGGGAACTACAGGCTGGTCCTCCTAATGTCAGTCCATGGGAACGTTACAGAGCAAATAAAAAAAAAGTTCACAGTTCACAAATTGAAGGGAGTTGTTGATCCACTGATAGGCATGGATGTCATTCATAGGAAATCTTGACAGAATGGAGAAATACACTGACAGAAACTTCATGAAGTTCAAGGAAGGCAATGCGATGTCTGCACCCTGGGAGGAATAATCCCATGCAACAGAACTGGCTGGGGACTGACTGGCTGGAAGCAGGCTTGCAGAGAAGGAGCTGGGGGTCCTGATGGACAAGTTGAACAGGAGTCAGCAGTGTTCCCTTACAGCAATGAAGGTAAACCATATACTGGTCTGCATTAGTAAGAGTGTAGAAAGGACGTCAAGGAAAGTGATTCTTCACTTCCATTGAGTATTATGAAAGCATATCTGAAGTACCGTGTCTGTTTTGGGCTACCCAGTAAAAGAGAGAGATGAACAAACTGAAGTGAGTCCAGTGGAGAGTCATCAAGATGGTCAGCAGGCTGGAGCACTTGATGTATATGGACAGGATGAGAAAGCTATTTTCAGGCCAGGAAAGGGACTAAKGGGCAAATCTACCTGACCCTCTTCTTAAATCGATGGTTACAGAGAAGCAGAGCCAGACTCTTTTCAGAGCTGCATAGCAAAAGGCAAAAACACAAGCTGCATCAAAGGAAATGGGATTAGATTAGATGTCAGGAAAAAAAAAAATTACCAGGAATGTGATCAAGCACAGGAACAAGTTGCCCAGAATATAAAATCATTAATGCTTACGCAAGTGTTGCAAATGCTTCCTTTACTCAACAAATGTCCACTAGAGTAGAACACATCTTTTGATGTTTGACTAGTCAGTCAGTCTTTGGTGTTTCTGCTTGAGACTCCCAGTTAGTATAAACCACATTAGATACTTACCTTAATGTAAATTTAGCTAATTGTTTGACAGAAGTGACAATTGTTTCATATTTCCAAAGACAACGAGTTGGCAAGAGTCAACTCAACCTCGTTTACCTCATTCTTTCCTCCCAACTATTTTTTTAAAATACTGATTGTAGAACTTCAGAGGTGAAGACAGACTATTTCAGTCTGGAAAATTCATACTGTGGAACTGCCAACAAGCTGAAAGAATGTGAGAAAATGGAAGAAACTATTAAAAAAATCCAAAATAAATCAGCCTCATATTAATTATCCAAGAACATTCAACATGGCAAGAGAGGACACTAGTTTGTGTTAAATACTAATAATCTGTTCTCTTTCAGAAAAGAAATAATACGTTTTTCATCAACATCTTTTGACAGCTGTTAGTAGATTGTCAGGGGATTAGATTTTCAAAGTTTGTTGACAAAGTATTTGTTTCACAGAGTGAAAGGTGTATGAAAGTTTAATTGCATATCTTTTGTCTTCTAAATCCTTTATTCTCTGTGGAGTGGTTTGCAGGACAATGTACCTATAAACAACAATCTGAAGACAGCAGTGTCAGGGCCCTGAGGGCACTATGAGGCCTGACTGTCCCTGTCCACCTTCCCCAGGGCCTCCCCCACCCTGGCCATGGCCCAGGACCCCGTTTCAGCCCAGCCCGGGGCCATCAGTCCCGGCCCCAGGGACTGCCCTGTAGGATGCGGTCTCCCGCTCCACCACAGCTCTGCTCTGCCCAGCCATGGGCCCTTCTGAGCTGGGCCCACCTGTGGGCTGACATCCCAGCCTGGCCTCGGCCCAGGCCCATCCCCACGGAGGTGCCTGACGCCTGGGCTGGGGCTGCCCCCGGCTGCCCTACTCCCTGGTTTGGGTGGTGGGACCGGGCCTGGCTGTTACGCCCTGACCTGCTGGCCCTGGGGGAGCCCCTGCAGCTCCGATCCTCCAGAGAGCTGCTGGTCCACACAATGCCCTGAAAAGCAGTTGTATTAATATGGATTTTTTTTGTGTGCCCATGATCATGACCCACAAATTTAAGGAATCAAGGAATGAAATGCACAAATACAGTCCCTGGAGAACCTGCTCCCATGTGTTCTGTGGTATTTGAGGATGTACATGCATACTTTTGTGTTACAAATTTTGTTTGTGTTACAAGTTGAAAGTAACCAGTACAGATTTAGAAAATATTTGGAGATTTTTATGTCCTCACAGCCAAATAATTTACAAAACTTTTACAGGCATAAAAACATTTATGTATAGCTGGAATTTTGGCAGCAAAATTCAAAAACCAATTACCTACATAAAACCATGCAAATAACTTCTCTATTAAATGTCTTCTATGACCTTCTCTCATCTTAATTATTTTTCTCTTCAAAGACATTTGAGATTCACTTTTCTCTGGACTACAAAAGAAGGCTTTTGTAAAGATCTGTAAGCAGTGTTTTGTCAATATATCTCTATTTGCCATCCAAAAGCAATCTACCCGCCCAATGAAAACAGAGGTTCATACTAAATCAATATTAGAAGTTAATATTTTGCTYTTACTGAAATAAGCAGCCTTCTGCTCCAACTAACACAAAACACACACCGTGACTCATATTGTATTTGATTTACCTGTTCAAAAAAGGAAAGCAAAATAAAAGCTATATTTACGAAACTACTGGAAGTATGACCTCATTTTCCACAACAGCTCATGTATTGAGACACTCACCCAAGACAAGGTTGCCATGGAGTCTAACAGAGAGTCTTGAACTTACTCTAGATGTGACTCAACAGATTTATCTTGACCTAAAATCAAGTCTTTGCACTCTTCAAAGTATCTCAGTTGAGGATCCTGCTCAAGTTGTCCAGCAAAAACAGATGATCCCAGCCAACAGCGATGAGACCCTCTGTGCTGGGATGTTTGTTCCCAAAGAGTAGTGGATAGAGCACAGCCAAAAAAATATGATCTCACCATTAGTAGGAAAAGCCTGACAGTGCAGGGTGTCGTGCCTGAGCTCATCTCCACCTAAGCTGATTTTAGCTTGTTTAGCAGTGATAGCAATTGCCTAGCAATCAGGTACTTATTCCCTGAACTTGATCTAGCTTCATTTTGGCTGATAACAAGTGGTTATTCAGTATGGATTGAATTGTCTATGACTCTAAAATAAAACATGGCATGGAAGAGAGCAGATAAATGATGATACCAGAGCTCTCAGACTATAAACATTAATCCTCAAAAAAAAAAAAAAAAAAAAAAAAAAAAAAAAAAAAAAAAAAAAAAAAAAAAAAAAAAAAAAAAAAAAAAAAAAAAAAAAAAAATTAAAAAAATCCTCAAACCAAGACTTAATGGTCCTGGTCACTTCTAAACTAAACTTGAACACACTTCACATTGATTGCCCCCATTCTCAAGCACACACCTTCCAGAATTTGACTCCTACCCTAATCACTTTGCTAAAAGTTGTTTCATGTTCTTCCTTTCTCTGAGCATCAAAACACAGACAAATAAATACTGCAGGATACATTTTAGTTTTGACAGAAACAAAAGAACAAAACAAAACAAAACCCCAGTAATCATTATGTTGATTCATCATTATAGACGTGTCTTTTTTTTTTAATGCCACTGCAGAACATCCGGAATCTACTATACTACTTTAGGTACAACATATAACATCAATTCAATAAATTCCATGACATTTACTTTGTACTTCACCACCAAACTGAAGTGACCAACTGTCCTGGTTCTGGCTGGGACAGAGTTAACTTTCTTCCCAGTAGCTGGGGTGTGCTGTGTTTTGGGTTTGGTATAATAGGAGCGTTGATGGCCCATTGATGTTTTGTGTGTTGCTGGGTGGTGCTTGGGSACTTTTCGGCCTCCCATGCCCTGCCAGGTGCATGGGAAGCTGGCGGGGGGAGCATAGCCGGGGTGGTTGACCCAGCTGGCCAATGGGGTATTCCATACCATGTAACGTCATGCTCAGTATAAAAACTAAGGGTGTGGGGGGGGGCCCTGGCTCCCTGGCTCTCGTTCGGTTTGGTGGGTGGTGAGCAATTGCATTGTGCATCGCCTGCTTTGTATATTGTTGTTGTTGCTGTTGTTATCACTGTTACAATTACTGTTCTACTTTGTTTTATTTCAATTATTAAACTGTTTTTATCTCAAACTGTGAGTTTTCCTACTTGTGCCCTCCCGATTCTCTCCCCCATCCCACCGGAGCGGGGGGGTGAACGAGCAGCTGCGTGGTGTTTAGGTGCTGTCAGGGTTAAACCACGACACCAACCTGACCCTTACTCTAGTATGAGAAATGGTTGGGCACATATCTTTGTTTTCCATGCGTGTATGTGGACAGGTGACTGGCAATCAATATACAGGATGTGCTACTGTCTCGTTTTCTTGAACCTCTCCCTGTGCAGTGAACTGAGCCACCTCCAGAACCTTTTCCAGATTAAAAACCATTCAGCAAAATCTACTGAAATTAGTAAATAGTTCAAGGGCAGTGAAAAATATGTTTTGTGGTAGCCTCACTAGTTACCAAACAAATAAAACATTCTCAGCTCCAGTTGAGCTGCCATGCTTTTCTGTTTTACTCATGTCAGCAACCCAAGGACAGTGCATACACTTTCATGTAGTCCCAGTTCACAGAATCACTTAATAGTTGAGGTGGGAAGGAACCAGTGCTAAACAGAGGGGAAGGATCACCTCCCTCAACCTGCTGGCAACACTCTGCCTAATGAAGCCCAGGAGGCTGTTGGCCTCCTTTGCTGCAACGGCTGGTTCATGGTCAACTTGGTGCTCACAAGGACCACCAGTTCCTTCTCTGCAAAGCTGCTTTCCAGCCAATTCATGAAAGGCATTCACCTCCCATGTAATTACTGGAATGACTTCATGGCAGACCTCTGCTGTCAGTGTGGGTCCAGAATRAAAACAAGAAATGGCAGTATAGGACTCTGCTGAATTATTAGGGTATTCATCTGTTGAGGGAAGGAACTGGGTGCCAGTGTGGCTTAAAACAAAGTATTATTTTATAAATCTCATTTGCAATGTTCAAATCTCTTTGCTTTGACTATCATATATCTGGAAAACGGAAACAATGAACCTACAAGTCTGGAGCACTGGGGAATGGCGTATATTCCACACACGGAAGAATTTTGATAGTAGGACCTTAGTAGCAGGTTTCGGTCATCAGAAAAAGAAGTTAGGAAGAGAACCTTGCTTCACAAGTGGCCTAGAGGGCTCAGCATAAGCCAGTGGGCTCAAACACAGCAAAAAGATGAGTAAATAGCACATGGGCTTTGTCTGGGATTGTGATATTTTAATGGAACTAACCTGTAAGGAAAGTGCTTACCACAATGTAGCCAACACTGTCAATGTGGCAATTATTTTCAATTACATTTTTTCTCATAAAAGTTGTCAATTCACCTGTAGATTGTAAACATATTATACATTCATAAGGCAACAACTCAGACCCAATTTACTTTCAATCCTGAAAAGCAATTAATTTCATCTCATTTTTAAATCTACAAGCTTGGTGGGACATTAAAGCACACTTAGCCAATTTATAATCAGCAAAACTCATTCAATGAGGAAAGGCCCCTATTTGCTTGGGCTTGTAACTCTAACCCTATCTCACAAATGGCTGAATGACACCATGACCAGAACAAAGCTGGGCTGGGCACTGAACAACACACTGCACTGGGTAGAGCTAATGAGAAGATACAGGGAATTAAAGGTCTGTCTCCTTCCCCATATGCAAATAAACACCATATTTAAACAGTCAAAAGCTGTTCAGAATCTGGTCCTTAGTATTTCCATCTTCATTACAGTCACATTTCGGCTTCTAGAGCCAGATCTCATCAGTTTCTAAATCATTCTGATTATGGTAATTTCCATATTTTACAAGACCTTTTGCAATTCTGTAGTTATTGATGTTAACTACAAAAAGAATAATCCTCAATTTCTCCAGTAATGAACCACTGAGTTATCCCACGATATTATCTCCCCAGACCCTGAGGGTGACTTTGAAAAGAATGTTAGTTATCTCTAATGGAGATATGTAAACAGATGTTATATTTGCCATCTGATTAAGCTTTTCAGAATGATCATTAAAGTCACTTACCCATATGGAACATCATATGTACCTACTGTTTAACTGGGCAAAGCACATTCCTTGGTCTGAAGAAAATATATGATCTGTGATAGCTAAGGAAAGACTAGGAATCTGAACTTTATTTTCTCCATTCTCCTCTGGAAATAAATTAGGGTTATCTGAAAAACTGTTTTCAAGAGCTCTATCTCATCTGCACCAGAACAGGGAGTGTGTGCAGATAATCAAGAAGATCTTACAGTTAAAATAATTAAATCATTCCCTTGACTGCTGGCTTTGACTCCCTCTTCTGCCAAAGTATTTCTATGTTCCGCTGGGGAAGCCATTTAAAACAACATTATCACATGTGGTCATTGCATATGCCTAATCTTCTCACTATTCAGTTTGAAAGCATTGGGTCTAATTTGCAGCAAGATCAAAAAACCAAGAAATGCAGCTGATGTCAACATGAATTTTCTTATATACTTCATGTGCTTTATAAGGCTGAGCAAATCCTGAATTATCAAGCGTGGATAAATCAAGCATCCAAGATTAGTGTGAAGGTGGGTTTAGGTTTTAGGTTTGTTTTTTTGTTGGTTTGTTTTTTGTTATTTCTCTGTGCTCTAGTTTGCCCTAGTGTACTAGAGTTTGTTATCAGAGTGATCGCGTTTCCCCTCTCCCCTACTGGTTCCCAGCTGCACTCTCCTTCCCCTTTCTTTCCCAGAATCCGTCTAGACAGATGGATTCATATAACCACTAATGCCCAGTTTCTAAGCTACTCGGACTGAAAATGTAGCTGTGTTAACACAGTGCTGTTCCCAAGCTAATACAGTCTGTTTCTCAGTTTGGCTTATTATCCTGGGGCATAAAAAAGAAAGACTCTCTGCTTTCAGTTCCAGTGCACAAACACATCCAGGGATGGAGCAGTTGTTACAGTGAAAGGCTGACTTCATCTTGGAGCTAATCATGCTTAAGCCCTGGGAAAACAGTACCCATGTACTTTGGTTAGCAGGAGGAGCAGTAAGAACCTTCAGCACATGCAAGAAAAATTAGCTCTTTGAAGACTTAATTATTATCTCTAGCAGATACATAGAGAGCTTGTGTGAACTCTGGATTGTAACTCAGCCAAATTTGTTTGCATTTTCAGAAGGACTACCCTTAACAAAAGTCATCTGGCTCTTCGAGAAGTGCTGGAATATCAGGAACACAGAAAAGAATTCTAGGCTTAGGTAGTTAGTTTTGAAAATAGATAATGTCTTTTCACTCCCTAATATCAGTCCATACATGACTAAATCATTCTGGCTAAAACTGTGAAAACACAGAAACAAATGATCAGATCAATTAGCCTGAGACACAGAAACAGAGCATGGAAAATTTTAGCTTAACATGTAAACTTCGTCAAAGTTACAGACTGAAACATGATTGTATAGGTAGAATCAAGCCATTCTAATAGTAGTAGGTGTTATCAGTTCTGCATACCACACGCGGTTGTGATAGCTATGATAGAATAATTATAATGACTTTCTCCAGTTAAGTAACTTTGTTTTGTACTAAATCTCTAATTTACCCCAAACAAGCTTTTTCCTTGACATACACTTATAATAAATGTTTCCTATATAAAATATATCATTTGTTTGTTATAGCATCAGTAATATAAAAAGAAATGTTGACTTTTTTCTAAATCCACTTGATTYGGATTCCCAGAGAGTGTGCTGCATCGGGTGCAGGTTCCTTTGTCCTCCTTGCAGCTGCTCCTACTGCTTCTGTTCTCCTCCACCTCCACCTTTCCCTCCTTCACTCTCCACATCAGCTCGTTTCAGCCTCCATTCCTCAAGTTTCTGATGACACTCCCATTCCCCTGGCTCAGACATCTTGACACTCGCATCTTATCATGTTTCTGCTATTATAACTATTTCTGTCACAAGAGAATGGCATTTCCCAAGCCTCCTTCTTGCTCACATTTAGGTAATATTGCAGATACTGGGAATACATTATCACACCTTCACCAAGAGATTCTCTAATGAAAACTAAGTTAGTACTTCTGTTACAAGATGCTTCAGCATCCGACTGAGGGTTGATAAACATATTAAAAGGAAGTAAGCTAGCCAAGACACTTTTAAACACAGCTTGGATGGTGCTGTAAAGGGGAAACTAGCCACCAGTGTRTCTACAACTGGATCTAGCAAATTCATGTTAATTAATTTTTGTACTTCATTAAAGGAAACTAGGATTTGCAATTTAATAGGCCTTGGATTTTACTTCCCATCCTTGTCCTGTGGCAGTCCAGAGTCTAAGAATCTTAATGACTGTATGCAACCAATTAGCACAGAATTTCATTTATTATACTCATGTTGATATTAAAGTAATGAGATAAAGTGCATAATAATAAAAACAGCAAATAAATAAACATGGGTTAGATGTAAAACACATTACTTTTTTTAGAGCCCTTAAAATATTTTGTAACTTCTTTTCAAGGATACCTTCTAATATGGACAAAGGATGGTTACCATTAAACACACATTACCTATCACCCCGTGATGTTTGTTTTTGACCAGAATGGTGACGATATAACTCATTCTAAGATAAACAGACAAATCTATGTTATTGTGACTGGTACACTTGACTGATGATAATTTTTCCCCCTACTGAATATTCTTAATGACAACATCAGATTTCATTTGTTTCCAAACAAAAAGCTGTTTCATTTAGTGAGTCTGTACTGGCAAAGTCTCTGCAGTAGTAGGTGTTAAGAGCTGAAGTTCAGCAAATACAGAACAAAACAAGAGATGAAAGTCTGTGCCGTGTCTCTGAGAGATTGTCTACATAGCACAGGCATCATTAAAAGGAGCTAACGCTCAAATCTGAAGCACGATAATTGCCTGGCACTAGCACCCAGTGTTATTCTGCCCTGAGTGCCTTTGTGCATCCAGGTTAAACCCCACTGCTGAGGGGAAACTGCAGAAAGGCACTGGGAAGGTGGCATGACATTGTTCATGTAAGGAGCCAAGCAGTCCGCAGGAGCTACTTTGGGCCGTTTCCCAATTCTTTGAGATACAATCCATAACTCTCAGCCTGAGGTGTAGCTTCAGTCCAATTTAGTCTTTCTCATACCTGAGCCCTTGCTACAGAAAAAACCTGTGCAACTTGCAGTAATATCCCTGCCTGCCTGTGGGCAGTGACACTGCATGTAATACCTGAAGCCCACAGCTATGCTGTGTGTGTGATAACATACATTAATACACCATTCTCTCCAGCAGCCCTGCTTTCAGCAAGATTCCTTGTGCCAGCATTTGCAAGCATCCCCAACACTAGGATCTCACAGACTTCCTAGCTCTGTGAAATCCTGCCTCCCCCCCGCCAAGTGATGTGGAGTTTTGTATAGGTAGAATCAAGCAATTCTAATAGTAGTAGGTGTTATCAGTTCTATGCTTTTTATCAGTTCTGTGTTTTTTTTAAAGTTCTGAGGGTTACTTGTCAACCTAGAGTCAGGGACTATAAAATCCAAATGGAAAATCTCATCTACTGCACTTGTAGTACATAAATTTAGTTTCCCCATGATATCAAGCAAGCTTTTTTCACAAAAGAAATTTAAGAATACTTTGAAGTCCAGACTTCTCAAATTAAGCTTTTTTCTTTACTAATAGTTAACACCTGATGTGAAAGCCATTTTTAAATTCTTTTGATCCCAGTCAATGAATTATGGCAGATTATTAAGGACAGTTCTTTTTACACGAAGTGCATTTACATTTAAATTAACCTTATTTAAATGCAACTTTGATTATTTTTAATGCTAATATACAAATTTTAAAATTCCTTATTAATTTATTTTCTGACCAAATGCATTTAAAAAAGGCAGCCTTGAAGTAGTTTTCAAAATAATGGATACAACAAATCTGAATAAATTTTGCAAAAGTATTAATCAATCATAATGATTCATTAAGAGCAGTTTCAAATGATTAAAAATATAAAGCCTGACACTTTCCAAGATGGTCTTAGTAAATAATATTATCTTTGCTATAAATTTATTTAAAAAGTGACTTTAATGAGGGATCCATCTTTTTTTCCCCCTCTTCAGAAGAGTTCCCTTAAAGTGTTGCTCCCAAGTGCCAACACAGTACATGAATATTTAAGGTTCATACTTGTCTATCAGTCTCCTGAAACAGTTTTAATGAATACACAGAATACCCTTGTGACAGATACTTTCCAGGTTTCAAAAATAACATTGAAAATACAATAATTTTATCTACTGAATTTTGCATATAACTACCTGTATATGCTAGCTTGTGTCCCCTTAGTTAATGTTCATTGTACAGACACTCAACCCAGACCAAAACAGATACATTATTAAAAATGTATTTTCAAGTGATTGCATATTTGAAAAGGTCACTGTACAAACTACAAAGCACTACAAGAATCACAAAAAAATGATCAAAAATTAAGCAAAAACAACTTGTATTTTTCAATCTTGTCCACTTGGCCTAGGAATATGTTTGCCTGTAAAACTGCTACACTTGCTATATAGTAAGAGAAAAATTTTCAAAAACATTTAAGAAATTAGAAACCCATATCACATTCCTAAATATTTCCTCCAAAATAAACTGGGCAATTGTTGATTTGTTTCCTACAATTCCTCACTTGGCTTCAATATTTTCTATACTTAAGGATATATATACACTTTATATATACTTTCTATACTTTCTACACTTCCTATTCCTCCACAGACTGCAAGAATTAAACCAAGAATGGAAGTTTTTGGAAGTTCACTGTTGAGACCARGCATGTGGTTCAAAAAAAAGGAAAGTGTGCAAAAGAGCTAAATATAACTTGCAGTTATGTAGTATTTTCAAAAAAAAGGAAAAATCCCGGCACAGAGTAACCTAATATACATTAAGCAAAGCACTGTGGATTGGGGCAAGGAAGGATTAAATTGGTTCCCGGTTATTAACAACAGAGAAAAACTAATGCCAAATAAATTAGAAAAGATAATAATGACAATAAGTGGCCTAAAATTTGCTAGATAAACTAAATAAAATAAATGAGATATGTTAAATGGCAGAGCAATGATGTCTTTTTGGAGATGTTTTTTCAACATCAATCTCACAACAGTTTTCTCCTTTTCTGGGCTCAACTAGGGCCAACTGAACCAAACTGGAGACTCAAATGTATAAACAAAAAAATCAGGAGGAAAAGCACACAGCTGACATCCTGACAACCACTGCAAGAATTTAAGCATTGGAACAGGTTGTCCAGAGAGGTTGTGCAGTCTCCATCCTTGACGGTTTCCAAGACCAGGTTGGACAAAGCCCTCAATAACAGTCTCTGAAATCATTATTGACCCAGGTTAGAGCAGGAGCATGGACTGGAGTCCTCCTAAGGAGGGCTCTAAAATCTAAACAACAGGGTATATGTGCTATGAATCTGAAATACCAATATATAAGTTTGAAACCTTTATACATTTATCTATATAGAGAATAATATTTAAAATATCAGAGATGTTTTCTGTAGTACACATACATACATAGTATATTTCTATTAAAATACTCTCCACCCAGCTTGTTGTTTTTCTTTTTTTTTTTAATTTTTTTTCTTTTCCCTTACCCTTTTTTCCCACAATATTTTGTACTCACGGAGATATTTGTCCTTCTACCTTCTTTCCATTTTATAAGGCTGATCTGGACTACAAATTCCTGAACTGGATCTCAAATACTTTCTAATTCTTCACAAATTCATTCCATACAATTTTTTGCATTTTGTACTTTTGAGCTTTTTGTATAAGAAAGTTTGCCTTTCTGTTGCCCAGTAGTTGTATGACTCCTTTTTAAATTTCAAAGGTGAAATTATGACCACTGGGACAGAACATTTTTCCAAGTATTAAGTTTCACACTGAAGCATGTGTTGCAAATAATGTCTGCGTTTCATTTCAATACGGAGATTAAAGAGAAATTGTATTTGCTCGTAAAGGCCAAATCATGCTGCTGGTTTTCCAAGATTAATATCTAAAAGCTCACAACCTTCTTGTTCAGCAATAATGAAGTGATATCTGATTAGAAACATGTGCAAAAATAATCTAGCTGAAGGAATGAGTCACACAAAGGTGTCAAATCATCAGACAGAGTCAAGTAATCTCGGAGCCAAATTCTGGCTGAAACCAAGATAGATCCAACTGTGCTCTGACTTGACCGGTGCTTGCACAATAGTTTGAATGACTGCAAATGTGCAACACGCCTTCTCTTTGAATATAAGACAGAGTTCTATGTTCTGAAAAGTATTTGCGCAGATAGAGAGAAAGCATTTCTTTATCCTGGTCTTTCATACTTCAGAGCTGACATAACAAGATCATTCTCAGAACTATGAATATATTTAAATCTTCAGTTCTCATTCAACATTTCATATATTTTTCAAGCAATGAGACTCTAAACTTGCTGCAGAGAGTCAAGGAAGTATGAATTCTCCATATCCTGCCACAGTTGTTCCATCATAAACCTGTCAGACAACCTCTCCGTAAAAAGAAATTCAGAAGTAGGTAAATATTTAGCAAGATAGTGAAAGTTGAAGTTCCAATAAGGTTTCCTCAAGAAGGATGGTTAAACTATGAATTTCAACCTTTCCCAAACACTCAAACAAGAGAGGATGTAGCTTTAGTAAACAGGAAGGTTAATGACTTCATCTGGATAAAATTTAAGGAGATCAGAACCTACCCCTTTTTCACAAGGTTTTATCATACAGCTAAATCTAGACAAGCAGGGTTTGTTTATTTGATATTTTAATACAAAGAAAAAATTGCCATTAAGGTGTTCTGTAGATGAAGAAAGTAAGATGCAAATAAACCTTGACATGAAAATAAATCATTGCAAGTTGCAGACATTTCAAGGCTTAATAGATCTATAGTTTATGCTGGAATTCTGAAGTCTCACTGTCTGTTTGTAATGCAGTTATTTTATTTCCCCCTACGTTATCTGGGTTTTTTTTACACTAGAGAATGGATGCAGGTACTGAATGACCTGGTCAAAGCTGGTTTACATTGCTCATCTGTGAATCAAGCTAATCTGTACAGGTGAAACCTAAAGTAAGATTATGTAGACAGGAAATCTGCAGGTGCTGTATAAAAGACATAAAAAAACATTACTAAGTCCTTCTAGTTATCAGCGTGGTCCGTGACTTTGGCACTATTATCCCTCAGATACCTGATGTATACTGGTTTTAGTCATCTCAAAAAGAAAAAAATACCAATTTCAGATACACCATTTCTTCTAAAAGTAAGGGAAATGCTTCAAATTAGAAGAGATTATGATCTCCCAGAACTGCAGTATCATCACTGTGATTCTGGTCATAGCTGGATTTCTGGCCACGGTCTCTGCCACTGGAGCTTCTGAGGCAGCCATATGGAACAAAACCCTGGAAAGGCATGTGCTTTGCTTCCTTCCATAGATCTACCATCCCCTTTTGCTTTTTTAAACTGTTACTTCTCTCTGCAATACTCACTCCCACTGCAGATGGTATTACAGCAAAGGGAGCCCTCTACTCTCATTCCTTCTCCTGGAAACAGCAGGTCACCCTGCAGAGAGCTTGTATGAAAGTGATCTGACATGTTTTTTAATACATGAACTGATCTGTCAGTTGACTCCTGCCCACACAAATGCTCCATTATTTGCCACATTTTCTGCTGCTATGGCTCAGAGGTATCCTTCCTGACACTGCAGTAGAGCCTTAGTGGTTATAACTTGATGTTTCTGTTTAAAGACATTTTAATTCTTCATGAAAGATTCTGTTTCACAGTTTTGCATAGGTAAACTGTCAATACGTGCCACAAAATGAATCACAAGGAGGTTTTCTTAAATCACAAAGGTTTTCTTAAAACATATGACCTAGGGCTGCAAAATAATTTGGTTTGGTTTTGAGGTTTTACTACATTGCCTTTTTCTATAATCCAGGTAAAACCTGATCGTTGCTACATTGTTTGCAATAGAAAAATAACATATTTGATTGTCTGTACTGAAGCTAGTCAAGTAAAACAATGCACCCAGTTAAGCTGTGACCTTCTGTTAATACACTGCTGAAAGCTTCCATCTAAAAGACACAGCAGCCAGCATGGTAATTGTTTTAATTATAGAGTACAAGTAGAATACACAAACAGAAGTCAACTTTACCATTGCAAAGAGCATTACATTTAGATGAGTGAAGTACAATTATAGCAAATTGCTTGAAGGATGACATTATCTGGTGGAAAAATAGGGGAAAGAGAAATAAAAAAAGTCAAAATACCCTAATTCTTATGCTTCACCTCAATATATATCCAGTGTCCTACAACGTTGTTCTTCTCCAAAAAGAGTCCCATTTCCCACTTCTTCTCTCAACTCGAGAGTTGTATGCAACTCGTCAGTTAGAAAGAAAGGACATGACAAATATTTCAGCTAACACTTGACCATTCTCTATTTAACTGCAGTGGCTACAGAAGCCACAAGATGGCACATTGTTTGTTCCCTGTTTCTCACAGTATAAACAAAAGACTGTGTTAGGAATCAGAATGATGAACTACTGCAGCTTTATTAGCCCCATTATCTTTTCAACAACAAACACTTTCCTCTGTGTGCAACGTCTAAGATTTTAATTGCATCAACAATTGAAGTTTCAGGAAAAAAATATTTCAGAATTACCATGTTTGCATCCAAGGGCAGCATTCCCACCTCCAGAAAGCATACACACACCATGGTAGTGAAATATTACTGCTTTTACCTAAAAGCCCGCTGCAGTGTGTTCACAGGCGTATTTTGCCTAGTATAATCTGACTACAAAAACAGATTTGTAAAACTATCCGAATAGTCAAAACACTAGTACAACATGCAAATCCCAGTGAATATAGTATATAAGTTGCTTCCAATCCCTCAAATTATTTTATTGAATGCATTCACCACTCAGGCAATATTTAGGAATCCTACACACCTGCATCATTACTACAGCACCATTGATGTCCACCCTGTTTTGTGAACACATTCTCTTCTCCATGGAAATTACCTGAAATATGACAAGTGATACGAACAACTCCATGGAAGCCCTATATGAGGAAAGACAGTCCTATTCATTCTAATGACTTCATTCCCAAATCCTACTCAGAATTTGAGATGACCACAAATAATTGTATTTCATGAAAGTTTTCAGGGTTTGCTCTAGAGTTTTATTCTGTATTGGAATGAAATGGACACCTCTGAACCTGGGGGAGGCGGGGGGAAGGAGAGGGGAAACAGGACGGTGGCCGCTTTCTACTTTAGTACATCTCTGATCCTTTTTGCCATCCTTAGTATGAACTCCTCCTTCACCTTTTCTAGACACACTTTCTGGCATCATACTGTGGTTTGGTATCACACTTGCCCCACTTTCACACAGCAAAAACTGTGTCCTGAAGAAGACAGATACCAGAAACTTGAAAGTAAATACCACCTTTGGTTCTGCCATAGTTCACACTAGACTGGGATGTTTGGAAAGACACTCTTTTAGACAAATAAACATTGACTATAAAACTCCAAATGTCTCTGCTGAGTGTTTTGCAGGCTAATTTTACTTTTAACACAAAGAATATAATTATGAAATGTATCTATAAACCCCTTTCAAGTGAGCTAGCAAAGCAATACTCCAGCTCCCTTAATAAAAACTCTTTGAGCTGCAATGTTTCTAGGTTTCAAATATTAAAGCTACATTTTATGTGGTGCTTATCTACCACAGTGACAGGATTCTACAAGACAGTTTCCAATTCAATCCACAGCAGTCCCATCTACTGCTTATTGATGTTCCTAAGCTTGTGTAAAATTATATCGTGTTTTCTTTCCAGTCTGGGAATATTCCTCCATTTTGGATTTTATTAAACCTAGTAATCTAAAAAGCTAAATTTGTCTTATACAAGTCAGACTGCAGTCAAATACCAGAGAAGAGCTTCATGAGATGAAGTGCTTTTCTCCAGCCCCACCCTTTCTGACCTCTTCAGAGGAACTCTTGTACCTTAAAAGGACAGGACACAGCTACAAGTTGTTACCTGTACTACACTGTTTTCTAGAATCAATTCTTAAAGTTCACCAGCAACTTCTATGTGATGAAGTGGTACAGGAACATAAGTATTTAGAAAGTCATTTGGTGCACACTATTTATCATTATGAAATGTTTCATATAAATCTTAATGGTGCTAACCCAGGTCTTTTGTAATATTGACCTATGTGCATTTAGTGTAGAAGTAGTCCAGAAATATCTATATGACTAATCACCTCAATATAGTAGATTAAGACCAGTTATTAACGGAGTTGCAGTTTCTGCCTCCAGAAGACAACTGCTTTGTATGCGTGAAATAAAAGAAACATGTTTTTATTGTCTCTGGTTCTTTGCTTTTGAAACTCCCTACTTTGGCACTTCAAAAAACAAAACCAGAAGGCAAGATGAAGAAGATGACAGCAGGGGAAGACTCAGGGAGAAGGGGAAGGAAGACTGTATTTCTTCCCACAAGGGTTTGTTATGGCCATGAAAGATTTATGCAGTAAAACAATTACAGATAGTAGTTTCCTTTCCCTATCTAATTAGAGTAAAATTACATTAAGAAATTGAATACATTTTTTATTCCATTCAATTCTGTAATAAGGGACACTAGTGTTCAACAAACTGCAATAGCGAGAAGGAGAGACCTACTACATCAGGCTGCTTTCAAACATAACTCATATGGAGTAACCTCAAAACAACACAGATTTTTTGCACACAGCTGGTGGCACAACATGCTGCATGCAACCAATTGCAAGTCACAAAAAGGAAAATGCTTAAATTTTTTTCCCACTGTTAAAATTACACATTTTTATGGCAGGCACTCAGCTTAAGTTGAGGCTAAATACATGGCACTCTCCATGGTGAATACTGACCCCTCAGGGAAGCTAAAGACTGGAAAAGTGAACATAAAATATGACATGTACACAGCATATGTGATATTTAAGTCAAAATTGCTGCTATCATGATAGCATCTGTGAAAGAAAACCCTGGGTTCACCAGTAAAAGGGTTCAGGAGAGACCTTATTTAGTCAATGAAGGACTTCCCTGAGTTCTCAGACTTCAAGGTACTTTAAACATGAGATTTTGAACATGCGCAGTGATAAAGGCCTATGGAGGTAAGGTGAGAAGGGCCCCAAACTCATTATGAAGCACAATTAAAAGCAGTGCATTTGACTAGCAGTCTCTGTCAATAAGATAGTAATTTTTCTTGATCAGAGGAAAAAAAAAATCATAGGAAGAGGGCACCTAAAAGGCTGTTTCTAGGCTGAACTTCTGTCCATTAAAGCACATGGCATTGCAGGTGAAACACATACCTGCTGCAGTTAGTGAGAGATTACAGAAACCACTTGCGCTGTTTCATGAGTCCCTAGTGCTAATAATCCAAGTCCGCAAGGCATGACAAGCAGCAGAAAGCCGTACGTACCAACCTTAGTAAAGAAGACTGAACTTCGCTGTGAGAAGACAATTTGATTCAGCACTCTTTAACAAAGGTTCCCAAGGCAATATATCCAATCACCTACCACTATATGTTCATCCTCAAACAAATCTTAAGTAGAAATCTTTAAAAAGGCTGGTCTGACTGCATGCATACCTCCTCTAAGGCATGATGAGCCTGCTTATGTGTGCCAGTTTCTTTTTTCACCTGACATTTTCACCATCTTTTTCTCCTTCTTTTTGCTTCTCGCAGGCTCTTAAAAGCGTAGTGCAAACTGAATGATATTATGGCTTTTAATAAAAATTTACTTAAGCTGGAATAAGCTTAATTTTCCATTCTCAGGTATTATAAGTCATGATAAAATCCAAGGTCTGTTAAAAAACTCCTGTGGTTTAACCCCAGTAGGCAGCTAAGCCCCACACAGCCGCTCGCTCACTCCCCCTCAGTGAGATGGGGGACAGAATTGGAAGAGTAAAAGTGAGAAAACTCGTGGGTTGAGATAAAGACAGTTCAATAGGTAAAGCAAAAGCTGTGCGTGCAAGCAAAGCAAAATAAGGAATTCATTCACAACTTCCCATCAACAGGCAGGTGTTCAGCCATCTCCAGAAAAGCAGGGCTTCGTCAAGCATAATGTTTATTTAAGATGACAAATGCTGTAACTCCAAATGTCTCCCTTTCTTCCTTCTTCCCCCAGCTTTTATTGCTGAGCACGATGTTATATGGTATGGAACATCCCTTTGGTCAGCTGAGATCAGCTGTCCCAGCTGTGTCCCCTCCTAACTTCTTGTGCCCCCCCAGCCTACCCTCTGGCAGGGCAGTTTGAGGAGCAGAGAACACCTTGACACTGTGGAAGCCCTGCTCAGCAATAGCTAAAACATCCCTGTGTTATCAACACTGTTTTCATCACAAATCCAAAACAGAGCCCCATACAAGCTACTATGAAGCAAACTAACTCTATCCCAGCTAAAACCAGTACAAAACAAAAAAACCTCAACAATCTGTCAAAGATACTATCTCCCAACCAAATGTAAGGACATAAGAACAGCAATACTGGTTGGACCGAGTGGCCATCTCCCCAATATCCTGTGTCCCACAGTAGCCAGAAAAGGAAAAAAGGACAATTCCCACCCAGTTTCTAAAGCTGGGTGTGCTGACTCCTGTTCTAGGAGCTCATCTCCCACTCTCCCATATGAGCAGAAAGGAGAGTGGAGGAAGGTCACTACTGCAATTCCTTAACCAAAATCTGCACCACCTCAGACACCAAACTTTGGAAATATGGCCTTCTTCCACCCCAAATAGCATGGGAATACCCAGAATAGAATAGAATAGAACAGAACAGAATAGAATAATTTTCAGTTGGAAGGGACCTACAAGGATCATCTAGTCCAACTGCCTGGACCAATTCAGGGCTGACCAAAAGGTAAAGCATGTTATTAAGGGCATGGCCCAAATGCCACTTAAACACTGACAGGCTTGGGGCATCAACCACCTCTCTAGGAAGCCTGTTCCAGTGTTTGACCACCCTCTCGGTAAAGAAATGGTTCCTAATGTCCAGTCTAAATCTCCCCTGGCACAGCTTTGAACCATTCCCACGCGTCCTATCACTGGATACCAGGGAGAAGAGATCAGCACCTCCCCCTCCACTTTGGTGCTGTGTAACCCCCCAATGCTACCACCTGGCACCCTAAGCTTTTCCACATGACACAGATGCTCTATCTAGGTGTGCACCTCTGTCATCTGTCCCTCTCTAGCAGCTAACTCAGATGAGCTGGAGGATGGAGTGTCTGAGTAGTTGTAGACTGGGCAGGACTCTCTCTGCTCTGGCTGTTGCACCTGAGGATGTTCTTGGTTGATTTTACCAAGCTCAGAGACCTTCTGGGCTATGGCCTGCTGGGATATGTGGCCCCCATGCTGCATGCGCTATCCTCAAGGTGGTCAACATACTGCATCTCCCCACCATTTGCTTTAAGATGTGAAACTCCCCCACAATCCTATTTCCTCTTGCCTCAAGGTTACCGCAGTGAAAGGGCAACTCCTGCCTGTCCCTTCATTTCTGCTCTCTTCATTTCTGTTCATGTTGGCCTTTTTTTGTGCTCTATTCTTTTCCTAATAATTTCTAGTATAAGAGAAGGGTTTGGGAGTTTGGGTTTTGGGTTTTTTTTTAGCACTACTGAGGTGACCTTATCTGGGAACTATCATCACTCTAAGATCTCTGTCCTGGGTACCCAGAGCCCACCATGTTAAAAGTGTTCACCCAGTCTCCACCACCGCATGCACTGCTTTACAATCATTCAAACTAAATTTCTTTAGCCATTTTATCTCATGGTCTTTTAAGATCCTTTTGCAATTCATCATCCAGACTGCCTTTGCTACCTAAACTTGCAATTTATCATCACCTAATAAATATAATTCTTGACTATTCATCCCAAACTCAAATTAGGCAATATATGAACCTAACCTATTTTGCTCTTTTTCCCTCTTCCTAAGACTCAATCACCTACACTCAAAGTCAATACCAAGCTGCTACAGAGATTCTGCAAATCATTTCATACATATCACAATATGAAAATTCACATAGCATCATAAAGTTTGTCTTGTTTATATTGTAATGGCAAATCTACCTGCATCCCAGTATATATTTATTTTTCTATGTTAAGCATGACAATATTTTAGTTCTCTCTATTTTAGATTTACACAAAGTTGCCTCCTTCAAAAATTTTTGCCTCCATTAGCACATACTAATGATGGAAAGATAAAAAATTTACATATTTGTTTTAATCAAAGTCATGTGTGTTCTGGAACATTTAAACAGAATTCTGTTTTATTTCATGAGAACGTGACAAGTAAATTTTAAAATATATCATATCTAGAATTTGTTGATTTGGGTTTTTTTTTGACAGAGAAAGCGAGGTGCAAGAAAAGGTGGGGAAAAAAGCATTTTCCAGAGGGTTTTTTGGTTTTGCTGCTTAACACTGTCAAATGAGTACAAAGCAATTCATTCTGTAAATGATTATTCTGAATATGAACAGTACAAGAATTCTTTAAAATAATCCTCTATTAGAGCCTGCACTGCATTTAATTTTAAAAAGGGAAGCTTCTGAAAAGAATGGAATTGTGAATTATTGTTATGACCCACTCACTATTATCAGTCAAGCACTGCTACCAGGACTATAATATAATCCGTTCCTCATTAAAAATGCTTTATACTCTTTTGCACAGTTAAGTTTTGTCTTCTGAAGTTTAAAAGGATTTCTGCTTGAAGGTTAACTTAGAACAAGATATCATTATATCCATGAATTATAACTGTCCATCTACGAGTAACAGCATTGATGACAATAAATTTGTTAAATCAGAGTAGTAACATAATAGGAGAAACTGAGTTCACTACGCAAATATCCTGAAAACAGATATACATAGCATTATATACAGTCTATTATATTAATCTTTAACACTTCTAGTAATAAATATACCACTGTTGTATTTAGAGATTATTATTGAAATTCTGCTTGCACTGAAGTCAGCAGAAGACTTCGAACTTAACCAAGCTCTTACTGAGTCATACTGAGATACCATTTTTATTGTATTTTTACCTTTTCCAAATATACATTTATTTCATACAGCTTAATGTGGGACTCCAAACTGTGAAGTTGAAATGTGGTGAGAACTTGCACACTCTTGCATGCAAACATTACAGTGACTGTCAACATTCTTCTTTCGTAATCGTTATGTTTACAATAAACATTTTTATTTTCAATTTGCTTTTAATCAAATATGGAAAAGAAATAATATAATGCAGAGCAAATAAGACTTCATTTGTAATCTCTGAAATATAATACCACATAACACACATTATATGCACTGCAAAATTAATATAGCTGTATTTATATTCAAAATGAATTATCCCTTACTTCAGAACTCTCATCTGAGATGTTGCAAAGAAGACTCCACGATTTTCAGCAAAACCTGCTAAATTATATTTACTGACACTTCAGAAAGCATCAGTAAGAACTGACTTAGCCTTTTAAAACATCATATACTTGGCTGTGCACTAATAAAAATTCTGAAAACATATTCATAACAAGTTTCCAAACCATTAGTGCAAATTAGGAATGATATATGACATACATATCTAATGTTAGTCTCTTAGACACAACCACATGCAGTTGCTGATTATGTTTAATCATATTACTTACAACAGCCAGGATGTTCTGTGACTGACACGTTACCTGAAAACAATTCAATCTAGTTTTGTGCTTCTTCAGTAGGCGCTCTTCCAAACTTTGTCTCCATTTAAAAATAGTAAGAAGAGATGGCCACTTCAGCTGGCTTGACTCTTGGGTTTTTCCTCTCTGCCCATCCAAAGAACACCTTTTTTGGTAATGTGGGCGCAAAACCTCATGAGATGCTGCTTTTACATTAGGGACACTTCCTCTGTGATTTATCAAGCTTGAGTTATTTACCACTAGATAGTTCATTTTTAACCCTAGTCTTCCGATAACTGTTTTCTCACTTTTAAAAAACCACTATAATAGAAAAAACCAGTTTCCCTTACACATCTGTTTTCAAAGCCTCATGAAACAGTTTTCGTTTTCTGTATTCAATAGTATTCTGCACCCTAAATTATAAACCCATAAATTTTGCTGTAATTTATGGTATTTGATGCTATTAATTGCACAATCCCAAACTGAGTTTATGTCATGCACATGTCACAAAATTGGTTATCATTTTTATCTGACCTATCTCAGAGCCTCAGAGAGGATCCTAATCCATTATTAACAACTCTTATACGAGACAGGCTATGTGGTAGCTGTTCTCTCTCACTTGTGTGTCCTGCGCTGTTCCTCCTCTATTGTACTAATGTTACTGTTTTCTATTTTATAGTTGCCAAAAGCAGATCACAGCATCAGCGCACTCATGCAGCATGAAAAACAACTCCATTGACACATATTCAATGTAGCCAATAAAGATGTAGTAGTCTTATGAAAAGCCTGTGAAAAAACAGAAAAAATAAAAAGCTTCCTGAATATAGTTTGCAGAGCCACATAATTAAATGCCAGAGGGCTATGAATTCTGCTGGATGAGCTGAACTGGTTCTTATTTATTTATTTAAATCAATTATGCAAGCCTGAGCCCATGCAAGGACACACATATCTCTCCACACCAAAACAATAACAGGAAAATAATGCCTAAAGCAGAAGCTATAGCTAGCAGAGTTGCAATTGTGAAAAAGCTGTCTGACCTTTCCCTCCCCCTCTGCACCCTCCTCAAACACACTGGAAATAGAAAGAATTGTCTGCAAATTTTGCAGTCTCTGACTTAATTTTCTAGAAGCCAAGCTGACATATTTGTCATTAATCAGAAGATGTTCTTGCTACTGTGACACAGTTATCTTCATTTCAGGTAGCATTTGAGAAACAAGTTTTCTACGAGTATTAAGACTAACTAGAAAATCAATGTACAGAAAAACTTTTTCGTAGCCCCCACCTTTCTTTTTTTGGAGGCATGACTTAAAAGACTTAGCGTCCAAATATCTATCTGCTGGTATTATTGAGCAATGAATTCAATAATTACTGGGACATTTCTGAGCAAATCTGGACAACTCTCAAAGGCAATTTTCATGGGAACAGTAGGAAACTTGAGAGAAAGAAAGCATGTTACTGCTTCCAGTGAAGGAAAGACTGCAGCATTGTTACATTTTTAAACACCAGATAATCCACTTGGAAGTAAGAAAACTGGGGGTAAAACTACAATGACAGCATGCAGTCAATACATTTAAGAATCAAATGAGGAGATAGAAGTCTATCAGAAATTAAACTCTGCCATTCCTTGTATTTATTTTCTATTATTAGAAGTAGAGGACCACAAGGGAAACAAATTCAGCAGTACCACTAGGAAATATTTAAGGTACGTGAATGAAACACAAAGAGAGAGATGTTTCTGGATTTTGTAATGCAAGATGGGTTTGGTTTTTGGTTTGGTTTGGGTCTTTTTGGGGGTAGGGTGGAGGGGTGGGGAGGATACACACCACATAGGGGACTGTCAAGTCTGAGTACCATTTGCTCTAGAGCAACATCAGTAACGTCCTCCCACCAAACTATTAGAAATGAAACTGCAAGCAAGCCGGAAAGATTCTACTTATCCCTCAAAGCAAAGCATCACTTTCAGCTGGAAGACCTCTGTTGCATCTAGACAGATAAAAAGAAATCATGACTGTCAACTAACACAAACTGACTTTATCATTATTATCAGAACGAAAGTAAAACAGCCCAAGGGAAAACTAATTTTGTTGCTCAGCTAATTTTTTTCATGATTTGCACAGCACTGGGCTTGATTAAAGTTTTATTGTCTTCATTATTTTCAGCATTTGTATAATTGATTTTTTTGTTAAAATCTCTAAAATAATTTTCTGCTGAGTTTCAGCAGTAAATTCACATGCTTCTTGTAAAATATTGTGTAGTTGAGAAAACTCTATGATTTCTCCAGCTTTAGGATAAGAAATCTTATTTTCACTTTAAACCACAAAAGAAGGTCATGGATGACATCATCAGAGGATCATTTCAGTCAGAATCAGACTTGAAGGGGTTGCCTCCCATTTCTTTTTTACTTTCCCAACAATATCAGGAAATGAAATGAAAAAAAAAGTCATCTTGTAAACTTTCTCTAGGCATTTACACAACATTCAATGTGATATTTTTGTAGGGCCGGTGGTTGGGGACAACATAAGAAAAAATAAAAAGGTGGGGGGGTACTTGCCAGCAGGAAATGTCAGCTGGAAATACTTCAGCTGCAAACTGAGTTTTCAGTTGAAAACTGCAAGAAAACTGTGAAGTGACTACTTAGAGTCCAGAAGAGAGGCAAGAGGAAGACCAGAGGTCTTAAAAATGTAATAGATAGGGAAAAAAATTGATTTATTTAGTCGAGTGAGGGAAAGAGTCATAAAGAGGCATACTAGTCTTTAAAGAAAAAGATTGCTGCAATAAGAAGGAACTATATATTTATTAATACAAGAAGGCAAAGTGCTTAAATTTCAATAAATATTTGGAAAGGAAACTTTTATAAATACAAGGTGGGCTGGAGTAGATTGCCTGAGATGACCATAGAAAAATGTTGAATTTTCAGAGTGTATTAGAAAGACATCTATCAGGAATAGCTAATCTTGTCTTGAATCAGGGGTATGGTTAAAGTGACCTTTTTTGTTATTGGTATCTTATTTCCTTTAATTTCTATTTACTAGTGACTTATTTTCTTCAGGGAATATAGGAAATCAAGGATTTTTAGCCTCTAGTTTTAATGCTGAACAGCTCAGAGAAGGTTTGAAGAACCTCCCTCAATATGGAAATGAAAAAAAAAAAAATTACGCTATTAATTATTTGGAATGAATCTTTCAAATTTTGCATATAAATTCACTGACACCTAAAAATGTAATACAAATAAGAAAATACACCGCCCACCCCCCCAAGAACAGGAAATTTCTTCTTTAAAAAAAAAAAAAATTCAAATATATATTTTCTTAAAAAGAAACATCTAAAAGCTGCTCTCCCCACTCCTCCAACAAGAGATTTAACAACACAGACTTAAGACAGTTTAAAAAAGCAATGCAGATACTAAAATCTCATTCATTTTCCATAATAGGTGTCACTATTTAAATTCCTAATTAGCTGGAAAGCCAGAAAGACACTGATGTTCAATATGCCTGACTCTGTATACGCAATAGGAATTTGAAAACAGTCAAATTACTATTAATGATTTTTTTTTTTTTGAAAGCTTGCAGTATCATGTCTCTTCCCTGGCAATGGTTGAGTCAATGTATATATACCACAGAGGCCGCAAAGATCACACTTAAAGAAACAGGACCTTTCAACACAACCGCAGCTCTTAGGTGCGTTGGGAGATACCGGCAAAACAGAAGAGAATATTTCCCAAAATCTAGGTTTTGGTGCACAACACTAAAACACTGCAGATAAGTAAGACTGTACATCAAAGTGTTACAGTATGTTAAGAACATGAAATAAAAGATCCAGGGTGGAATTCAGCTGGCTATGTATATGAGTCTAGTAACATTTTAGGTGCCCCAGGGTATCCTGCCAAACCTAGAGCTGCCACTCTAGAAAAGGTCAGATTTCTAAAGGTCCTGTGTCATATCTGCCACTTCATGCAGATGTCTCAGATTCTCTAAGGTACCTAAAATGCATGAGAGACTGATGCCTAGACACCTAAATCGTGCCAATTATGTTCCGAGACCCCTTAAGCAGTTTATGTCTGCTTGTATATTACAGCCACATAATTGTGTTAAACTCATTCATTTGCCCAGAAGCTTTTGCAATGAGCAAAAAGAACTGACATATTCCTTAGTGAGCTTCTGAGTCCCCGTTAAA
This sequence comes from Phoebastria nigripes, assembly GCA_035582835.1. Taxonomy (NCBI): domain Eukaryota; kingdom Metazoa; phylum Chordata; class Aves; order Procellariiformes; family Diomedeidae; genus Phoebastria; species Phoebastria nigripes. Next base: position 1,021,169 of record JAYKAV010000922.1, on the reverse strand, counting down.
GCAGAATGTGCTAAAATATTAGTAACAGAAATCACTTTTATGCAGGTTAGTGTCACCAGAAATTTCGAATGCCTAGGGAAATGAAAATAAGCAAGGAAAAGAAAAGAAAAGAAAAGAAAAGAGAGTCTAATGAGCAAAGTAATAAATTCACCTTCCAACACTAACTGGAAACCAGTTCCTACCAGTTTTTCAAGAAAGCCTGAAGATCAAAGGAATGTAAATAAAATCCAGCTAGGGTAAGTATGCGAATGTCTGCCTAATTTAGAAGAAAAGTAATCAATAAAAAGGAAACAGGGACAGGAAAAATAGAGAGGCATAAAGTGAAAAATTCCATTGGAGAGATGAATAAAAAGGGATCTTCTCTGCACCATTCTGGGAAATCTTAATATAGAGATGGCAGTACGTAAACCATTAAAAGAAGAGGCAAAAATGAAATAAAATTAAATAAACAATAAATAAAATAATGTTTTTTAACCAGAGTAATACTCTTAGCTGAAAAGCTGGAGACTGGGACAATACTATCACATATGTGTTCTCAGTTCTGGTACAACTCCCACCTGCTTGGTGGGACACTGAATGAGATGGATGCCTTGGGCAGACCGAGCATAGCTATTCTTCTAATTAATTAAAATATAAATAATTAATTCTGGGTGTAACCAACATATTCTTTTCCTACTTTGCCAAGAAAAAACAGACACAAAAAAAATAAGGCAGAAAGCCTCATGTAACAGGGCAGACATGACTGCTCTTTGAATTTGTCCATCTGCTCTCCCTTCCTCAGAGCACAGACGGGAATTTCTGTCTTCATTTTTCAGACTCTACTCTTTTGCTTTGAGAGGATTAAAGAGAACATTTTCTGAAGTCAATAACATTTTTAGAATGTTGATCTTATTTTTCAGAGTTGTTTCAGAGTTTCTGCATATCCTACATGTAGACTTTCATCATAATTTTGCCCACTGTTTCATCTTGCCAGTGATCACAGCCAAGAGGAAAATAGTTTTTTCCTTTCCTTTCCCCCTGCCTCAAAACGTATCTTCATTTAATGTTGTTATAATTTGAATGTGATCTTTCCTTCCTGACCCTGCTAGCATGAGCATCCTTTTTTCAGACTTTATCTATATCTTCAAGAGAAGATATAATACCTTAATTATTCCTAAAAATATATTCATATCTACTAACTACCTTTCCCTTAACACATAAATTATTGATAACCTCTAGGCAAGATCATTACCTGAATATGTCACTGGAGCTGTTATCAGTTTCAATTCATAATTTCCATTATTCTCTGTCAGTAGAGATTTCTGGTTAATGGAAGAAAAAAAAAAAAAAAAAGAGCCAACAGAACAACTAATCTGCTGATTAAATGACTTTTTAATTTTGGGCCACGTTAGATGCATACAGTTACACCTGGCAGAAGCAAATATGCTGCTACACATAAGCAGGTTCCTCCAAAATTTAAAGAGTACAGGATGAATAATTCTTTATATCTGTTAATAATTTCATTGAAGAATTGGATCTACCAAGTTACAAATTGTGCCATGGATGCTATAAACCAGAGTTTATCCCATAGATGCTTTTTAAACAACCCGATATTAAGTATTCAAAGAGTATAAAGAACCACATAAAATGAGTGGTCTTTCTCAACTGTTATTTTAAAGGACACTATCTGGGCAACCTAAAATTAAGACTGTGCTTTTTATAATAGCTACATTTTTCATACTTCAGTGACAGAAAACATTTTTGCTCTTTTTTTTTTCCTCCTTCCCAAATGTATATGCACTGCAAACTGCTTGCTGGCTGATACACTTACCAATTTTTGTTTCACGTCAGAATTTATGTATCACCATGGTAATGAAATGAAAATGCTTAGTAGATATGGTACTGTGAAGGCTACTCAAACCTTGAGTCAACCTTATAATTCTGTGGAAAGCAGACAGAAATTACTCTCATATTATCAGTAGCCAAATGGGGGTTTCATGACCCCCTGAATATTTCACTACAATCTGAATGAAGACCTCAGTAGAGAACATAGGGTTTCAAATGCACAAATTTTATCTCTAGAACATGATTGATGGCCTCATCCCCACAAGATTTTAATTACATTATTATTTCAAGTGCATTATGTTAGTTTTTAGAAATTTTTATAGCGCTCATCACTGTCATAATTAAGCATCTGCATTACAATATAACTTAAATAATCCATCTATGTCCAATTCACAAATTATTCACAATCTAAGTGTTTTTATTCTTGACAACCCTTTTGTTTGTAGTGGTTTAAATTGTTTAAAAAGGTACTAAAGCAGCCAGTTTTATCCTTTGGAATAACTTCCCACAACTCTCTTCATTGGAATCAGCATAAGCAGCTGTGAAACATAATCAACAACATTTTGATAACTGACATTTTCTTGCTTTGTGAAATCAGAATATTAACACATTGTTCTTCGTGTCAAATCACGCTTCAAAAGTTCCTTTGATTTACTAAGTACATCAGTCTCCTAACAAAGCAATCTTACACAGAAATTCTAATTTGAACTGAAATGCCAACTCTAAGTATTCAAATCCCATGTCTTCTGCCTTACTTCCTTCATCTGTTTACAAGAGATTGTGGTTAAAATGCTAACATTATTAAAATTGCAAGCCTTTGCTAATTTTCTCTATTGAGCTACCTATGTGCAGAGTGTCATATACATATGTTTTTGAGTATGTTCACATGTATATATACTTTTCCAGATTGGAAAAGTAAGAATTGGAGAGAATTCCAGAGTTGCTCTATTTCCCACAGCTGCAAGAGTAAGAGTAAAATGGAAAGTGCAGGAGGTCTGCAGTTAACACAGTTACTTTACAAAACTGAGATGATGCTAATTATCACAATGGGTATCTTCAAACCAAGGTGTTTCACAAAAGACTACAGATTATAATCACAAACCGCCTTCTGATTTCAAGTTATTCTTAGATGTGCAGAATGAGTAAAAAAAAATAAATATCCCTAATCAAACACGCTTGCTCTAAAATGCCTATAAATCTGTGTTAGTAGATTACATAATGATATTTCATTCAAAAATTTTAGCTTGAAACAGGGTCTCTCAGAAAAGAATAAATGGGAAAGTCTAGGGAAGGAAGTAATAATTTCTTTTAAAATTTCTTTTCCTGTATTTCCATTATAGAATGGAAATATTATATTGTAGTATGCTCTCTGCAGCCTCAGGACTTCGAGACACAGAAATATTTGAAAACTACTTTCTACTTTCATAAAAATAGCCTGTAATTTACAGAGTCCTTTTTTTTTTTTTTTTTTTTCAGTAGCACCTGGCTCCTGTAAAGTTGCCTGGCAGAATTTAGTTGCAATTGCTGTACTGGAACATTTTGGGACACATCTTTCCTCTAGGATAAACATTTAAAATGCCAGTGTCAGGCAGGTACCAGAAGCTGTAACCCTACTGCCAAAGGGAAAAGCAGTCATGATAGTTCCCTGGTAAATAAAAAGCAGAATGTATGAGAGAGGTTGTGAATTACTGAATGAGGTCCATGCAGCCATCTCACTGGAATGAGCGTTAATAACAGTTTGTCCTTTACTTTTTTATGAGGATTGCAGATTAAAATCTTATTAGTATGATAGCCAGAGTTGTAGAGACATTTATACAATGGAACAGCTACATTTTTATTCAGAACTTCATTTACATCTCTCTGGATGAAGGGTAGCTTCAACTTTTATTTTCTTCGGTTGAAAAATATGTGCATATGTGTTTGGTTTTCTATTAGCTTTTGCCCCAACAGCTCTGTTGCTTTTCTGCTTGATTATAAAAAAAAATCAAAGAATTTCTTCAAGCTTTGAATTTCTGCACGTCTCTTGTATCATGAGTTGTTTTACCATGCAAGAATGGAAAGGGTTTGATTCAGAATTTGTTCTGGTAAGCTCCCAAAGTCTGGAGAGACACTCTCAACCTTGCATGTAGGGCATTAGTTAAGCAATTTACACTAGTATCAGCAGGTGTGGCACATCTACAGCTTTCCACATCAACTTCATATTATCACCATGTCAATAAAGCTAAATCATCACTGTAGATGGAGGCATGAACTGGGCAGAAAGTTCACTAGGATAGCAATAAAGCCTGTAATGGCAAGATGTACAATGTTAAAAAAATGTGCTATTTAACGTTAAAAAAGAATAATAAAATCAGACTGCCAATGTCAGCTATTACAAAATGTTACTACTGAAGTCAGATGAGTTACTTTACACCATTTACTTGAGGAGAATTTATCTTTGAACCACAGCTGAGCTTTTTACCCAAATTGATGGATTTTATGCATTTTGCTGTTTCACAAAAGTTTTTCTATTAACCATTAATATAAAATGCAAACAGCTCTTCACACCTCTGAATTTTCTCCCTTTTATTCTCATTTGATGCTTCAGAGAGGATAGGAGTCCAAACCAAGCCTGGAGATAGTGCATTAAAGCAAACAATTCGAGAGAGTGTACAGTAAAAATATCCACACACATATGAAAGAGAGAAATAAAGAAAAATGTGAGATAATTTGCAAAAGCAGGTCAGTGGCAAAATCTGGGAATAGTGTTTAAGTTTCTTGGTTTTCATTACAATTCTCCATTAGGGACCAAGGTGACCTTGCAAAGCTAGAATTAAGACTTTCCATTATAAGAGTCTTGTATGAACTGATGAATATGCTCAATTATACTGCAAGAAGTATTTTTGCCTACGAAGAGGCAAAAGTGTGTTTCTTCCTCATCTGGGAAACATTCAGCTTTCAGATCAGCATGATTTCTTGTTTTCTAAGGAGATACCAGGGTAGGTCTAAGGGTAAAATTTGGCCTTCTCTGCCATGTATTCCAGTGGATCAGCCAGCCTCGTGCAGCTGCCCTTGTCCTCCCGGTGCTCAGAAAACTACACAGAAGTGAAAAATATCTCAGTATACAGAGGGATGTTTTCTGCATGTTTGAAAGATGAACAAAATGTTCCTTCATGGGTCTTTACTTTAAGGTCTGTAACCATATGATCACATCTTCCTTCCTTGAAAAAGCAGGAAAATACATTCACTCCACCTGTGATGAGATCAGCAACAAGCAAGGTGACAAATAATTTCAAGAGTAATTGTACATTCCCTGTTGCTTAGTAACAATTTGAGGCCATACTGCTGTTTACCTTAGTGGGATTGGTACTGACTGACAATATTAGAAAATAACAACATTTTAAATGTAATCTCTGATATAAACACTACATAGCTATTTAAAGTTAAAAAGAGAATTCATTAGCCCATGTGATGGGGAATTCAAAGCTGAAGGACTAATAAAAATTTAACTAGATCATATTGACAGAAATGACAGGCTTTTTCGCGACATTTATATAACGAAATGCTCTTATGCCAGAATGGGCTGTTCTTACAGTTTGTCCTACAGCACTTACAGACAGCAAATCTGTGCTGGTGCAATTCGTGCTCCTGCTAATAGATAGCTGAGGGATTAAGTAACTAATATAAAATCTCTCTTTTTTTTTTTTCCTTTTTTTTTTTTTTTTTTTTGGTAGTAATTTAAGATTAACCAAACTAAGAGAAACCTGGTAACTCTAGAAGAGAGCTTTAAATAAAAACTCTAAGTTTGTCTGTACGTGCATTTTGCTTTTATGAAAGGTTGTCTTTATGGATGTGCATTCAAGTGTGAAATGTAAACAAGTAGAATTTCAGAAATAGGTGTACCTATACGTAGAGGTCATTTTAAATAAAACAGAATGGGAATGCTTATCCTGTTAAGCATTCTCTGTGATCTCAGCACTAAATTACCCTAAGGACTGCAAGCATCAGCATTATTGCAACGTTCTGTAAGTTTTTTTCCACCAGTGTAGGAAGTTTAAGCAACAAAGTAATATTCATTTTCTAAAGTTTTCCAAACAGTTCATATCCTAAAAGGAGGATAAATAGAAAATGTCAGCAGCTAAATGCTACCTCTTAGACATAACAAAAATAAAAAAGGGAGATATTTTTCACAAATCTGGGCTCTATCCACATAATAAAAAACTCATCTCTGCAAATGACATCAGCTACACAGAGAAACCAAGGAGAAACATAACTAACAAGGAACACTGAATAATTCAAGACATCTTTCATACATCACGGCAAGGTTCACAGAACAGCAAGGGTAACGCCTCAATTGCTGATATGCTTTCCCCTTCAGGGAGCAGTGAAAGTTAACTTTCACCATTAGTGTAGTAGAAGATCACTTTAATAAATTTATTTTAGTAGCACTTAATACAAGTCCTTAGATACAAACAAGAATAGAGTAAAAAGGCAAGGTGGGGAAACAGGCTCTTAGCTCAAAAAGACAACTGTAGCAAGGCAGCCTTCAGATGGAGGTGAGCTTTCTTCACAAGGTTATTAGGAAATTTCCCATGCCTCCTCCCAGTTATCTAGAGACAGTGAATGCTGTTAGAATTACAGCATAAATCTCAAATTATGACATTTCTCTCTTTGGACGCAGGTTACATAATGCAAAGGCAAGTGTGTAAGGCATTATAGAAAGTAACGTTTCTGAGCATAAAGGATTTAGGGGGGTTCAATAAAGTGGGAAGGAAAAAAGTTAGTATTTTCTGCTTACCAGTCTTCACCACGTTTCAACTCTAACACACACAAGCACTAAACCATAACAAAGTCCGTCCACCTTTTCCTTTCCAGCTATGTATTACAGGATGTTAGGGAGAGATCAGAACATGAGTAAAAAGGAAAAATTCTCTTAGGCACACATATTCCTGGTGTTCATACATCTCCCTGGGTTCAAACTATATCTCATCTGCTCTACTTGAGGCATCTGGCCTGGTCCCATAAATTGTTTACCTTCCCACTTGCTCTCAATAGCAAAAACTATCTGAGCTCTTATAAACACCAAAACCAAGTTGATCTGTTCTAGATAAGATAATCTGTTCTAGATTAGATAATGTTCTACCATATACTAGAGAAGAGTAACCCATTTGTTAAAAAAGAATCCTAAGCTACTTTAAGTATCCCTTTTTTTATTAAACCTTAGCATATAAAAACTTCTGAATGAATTAAAGGTGAATAAGAACACCTGAAAAACACTCCGGTGATTCATTTATATCTTAAACTTCATCTGAGAGTATTTTGAAGTTGAATACTTTTCAACTGTCTCCTATGCTCTCCATTCAACATATTTGTAAAAGAAGCACAGCACATTCCTCAGGTAAAACAAGAGCCTCGACAGCTTGTGTTATCCATTTATGGAAAAAATAATTTAAAAAATTATTTTGTAATTTGAGATTAGACTTCTAACTCCTTGTTCTGATATTTCACCAAGTGATTTGGACAAGAGTCACAATCTAAGACCCTGGCTTACAAATTCAGTGAAATTTTAGATATTGACAAGAAGTTCTGAAAAACAATACTTTCAGAAATCTTAACCATGAGAGTAACAGAAGTAGACAGCCAAAAACTGTAACATTTAAAAATATTCTGGGTCTCTCAGAGGAGAAAGAGGGAGACATCACAGGACTCTGACAAACAAGTGATAAGTTTGGTCAGGAAGGTAACCTTCAGCACCACTGAAACATTATGTTGTACGAACTTAAGAATCACTCTCCCTGGTTTTGCAGCATGGGCTGGACACCATGGTAAATACATTTCCAGTCCCAACATATGCAGCCATGCTCAGAGAATGATATTGTAATGATTTAGGGAGTTCTTATGAGATCACATACCATCAAGAATCAACAGGAAAATATACTAAGCAGACATAAGGCAAAGTTGTACTCATTTAGGTGGTGCACCAACTATCAGAAAGTCATATTCCTTTAATAATGGTAATAAACTGTCAAGCATATTTTTTCTTCCTTAAGTTCTGTTCCGATAGCAAAAATAAAATAAAAAACCCCACACYAGCTAGCATCCAGTTGTGTTGCCTAGTTGTAGGACATCAATTCCATCATTAACTTCCCTGACCACCAATTTACCATCTGTAAGCGGGATCGCACTTAAAAGACAAGTTAAGTTAGAAACCAAGGACTGTACCAACAAATTTCAGAACTGCAACCTTTCTTCTGAATGACATTCTGAAAGGAATGTGAAACTAAGGAAAGGCTAAAATGCAGCTATATTGCAATGAAACTTCATAGGTAATTTGAAACTATGCAGTGCTCAAAACRGATTTTATAAGGCAGGGGTTTGCAAACGTGGCAGTGCCAGGAAGGAGACTTATATACTATATACAGTCCTGCACTATGTCATTAGGACACAAAATTCCCAGTAGTAGTCAAAGTTTCCCTTCAGGCTCCATGGTTGGGACAAAAAAGTCTGGCAACAGGCCAGCAGAGACTACAGAATATCCCAGTCAACAAGTTGACATTTCATTACCTGAACAGTTTACCACACATTCATTACCCTAAATATAAGAATAATCTGGAAAATAGAGGTTGTCGGTTGACTGCATCTATTTTGAACCATGCAAAATTAAGCTGTTTGTCTAGATGCTATAATGCAAGTACTTTATAAAAACCTTTGCAATGCTTTTTTTTCTATCTAACAGTAGGAAGAAAAAGAACAAAAGAATGTAAACTAAAACAATCCATAGATTAACAAATAATCAGTATACTGTTTTAATGGGTTTTGCTTTCAGCTTTTATATCTTCCACACAACTATAGTATGGATGGATTTAGAGATATAATTTCATAGGCTACCTCCCCTTATTATAGTCTGAATAATTTAGTATGTTTATACTTCAGGGGAAAAAAACAGTAAAAATTACTTTTCTTCTTATTGAGCATTCATCCTCCCTTTTCAATTTCCATATTTATTCCATTACCATGCATAAAAAGTTTGCTTTAACTGTTAACAAGTCCAGCCTTATGCTAAAAGTTTAATCTCTGTTCTCTATGCCCACATAATTCTCAAGAAAGCCTTCGTGATCTTAAAGTCAACAGTGTGTACTTTGAGCTATCTTGTCAGCTATTACCAAAACAGAGATCTTGAAATAAGAAGCTGGCTTGCAGTGGGACTAATTCACAACTGAGACCGAGTAGAATTAAGGATTTTCCCTTACAATAGTACAGCTGTCTGTACAACTGAGCATTTAAGAATTCAGGATCCAATATTGACTTAAACTCTGTATGCATTAAAGCATTACTTTTAATTAATGGTCACATGATATTTCTTAAAATTCGTACATGTTTTAAATGAATTAATTCAAATTTACATAGTGTTTTGAAATACTTTGTATCAGATACCTTATGGAAGTCATCTATATGAAAAGTACTCCGTGATCATGGAACACATACTGCTTGACCTTTTTAACAAAGATTAATGAGAAAAGCAGTATCAGTAGATATATCAGGCAAGTCAGTCATTGCTAGAATAGCACTTAAAAAGAAGTAGGTTTCAGCTCACCAGTGAACCACTTGGTAGAACGATGTGGACTGAGGACCAAATTTTTCAACTCAGAAGTCAGAAGTGGCTTTATTCACATAACATAAATGCAATTCCTCACACGCTTAAATTTTTTTTTTCTTCAAATTAATTGCTAAAAGATACCATTTTCTAGAAACAGAAATATATCTGAAAAATTCCATTAGTGAAAATCTCCTGGAAAATCACGTTTAAATACAGAAGAATTAGGATAAGTCTGAAGGGTATAGCGCTGTTTTTTCCAGACCTCAAAAGGTAAACACGAACATAAGTGGATATAAAACTATTTTAGTAGATATTTCAGGAGTTTATAAAAAGAAAAGGGAATTCCAAATCACTAAATTTACTTTAAAAAAAAAAAAAAATCACTAGATAGTAACAGTCATAAATATTTAGAAAAAAACAGATCCTCAATGGAACAAATTCTAGTGTTTCCACTGTTGTTGATTCTGCCATTTATACTGAGCTTACAAGATAAGACATTGACAAGCTGAAAACTCTATATTAGCTTTTTTGAGAGAGCATAACTTGTTTATTTATTTATTTTTAAAATCATAATGACAATAAATCCTTATTTTAATACTGCATTTGTGCTGCTCAGGAAGTCTTCCAGATGGTAATTTAGTGAGTATAACCTAACTTTTCACTGGAATATTTAAAGATGTTATTTTTAGTAAAGATCAGCTTCTTTGTTCTAATTAGCTCTTGAAAAGCTTCTACAGAAGTACAAACCCTTTATTATCAAGTACCAAGTGTAGATCATCTTTTTTCACCTCAGTCACATGCTGATGACATTTCCAAATAAGGAAAAAGGAAACAAGATACAATAAAGGAGATGGGGAATGAGAGGGTCTTGGCACATGATTAGTTTTTATATAGAAGTATGGTCAGGAACATATTTTTGTTGATTACCTGTAATATATATTGTTTTAAAAGTACTGTAATAGCTATTATAACTTATCTGTAGTGACTATGTAATGCCATATAATTATTTTTTCCATCTTAAATTAAAGAAAAAACATGGGGAAGAACTGTCTAGAGTAAAACCAGAGGGGGAAAGAAACCCTGTTGATGTACCATTTTTATTATGCAAGTAAGTTAAAAAATAGCAACCTCTGACATAAAAGTAGACTGCTACATAGGCATCCTAGCATTTGTATTCCTATTTTATGTTCTCCCAGGACAAAAAAAAAATGCTGATTCCAAAACCTTTGACAAAAGTGGAGTATAGGAATTAATATTAATCACTTGTTTTGGTTTTAGCAAGCCTGCTGTTTGTGCTGGCTTTTGTGATATGCATATAAGGTCTCCAGGGAACTGCAGTATATTATCTACACAGGAAACGAGTCTTAAAGAGGCATGTGCCTGCCTACAAATGATTAAGGTATATCACACATGTGCATGAGCAGCTAAATTCTGACAGATACAATTAAAATCAATAATTCAGTCATATATAACCATCCAAGATGTGGAATACATTTTGCATTAAACACAGACACCTAGCTCACTACTAATTATGATTCCTATTTCTGAACTGCTGAAGAAGCACTGAATGCAGTGGCTGAGGTTTATGACCTTACTCAATCTGAAATTCAAAATAGAATTTTTTCTGAATTCATCTACTGTGGATACTGTAGGAAATGCAGCATCATCTTCAAGATGTCCATATGCACTTTTACTAATGTTAACACGTTTTCCATTGGTATTTTGACTTTCTGCCAACCAGTTGCTGGGTGTTCCTCGCCTAATTTTACGAAAAGGCAGTGAGAAAACTACTGACATAAGGGTTGATCCCCAGGAAATCCAGAGTTTGCAAGATTGTTCCCTTTATTCACCACAAAGATCTACTACCACACGTATGCTAGGACTAGTCATACAGGCACTTAAAAGTACTGTGTGATTTTATAGAAGGCTTCAGAAAGGAAACCTTCATGAAAGGTGGAAGTTTGTTCAGCAGGTATTATGCCAAATGCTACAGAAAGCACAGCGTTCCCTATAGCAGTCTCATCTTTGTGAGGGAGGAAGGGAAAAGAGGTGAAAGAGGAGTAGATGTGTACAGTAGGACCTGGACAGATTTCAGCTAATTTTAATTGCCTATGTTAGAAGCCTAGTCAACTTTGTCTCCCCATATGGTGAATAAAGCATTTCCAGGGAGCAATTCAGCATATGTAAATATGAATCACACCTGAATGTAACCTTCTCCACTGACTGGGCAATGTGACCCTGCTTCTACCTTAAGGTTGAGTGAGGTGAACCCAGACCTATGAATATGCTGCTGTCCATGGCTAAAAACTAAACTACGCAGACCTTACCAAACCAGTGTGCATGCATGTAAGATTTTTCTCCTGTGACCATAGAATAATTAAACCTAACTAGTTAAATAAAGTATGGCTATTTATGATGTGAAGGTGTCTTTACCCTAATACATATTCCATCTGTAATCACTCAGAGCTGCAGGTGTAGAGTCATCCAACAGATCATGAGGACCCACAGTACAAAAAGTGTGCACAAAAAGACAACTTCCAGCTGTGAAGAGCTGGCAGCCCAGACGGCAACTCAGAAGTGAAAGAGGAAATGGAAGAGGAGAACCTGGAGAGGAGGCTGGAACAAAACAAAAATGTCCTCATTCACCAATTGCCTTTCCAGTGAATGTCAAGTTTACAAATACAAATTTTGAGCTTCTTGTGTTCTGTGTCAAAATTACACACACAGAGAAATGTATACCTTGCAAATTTTTTATTATACAGATTATATAGGGATGCCTATGTATAGAATAATTTAGTGTGACTAATATTGTCAAATATCCTTGGTGCCTTTCTCTCACTCTGTGCAAACAACAGGTTAAGTCTTTTAGCACATGTTGGGATTTGTCATTTCGTATCTACGAGCACATATGCATTGCATGTTGACAACTGTTTCCCAGATTAAATTCACTGAAGTCTGTGTGTTAAACTCAGTAAGTATGGTAAGGCTCATACTAAGTGGATTTTTTTTTATGAGATCTTCACAGGGAAATTGAATTTAACAAGAAACTTGAATGAAAAAAGAACCTGAATGGGATTTTAATATTTTTCTACATATATTATTTTTAAGTGTGAGTTTTCTTGTTATCAATCCACATTATAATATTTGCCTGATAAATAGTAATACCGTATCAAATGACTTTAGATTTGGATTTTTTTATTAAGATTTATTCTGAGTCGCGTGTATTTCAGTTCTTGTTATGAGATGGGAAAATTTATATGTCACAAGGTTTCTTTTTTTTTTTTTTAAAGAAAAAAAGTCTTAAACATTTATGCGAAATTTTGATCATTCAGGACAGAAGCCATCCTAAATTACTGACTGATTGCCTATTATCTGCTCTGCAAAGAGAAAGTTTAAATGGTGACAGTACAAATAAAATGATGAGTGATGAATGATCCATGTCATGGATTTATTTTTACCTCTGTATGAGAATTTATGAAAAATATGCCTGCACATTAAAGACAGCCATCCAACGGTAACTATCTTTAACATATTTGAAGTATTGCAGTATCAATTAAACAAACTTAGGTTTTACTCACAACTTAACTGTATAAGAATATTAATCTATATACTTATGATTTGGTACTGGTTATAATGCTCCTCTTATTAGCAATTACAGAAGACAGCTTGATGCCAAATCTTCTTTATTGAATCTTGATTAATCACAATAAGACAGCAGTATTCATCTTGCCACATTTTTAGTGCGTTTCAAGACTGCATGAAGATCTTTCTATTATCTGCAAAACCAAAATCCCTGCTATGTATAATATGAAACACAATTTTAAGAACAAAATAAAAAAAGGATCTATGCAGACTGGCAAGACAAAAAGCACAGGAACCTTGGGACAGCCTCAGTAAATCTCTGTGGTAATTCAGTGAAAAATTACTATGCACCATGGTGGAAGACACAAAACAACTATCAGAAAGAGATGAAGATGCATAAAGGTTCATAGGTTCACAAAGCACTACTAGAAAAAGATTCTCCAAACAGCCTTTATAACGCAGATTGTCATCATACAAGAACTCAAACAAAAAAAGTTGCAACCACTCATTCCACTTCTTTTTCACATCAGAGTACAGCTTGTAAGTCTGACTTAGCCTGACCTGCTCCGATAGGGATTAAATCTTTTGGCTTTTATTTTTTGTAATGAAAAATATCTTGTAAAAGATATCAAAGGATCTGTCTTTCTGAAACATCAATACTTCAGTGTTTCAGGATAATACCCTAAAAAGCAGACACTCAAGATTTTCACTCAGTTTTGAAGATACCACCTAAGGTTATTAAAAGAATTTTACAATATTATTGCCCCAGTCCCATAAAATCAGAACTGGGTCACTGGGTGGGATGATCATTGGCATTCCACTGGCCGAGTGGGAGACTTGAAGCACACATAACCCAGCAACCGGGCAGTGTTCTGTGACCATCTGCACAGGTCAAGGGCACTCATCCTGCCTGACTCTCAAGGCAGAATGGTGGGCACTTATTGAGAGCAAAGGCTGCAGCTCTGGCYGGGGGATCTGCACCATCTACCCCAGTGGTGGCCGATGCCTCTGCCCAGGCGGAACTGCTGAAGGGAGAGGCTGTGGTGGAGACCTCAGACTGCACAAAGTGCCTAGACCTTTCTCCTGGGGCAGGGACAGGCGGCAGACCTGCCTGCACAAGGTGTGCCCAGGTGGAGGACCTCCTGCAGCAGGTGGCTGAGCTGCAGGAGGCAGTGAGAAGGCTGCATAACATCAGGGAGGTGGAGAAGGAGTTAGATAGCTGGTTCCAAGCGCAGTCTGCAGCGGACCCACAGCCCACGGCCAAACAGCCAAAAACTCCCCCACCGGCACACACAGAAGGGAGCGGGGGGGCCAATAATGCAGAAGAATGGGTGGTTGCAATGGCAACGACAAGCAGGAGGAAGAGACTTCTCCCGAAGCCTGAGGTGCCCTTGCAGAACCGCTTCACTGCTCTGCAGGCTGAAGAGGAAAGTCCTGTCACACCAGGAGAGATGCTGGAGCCGAGTAAGGCAGCCCGATCTGCCCCCCGTATAACAACCAGCGCAACTAAGAAAAGGCAATGGGTGATAGTAGTGAGCGACTCTCGTCTGAGAGGTACGGAGGCACCCATTTGCCAACCTGATGCACTCTCTAGAGAGGTGTGCTGCTTACCGGGGCCTCACATCAGGGATGTCACCGAGAGGCTACCAAGCCTTGTACAGTCCACTGACTATTACCCACTGCTGCTGTTTCACGTGGGCACCAGTGATACAGCCAGGAGCAGTCTGAGGAGTATCAGGAAGGATTACAGAGCCCTGGGAGTGGCGGTAAGGGACTCTGGAGCGCAAGTGGTTTTTTCATCAATCCTGCCAGTCAAAGGGAAGGGGTTTGAAAAGGCCAGTCGAATCTGGCGAGTCAACAAATGGTTTCAGGACTGGTGCCACAGCCAGGGGTTCAGCTACTTAGACCATGGGACTCGCTTTGAGAAACCTGGTCTACTGGGGGCTGATGGGGTCCATCTGTCAGAGAAGGGGAAGAGCATCTTCAGTCATAGGCTTGCCAAGCTGGTGAAGAGGGCTTTAAATTAAAGTTGCTGGGGGAGGGGAACCTCAGTCCATCCCACTCCTACCAGTTTGATGCCAGGGCCAGCAATAGATGCCCAGAGCCTGCAGAAGGATCACAGGTCAGCAGGAGAGCGCCTGAAGAGCAGCACAAGGAATTCCACCCACTCCAGCCAGTAAGTCAGCTTCATCGGGGGCCCAACTTAAATGCCTCTAGGCAAACGCACGTAGCATGGGGAACAAACAAGAGGAGTTAGAGAYGTGCACGCGCCTGCAGGGCTATGATCTTATTGGCATCACAGAGATGTGGTGGGATGGCTCCTATGATTGGAGTGTTGGGATGGAGGGACACAGGCTCTTTAGGAAGGACAGGCAGGGGAGASGAGGAGKGGGTGTCGCCCTCTRTGTCARTGAGCAGCTGGAGTGCATGGAGCTCTGCCTGGGSATGGATGAGGAGCCGACCAAGAGCTTATGGGTCAGCATTAAAGGGAGGGCAGGGACAGGTGACATTACGGTGGGGGTCTGCTACAGGCCACGGGACCAGGAAGACCAAGCGGATGAGGCCCTCTACAGGCAGATAGGAGCAGCCTCACGTTCACAAGCCCTGGTCCTCATGGGGGACTTCAACCACCCCGATATCTGTTGGAGGGACAACACGGCAGAGCATAAGCAATCCGAGAGGTTCTGGAATGCATCGATGATAACTTCCTTCTCCAAGTGACAGAGGAGCCAACGAGGAGAGGTGCTATGCTGGACCTTGTTCTCACCAACAAGGAGGGGCTGGTGGGGAATGTGAAGCTCAAGAGCAGCCTTGGCCGCAATGGCGATGAAATGGTGGAGTTCAAGATCTTTAGGGCACCGAGGAGGGCACACAGCAAGCTTACTATCCTGGACTTCAGGAGAGTAGACTTTGGCCTCTTCAGGGATCTGCTTGGTAGAGTGCCATGGGACAAAGCCCTGGAGGGAAGAGGGGCCCAAGAAAGCTGTTTAATATTCAAGGATCACCWCCTCCAAGCTCAGGAGCAATGCATCCCAACAAAGAGGAAATYGGGCAAAAAYGCCAGGAGGCCTGCATGGATGAAMAAGGAGCTCCTGGACACACTCAAACACAAAAAGGAAGCCTACAGAGGGTGGAAGCAAGGACAGCTATCCTGGGAGGAATACAGAGAAATTGTCTGAGCAGCCAGGGATCAGGAGAGCTGAAGCCCTGATAGAATTAAATCTGGCCAGGGACATCAAGGGCAACAAGAAAAGCTTCTGTAGGTATGTCAGGGATAAAAGGAAGACTAGGGAAAATGTGGGCCYTCTCCAGAATGAAACGGGAGACCTGGTTACCCAGGATACGGTGAAGGCGGAGGTACTCAGTGACTTTTTTGCCTTGGTCTTCACCAGCAAGTGCTCAAGCCTCACYGCCCAAGCYGCAGAAGGCAAAGGGACTGGGAGAATGAAGARCTGCCCACTGTAGGAGAAGATCAGGTTCGAGACCATCTAAGGAACCTGAAGGTGCACAAGTCCATGGGACCYRATGAGATCCATCCGTGGGTCCTGAGTGAAYTGGCGAATGAAGTTGCTAAGCCATTATCCATCATATTTGAGAAGTCATGGCAGTCCGGTGAAGTTCCCACTGACTGGAAAAGGGGAAMCATAACYCCCATTTTTAAAAAGGGGAAAAAGGAAGACCTGCGGAACTATAGGCCAGTCAGTCTCACCTCTGTGCCTGGGAAGATGATGGAACAGATCCTCCTGGAAACTATGCTAAGGCACATGGGAAATAAGGAGGTGATTGGTGACAGCCAACATGGCTTCACTAAGGGCAAATTGCGCCTGAAAAATTTGGTGGCCTTCTACAACAGGGTTACAGCGTTGGTGGATGAGGGAAGAGCAACTGACGTCATCTACCTGGACTTGTGCAAAGCACTTGATGCTGTCCCACACAACATCCTTGTCTCTAAATTGGAGAGACATGGATTTGATGGACGGACCACTCGGTGGATAAGGAATTGGATGGATGGTTGCACTCAAAGAGTTGTAGTCAACAGCTTGATGTCCACGTGGAGACCAGTGATGAGTGGCATTCCTCAGGGGTCGATATTGGGACTGGCATTGTTTTACATCTTTGTCGGCGACATGGACAGTGGGATTGAGTGCACCCTCAGCAAGTTTGCAGATGACACCAAGCTGTGTGGTGCAGTCGACACGCYKGAGGGAMRGGATGCCATCCAGAGGGACCTTGACAGGCTAGAGAAGTGGGCCCCGTGAACCTCATGAATTTCAACAAGGCCAAGTGCAAGGTCCTGCACATGGGTCGGGGCAATCCCAAGCACAAATACAGGCTGGGTGGAGAATGGATTGAGAGCAGCCCTGAGGGGAAGGACTTGGGGGTGTTGGCTGATGAGAAGCTCAACATGACCTGGCAAAGTGCACTTGCAGCCCAGAAAGCCAACCATATCCTGGGCTACATAARAAGAAGCATGACCAGCASATCAAGAGAGGTGATTCTCCCCCTCTACTCTGCTCTCGTAAGACCCCACCTGGAGTACGGCATTCAGCTGTGGGGCCCTGAACATAAGAAGGACATGGACCTGTTGGATTGAGTSCAGAGGAGGGCCACAAAGACGATCAGAGGGCTGGAGCACCTCTYCTATGAAGGCAGGCTGAGAGAGTTGGGATTGTTCAGCCTGGAGAAGAGAAGGCTCCGTGAAGAACTTATTGCAGCCTTTCAATATATAAAGGGGGCTTATAAGAAAGAGGGAGAGAGACTTCTTACAAGGCCTGTAATGACAGGACAAGGGGTAATGGCTTTAAACTGAAAGAGGGTAGATTTAGATTAGATATAAGGAAGAAATTCTTCACTTTGAAGGTGGTGAGGCACTGGACCAGGTTGCCCAGACAAGTTGGGGATGCCCCATCCCTGGAAGTGTTCAAGGCAAGGTTGGACAGGGCTTTGAGCAACCTGGTCTAGTGGAAGGTGTCCCTGTCCATGGTAGGGGGGTTGGAACTTGATGATCCTTAAGGTCCCTTCCAATCCAAACCATTGTATGATTCTGTGATTCTATGATGAAACTATTATTGCCGATCTCKCCTCCCTGGTATCCAGTGACAGGACATGTGGGAATGCTTCAAAGCTGCGCCAGGGGAGATTTAGACTGGACATTAGGAAGCATTTCTTTACCGAGAGGGTGGTCAAACACTGGAACAGGCTTCCTAGAGAGGTGGTTGATACCCCAAGCCTGTCAGTGTTKAAGAGGCATTTGGACAATGCCCTTAATAACATGCTTTAACTTTTGGTCTGCCCTGAATTGGTCCAGGCAGTTGGACTAGATGATCATTGTAGAACCCTTCCAACTGAAATATTCTCTTCTCTTCTCTTCTCTTCTCTTCTCTTCTCTTCTCTTCTCTTCTCTTCTCTTCTCTTCTCTTCTCTTCTTTTATTGAATGGTGCTAAATTATTCTATAGGAAAATATCAATAGGCAGTCAACATCCTATATGTTCTGGATAAAATTTCAGAAACGTGGTTTATCAGTGCTGGAACACAACTGAAGTGTAATGAAATTCCCCAGACAATTTTTTAGGATATAGACAGGCCTAAATATTATCTAGCTGTCAAAGTTTTCCTTTAGAAATAACTTCTTACTTCTTATGTTGCGCACAGAAGAGGAAGTCTTGTCAGCAAGCAGGTACTGTGGGAGCCTGGGAGTCTCAAGCTAGCAGCATACCAGATTTGATCAGACTGATTTGTCCTCATCAACTGACTCCACTTGCAGACCTGCATAAGTGTGCACTGTTCAGCTGCTTACTTGCATAGCATCCTGCTACTCAATACAGCTGGTTCCAGAGCAATTCCATCTGTCAAAATACATTTTTTCAAAAATGTGTTTTTGTTCGAAGACAAAATGAAACACAAGTTTTGTGAATTGCAGAGAGATTCTCACAGCAACTACAGCATGATGTCACTTGACGATGCTGCTACTGCTCACTTCCAACAACAGAGCAGTAGCCTGAATAAATTATTTTTTAAATATTAAAGAAAAAATCAATTAAAAAAAATCAAAACTATTACCAGGAGATATTTTCTAATGGAAAAGTGGTTTGCTGAAGATACTTGCAAATCAGAATATGGAACTAGTTGAAACACATGGCAATTTACAGTCACCATAACTTTGCTTACCAAGCACTTTGCTAATCTGGTAAATGGTCACGTTGAAAGTATAGCTGCTTTTTTAATCACAGTCTCTAGTGTCTATCTAAGTCTGTCTTAGATAACTAACTATCAAAGATCTTTCCCCAAGCTAGCAACCTCATGTGACTAAGGAAGGCCAGCATCTATTGCCAGAAGTACTCATGGGTGTATCTTTGCAATGGTCTGTTTTGTCCTTTAATAGCCCAGCCTAAATGAATAGTTACCCATCAGCATTTCAGCAAACTGGGTGCAAMTTTTGGCACAGGCAAAGCTCAAGGCTCATATTCTGGATTCATAACAAGATCACTTAGCCTCTCTACCACACTTGTTCCATTAAATGATGAGCAAAACTAGTCCAAAGCACTTAAATCGACTTGGAAAATGAAGGGGAAAGGGGAACAATCAAGAAAGTCATATAACTATTGAAAATTATCTTTCACTCACTGAGGATTCTGATTCTGTCACATATGATGAAGTACTATTTAATCATGTAATTTTGTTATTCATAACTCATGAAAATTACTTATCATTACTTATAATTTTACTAAAGTGTATATTTTTCACCTTAGGACTACAAGTTTTTCTTTAGACATGTTTTAAATATTTGGGAAAACAAGTATTAATGAGTAGTGAAAAAGATATAACTAATGTCATAATCTGAAAAAATGAAGAAACCATTTTAGAACAAGAATTGACAGGTTCTTTATTTGAAATTACATATGGCAGCTCCAAAAACCAGCATCCTCCTGTGCATTCTCAGCATCTCACTTTCCTCTCTGATACATCCAGCDTGGCTCTTCCCAGGTTGGGAGTTCCGACCCCTTTATTTTGCTGATCTTACTTTTGCTCAGGTTACTAACAACCTCCTACATTATAAATATAAGGGCATTTACACAGTGTCTTTATTCTCAGAAATGTTTTCATGCATTTATATCCTACCTTACAGGTTTCCAGTCTCCCTTAGTGACTGCCTGCCTTTGCCACTTCTGTGGTTTGTTCATGCTCCAACGTTCTTGCTCTTTCTCCCTCTTTTCTGTATAAAGTCCCCTGGTTATATTTTGCCCTTTCCTGTTTTTTCAGCTGGCATCTATAGTGAACTTTTTGTGTCTTCTTCTTAGGTCCTAATCTCTTTAATTGCATTTAGCTGGCATGATTCCAAAGCTGAACTCAGTATTCCTGTTCCTAACTCCTGTCTTTTACTTTACTCATTCTAATTCAGCTCTCACAGGAGCCAGAAATATTATCTGTAAACAAAGCATTTCACCATGCAACCCACTTTGCGCTGTCTAAACAYACTTCTTCCAGAACAGGGGAGACTATCTGGCCAATTGGCAGTCATACTTTACATCCCTGAACATAATGCCCTCTCATACTGAAGAAGGAAAATTTAAAAACCAAACTCTACATCCAAATAAGCAATCAAGAGAGTCTGATTCTGCATTCTCTTCTTCCCTCTCTTGTCAGCTTCTCATTCAATTCCAGCTCTTCATCATCTTTAATACACAAGATTTTTAGAAAAAAACAATTTTGTCAGTGAGTGGATTTTCTCACCCTGATTACTGATAACATCTCATCTTCCTTCACATCACCCATTCAAACTCTTCAGACTCAGCAGCCTGTTGGAAACTGGTGCCTACGCTACAAAGCCAAAAGTCATCCAATTCAGCCTGTTACATGAAATAATGTCTTCAAGTTGGAGACAAGTAAAACAACTGTAATAAGTGGTCTCTAAAATTCCTGGTAAAGTCAGAATATGACCCCAGAAATTGGGCTAATTGATTGAAAAATATTATCAAATCTGTGTTTTTGAGGGGGGTAGGTGTTTTAATCAGGGCCAATGAACTGTCAGAATGGAGAGTTTCATTAGCAGGAATGGAAGGAAGGAGGGATGAGCTGGGTGAACAAACTACAGCCAGGCATCTGCAAGACATCTTCGTGGTCTGTCTTCTGAGACGCTGAATCTAATGAAAAAATGTTGGGCCTTCAACATCATGACTAAAGCAGAAAAGATAAATGACTATGGAACTATTGCCCTCATTAACTCTGTTGCAACCCAGAATCAACAACACTATATTTTCTTTTCAACAACACTGTATTTTCTTGCTTTTAACCTGTCTCAAAAAAAAAAWAATTGACAGTTCATTAATTTTTGCCATAATCAAGATAGCATTTTTCTTCATTAAATTATGGGCTTGAACATCCCCACACTCTTCAGCAGAGGAAAAAAGCTCCTTCATTCTCTTGTCAGTATCAGAGTCTGAAGTTATTTCAGCATACCATAGTTAAAAGAAAAAAATAGGAAACTTTTACTATGTGATCTAACTGGCCAAATTTATGTGAGGATAATGAAAGGAAGGAAGGTGTCAGGGGAGTAAAAGAAACTTTTAAGAGCTGTGTGGGAATGTCACTAGCAAGCACAAGATAATGGAGAACTTGCTGAAAGCTGGGATGGAAAATATTAAACAACCCTCCACCTGGGAAAAGGGAGGGGAATACAATGTGGCCAGTTTTTGCAAATTGCTCTTAAGTTACAAATATACAACATAAAGGCAAGGCTCTTTGAGAGAGGTCTTGGCAAAGAGACAATCCTGAGGCAAACGCAGCTAGGACAGTTAAAACTGAGTAGTGTTTAACCATGTATTCCAGATCTTATATTTCCCTCTTTCTTGATGTCCTATAACTTCTCTTATATGTACAAATGACATGAGATTTTTTTCTTGGAATTCTTCACCTCCTGCTTCCAGAAGATTTTTCCTTACGTGAGTTATAATCATCCTTAGCAGTAATGGGGAAAAAAAAAGAGAAAAAAAAAATCTGCATCTGAGAAGAAGCCAGGTAGAGCTGTGATTAAAGGTTGACATTTTTACCTAGTATGCAAGATTAGATTTTCCATTTTCATACATTCCCTCAAGAACAACTTGTACAGATTTATGAGTTGGCATCATTCTGTCAGTGCTCAGTGTGGCAAATGATTCTGGAGACTGGACCTGAATTTCCGCTAGCAATAAAATACTTGAAAATGAGCACCACACATAAGCCAAACCTATGACTATTTTTTTCTTGGGATCTGCTTGGAGGAATCCCATGGAATACAGTCCTGGATAGAACAAGGGTCCAGGACAGCTGATTATTTTTCAAAGGTCATCTCCCCCAAGCTCAAGAATGATCTATCCCAATGAGAGGAGGTTAAGCAAGAGTAGCAGGAGGCCTGCATGGATGAAAAAAGAGCTCCCAACAAAACTCAGAAATAAAAAAGAAGCATACAAGAGTTGAAAGCAGGGACAGGGGACCTGGGAGGAGTATGGAGACACTGTCTGAGTATGCAGGGATGGGGTTAGGAAAGCCAAAGGCCATTCGGAGCTAAATCTGGCAAGGGACATGAAAGGCAACAAGAAAGGTTTCTATGGGTACTTCAGCAGCAAAAGGTAGACAAGGGAAAATGTGGGCCCACTGCTGAATAGGGCAGGGGACCTGGTGATACAGGACATGGTAATGGCTGAGGTACTCAATGCCTTCTTCACCTCGCTCTTTACTGTTAAGACTGGCCTTCAGGAATCCCAGGTCCCTGAGAACAATGGGAAGGTCTGGAGCAAGGAAGACACCTTCAGTGGAGGAGGAGAGCCAGAGTCTTCTCAGTAGTTCTCACTGACAGGACAAGAGGCAATGGGCACAAACTGAAATACAGGAAACTCCCCTTAAATATAAGAAAGCTTTTTTACTGTGAGGGTGGTCAAACACTTGCATGGGTTGCCCAGAGAGGTTGTGGAGTCTCCATCCTTGGAGATACTAACAACCTGCCTGGACACAGTCCTCAGCAACCTGCTTTGAGCACAGGGTTGGACTAGATGATCTCCAGGGGTCCCATCCAACCTTATCCGTACTGTTATTCTACGATTTCTTTTTTTTATCCTTTCCTGCACACATTCACCTTGTTCAAAGTAAAAAGAATGAAATTACAACAGCAGTATCTCAGAACTTTCTGAACTAACTTTTTTCTCTTTCTCTCTCAGTTTTAGCATTTCATTATCCATTTACCTTTAATGTACACTAACGTACCCTTGTCAACCTTCTCTCTATAAACTAAGAGAAACAGCATTTTTATATATTAAGAGTATGATAGAAGAATGTTTTAATCTAAGATGTATACTCACAGTATAGGCAAATCCCAGTCCATATGTATCCTTTATAAGATATATATATCCTTTATAAGATAAAGATATACCTTATGACCCAAGGAATAATGTGTCCTAGGCACCGCCATAGCAGAACTCCTGAAAGTAATCTAGGAGGGTTTGCAACACTTTTCGAAGGCAGTTCTTTTCGGTACAAGCTTTGATTAAGGAAAGTAGCTACACACTTTAATTTAGTGCTTTTCTGAAGAGAAATCCTTGAAAGTGATAATGAAAAGAAACAAAAGAATATCCAGAGGGACCACCACATTATATCCCAAGCACCAACATAGCAATCACATTTAAAATGCTTTAAACAGTTTGAAAATACTTTCTACTATTATGGAGATTTTCACAGATGCATATTTAAGGACAAGAAGGACTCCTAGGAGAATTTTATGTGGCCGCCTGCAAAATTTGGGTCATAGACACCCATCCCATAATTCCTAAAACATCATACTTCTGTAGCTTCAGCAAGAAAATACTCTTCAGAAAAAAATCTAGCATTTATTTCCACTAAGTATAACCATGAAAAACAGTAGAACCATTAAAAGCTTTCATAAAGTTAAATGTTTAAGTGTATTTGACTATGACTTTTCTTTTGATTTGACCTTGACTAAATTGAAAGCATATAGAAAAATTTACAGTGAATGCTAGATGTGAGCTATACTAATATCTGGCTAACTGCCTCCGCTGTGAAAGCTCTTTCTATTTTAGTAAAATTTTATGCACAAAAGCATTTTCCAGAAACTGATGTAGTATGTTCAATACAGTTTTATACCCAAGCTTAATTACAAAAGCTTTTTCATAATAACAAATATTGTCCCAAGCAGAGACTATATTTAATAAATATGCTTATTATTTTCCTTAATGAAAGCAATGTTTAAAAATTGTAGGTAATCCCATTACACCGTACTTCAATTATACAGCCCAGCTCTCCTACCCTCCTGCTGATAGAAGACTACCTCATCTTATTTTCCAATTATATACATTAAGTCCTTCCAAAACCACCTTCATTATTACACACAGCATGTTTAGCTCTAGCAGAGAAAAAGCTGTAATTGGGAAAGAGCAAAATGCATTTTCAAGCCTAAGATAATCACAAGAAAAGTTAATTATGTCAATTAAAATAATCTTTTCTCCACTCAACAAATATGAGCTATTTGTACAGAGAAACACAGCAGGACAGGTTCTGATCCTTGATAAACCATGGTATTTCTACTCAAGTAACTCTTACCAGAAAATTTGTGATAGAGCCAAATTTTGACTTTAAATTAGATAGTAATAGAAGAATGGCCAAAAAGGACTATTGGGTGAACCCAGGGAATCCTCTAAAACACAAACCATAACGTTTCACATACACACCCAAAATTAAACCTAAGTATTTCAGTTCTTGGATTAAACTTCTACATCCTAAAAGCAGAAAAGGACTACTGGCACAAGAAGACTACTGACAGAAAATGTTCTGGAAAAGTATCAAATTAAAAATGGTAGATACAAGAAGTAAAATCTGCATGGTTACTGCCAATTGTTCTTTGTGAAGAATTTCATCTCAACATCAGGAGGCAACCAGATGAAGCTATGAAGCGTTGACTTTAATTACAGTTACTACCTCAAGTCAGAGCTTTAACTGTTGAAGATACTGCCGCATATAGCAAAACCAGAGCTGTTCACCCCAAACAGAATTAGAGGAGGCATGAAACAAGAGGCTCACAGATCCTATAACTGCACAAGCCCAACCTTCAAGCCCTCATGTTGTAGAAGGAAAAGCAAGATATGAGACATCTCTCCTTATTAGCTGTTTCTGATAGTTAATTTTCCTTCCTCTGCACACTGTACCTTACTTTGACATTGAACTTGATCAGCCCCAGCCACTTCACCACTTTTTAGAACATGCAAAGTTTTCAATAGCCTCCTCATTCCCATATTTTCACAATATCTAATTGCGACAGAACAGCTATTCACAACCCTAATTTTGCTGTGTTGATCTTTTTCCATCCCACCTCACAAGAACTTATTTAGACCATTCTACTTTTGAACATTTCCTAACATATTTGTTGTTGTTCTATGGGCACCAGAAATAGAAGTAATATTCTATGGAGTATTACAATATTTCTATAATGTCACCATAAACTTGCTTTAAGCCAGGTAGTTTAGGTAGTTCTTTGCTTATGCCAAATTCATATTTCATTATCTTACAAATTCCTGGCAATTTGCTGTATAAAATTTGTACTGACAATTTTCAATATGACAGGAGAAGTCAAGTGCAAGTACACTGCAGTTTAGAAAGCATTTTCAGTTTTCACAGGGAAATGCTTCTTCTCCTAGAAGATCCAACCTCTTAATTTCTTTTACCCTGATTTGTTTTTTCCTTATAATTTGGTGATTTTGTCAGAGAATTGGGATCACTGCCAAAGATGTTTACCTCAATTTTGTTTCCAGTCCTAAATTAGATTCCTCCTAAATACTAAATTAGATTATTAATCAGTTAAAATCTAAATCTTCATTATTAATTTACTAGAAACAATACAGCAGCTTGTAAAACATTTATGCAGCAGTAAACAGAGAACCACTTTGCAGAGATCACGACATGCTTAATTTACTACGCAACTAAATATTTAATTACAAATGGTAGCAAAGCTGAAGGTGCTCTGTTGAAATTAAACAATCTTTTAAACGATAAAAGTCTTAACTGTATTGTGGGCAGCAATGGTAAATTTCTAAAACAAGTGGCAGGAAACATGCTCCCTTTTGTGGGGTTTGCCCTTACCAGTTAAGTGAAGAATCATGTACTTGGCTATCCAGTTTGCTATTTACTGATAGGTCTGTTCCCCGCAGTAGTTTCAACAGAAATAATTTTAAAATGGCATTTGAAGTCAATTGAAAACACAATGCACTTCATATGCCAGTTAAAATAAATAGCATTTGGAGGAAAAAAGCATTATATTCTTTACAGCAGGTTATTTTTTGCATTTGCAATGTTATAGTCTTGATTCAATGCTTTCCTTGCTAACAGTACCATCTCTAATTAGATTAATGGTATTTTAACGTTCTTGTGCACACCTACGTAATTCTTTGTTTCAGATTCAGTTTTCAAAACCTCCCAGGTACAATTTTTTCAATGTATTTGCATTTATACATCCAGATTTGTATTAAAAAATTTGGCTCATAAACAGTTTAGGAAGTTGCACACAGACCTTTTGTAAAGCCACCTCAACATGCATATATCCTTCCCAATGTTGAACCTGAACAACAAATGATCATATGCAGCATATCTATTTAAGGTGAGCTTTCAAAACAGATATTCTTAGGTCAATAAATGTAGCGGAACGTTTCAGAAGTTGTTAAATGTATAGCAAGATGGACAATGAGGAGTTCTCTTTTTCTTTTCTTTCTTTTTTTTTTTTTTTTAAACTATTCCTTCCTATTGTCTCACTGACTCAAATAACATGGCTCTCGGAAGAGGAGGGCAGGGACGTTTTTCACCCTTATGAACAAAGATGAATGTGAGGAATGGAGAGAGCAAAGCAAGATAGGCTGGAGGAAGTTAAGAACAATAACAACGTGTCCCATTTCAAGAGGAAGGCTCATTCAATAGAATATTACACCAAACAAAACAACGATCAGGCTATAAGCATAGCCCTGAAAACAAAGAGTTGCAACAGGATCACTTTCACTTAATCTTGAACATCTATTTCAAAACAGCGAATTGATACTTCTTAACTGTCAAGCTGTTTTTATTAATAACATAGACTATCCTGACCATTTGCTGCCTTATAAAAGTACATGACAGTCTTGTCAAAAGTAATTCACCTAAAATCTTTAGAAAAGTTGGCAGCTAAGAAAACCACAGCTATGTATACATAACTCATCAGCTAACTGGGAAAGAGTATCATATTTAGAAAATGAGTAAAACACATTTTTCTACATCTTCCTTATGTCTCAGGCCTAAAGAATATTTCACAGATTTCTAAAATTGCATGCTATAGCTATTCAAGACCATAAACAGAATAAAGAAGTATACGCTTGGTAGCGGGCCTCTCATTTCGCTTCAGCATCTAATAAGTTATCCTAATGATATGACCTGGCTTCTCAAGGTAACTTGTAAGGTAAACTTTTTAAAAGTAAGATGAGTGATATCACTGGTATTAATCAATCCATGCTCAGTTTAAGCATCGCTGCATGGAATAGGGAAGAAGAACTTAACGGAAGACAGACTGAAGTAAATTGAAAAAAATCAGTCAGGACTGAAATACAGAGTTTTCTTGCGAAGTTTGCTGTTCAAATCCAATTCCAGTTTAATAATGACAAAGTTATTGCACGCCAAGCTTCACGAACGGCTTGTGATAGCCTCAGACTAGTTAAGACTGGCTAAGATTAATTAATTGGTTAACTAATAGGATAGCTGAACGTAATGAGTCACTCAGCATAGTGCTGGTATCATCACCGGTCGTCTCAGAAGAGCTAGGAGTTGTGCAAGCTATGTAGTTTCACATATTTCTCTGTATCTAAAGGCTGTCATTTCTGAACAGACTTGCAATGTGGGGGGCGGGAAACGTGGGGAACCTTGTTTTGCTCTTTTCTGAGGTATATGTAAGCTGTTGTGAAAATGAGAGCTTCAGTCTTCAGAACAGTTTGTGAATGCTTCACATGACATTTGGGCCTCCTTCCTGGTGGTAAAAACTCATACTGC
Organism: Phoebastria nigripes; assembly: GCA_035582835.1. Lineage (NCBI taxonomy): Eukaryota > Metazoa > Chordata > Aves > Procellariiformes > Diomedeidae > Phoebastria > Phoebastria nigripes. Next base: position 993,144 of record JAYKAV010000922.1, on the reverse strand, counting down.
ACATACTAGCTAATCCCTTGATTCTTTCAAATTGCTCGTCTGAAGCTGTTAACATATATCAAAGCTATAACCGAGCTTTCCCTGACATGCATCAACATTTTAAGCAGGGTATGGCAGAGAAATTTTTTTTGCACCATAAAAAAAAATGTGCCTCCTTTAAAATAAACTGTCTTGGGAATCATATTACATGACAATAATTCTAAATTTTACTAAAGCTATTTGCACACACACGTCTTTGGCAGGGTGTCTTCCAGTGGGAGCAAGTTACATACATACCAGCTGTAATGGCCCATATAGTGTGTTAAAAACACGTAAAGTATAATTTGATAATCTACCTGAGGAACTAGTGAGAAAATTCTCAGCTCAATTTTCTCCAGGGACTCTAGTGCCAAAGGACAGATTGTTTCTTGTCAGTGTTTCAGACTGATCTCTATTTGCAAACATAGTGAGTGATGCCAAATGCAGTTCAGAACGCAAATCAAACAACTATTTTATTATGCGCTCTTTTGAATTGCATATGCAGGACAGAGAGGCGAGTATTGCCAAAAAAAAAAMCCCCACCCATACTTGCACATCACATGAGCGATTTTCATAATATACTTGAACACTGCATAAAAATGCAAAGAAATAAAACCATTCCAATAAAATAATGAGCGCCTTATGAATTAAATATTATATTCACAATGCTACACACTGGGATTTAACAGAACATGATATACAATGTAGACCAAGTGTGGAAAATCCAACTAAATTTACAAATACAGTAGATATACTACTTTTTCTCTTTAAAAAAAAAGAAAACAAAACAAGGGGGAAATGATAAATTATTTATTGAATGAAAATAGGAAAAAGAAATTGAGAAAAAAATTTTCTTTGAAAAAACAGGGCAGCTTGTAGCCAATGATAATAAACCCACTTATTCATTAGAAGCAAGTCCAAACTGATTCCATTTGAGTCACAGCAGGAGCACTCAGAGTAGCAATTAATGCAACCATCGGTGTGGCAGTTGTTTTCTGAATGTCTTCCTGTCTGTCTTGGTTTTGTTTTAAACAAACAAGATGAAATTTAACTGGAAAAGTTACTTAACCTGTTTCTAAGGTGATCACAACACTGCCTAAATCAGCAAAGGAAAAACTATTTTAAGTGACATGCTGTAGACACCTATGGATCATGAATTAAAGACTTTGTTGTACCTGACAGGCAAATATATACAGCAGTGTGTATGCCAGAATGACAACGCGTGGGGGAAAGAGAAGAGGCATCACCAACGTATGGCAGCCAGCTAAGATTAATTTAGAGACCTCTTAGATTAAATTGGAGTGAAAGAGAGAAGATATTCTGTTCTTTACAAAGAGTTCACCTATAGCTGATTAACAGATACGTCTTCAGTGAACAAAAGCTAATTTAAACAGGAGTCCCCCTTATTGCTCATTAATTGCTACAGGTAGGTGCTGGGCCTGTGCAGATGTAATGGGTGAGGAAAACAAGAGCAAAATGCCTCACAGATGAAAAACAGAAAAAGATTACTTTGAAATAAAGGATTGCAAAGGATTAACTTAAGTAGTTTACTGTTGATCAGTATCTTATTTTAAAACATCACTCTTGCATTTTTTCAAGATTAGTTGAATTTATTTATTATTATTATTATGGTGATTGTGAGGGGGAAGTGAGTTATAAGAATAATAAATCTCTTCTTAAGCAGCTTATCCCTACTGTTATATATTAATCATGGCACATATGGGATTATAACCAACTGCAGATAAAAAAATAGGGGAAAGAAAAGAGTTGAGTAGCTATATGTTTCTGGATTAAATCACAATATAAGAAAATGTCTTAGAATTCCAAATGTGCTAAAGCAAAAGGCACAACGAGCTCTGGATACAGGAACACTCGCATATTTTTCTCCGCACAGTAATGTGTGAAAAGATAAGATCTCTCCATAAAACTGTAAAATAGAGCACTTACAAAGTCCATTTGAAAAGATTTCTCCAGGGGTCTGATATAGCTCCAGTATCTGTTCGAACAGGTAGTTCTACAAATGAGTGATGCACTTTTGTCATCCCATTGAATCTGGTCAACATGGGACCTCCTTTGCCCAAATACAAGTAAAACTATCCACCCGCCCTTACAGCGTGTGGCAGCTACATGAGAAGTCCCTTAGCGAAGCAGTCATTTCACCTTTAGCCAAGGCAATAACTAGACCTGCAAGTTTTATCGCTTCATCGCAACCCCAGTGGACTGGAAATAATTTGGTAAGCTCTGGTTTGAAAGAGAGCGCTTGTTAAGAAATCTAACGTATACATGCAAGTATTGAAGCAAAGAGAGAGTTTATCTTGGTTGGATTTAAATATATATATCTAAAAATAATGTAAGGAAAAATGTGCTTATCTGGTATTATGTTTTATGATTTCTTAATCACAAAGTTTCTATTCTATGTTATGAGTAATTACTGTTTCAAGTGAACTTCTTAACTCTTTCAAATTAGATTGCTGGGCAGCTACTTGTAAACAAAATAAAAATGAAACAAGAATACATAGCCTAGAACAGCCTACTCTGCAATTAGCTACATTAAAATACAGATAGGAGAATGATCTAGATATCAAGTGTCATCTTGACATGAACAGTTAATTGTCGCTATTGTCAGGACACTGTCAGAAAAATGATTAAATATGCCTGCACTTACAGACAATTTTTTTGTTACACGTCCCAGTTTTGTTAACCTCTTAAGGCAAATTTTCCTGTCTTTTTGCAAATACTTCATTGTAGGCTGCCAGTCTGCCAAGGATAGTCGATTTACCCAAAACAACACTAAACCCAGAATGAAAAACGATCTGCTGGACTGTGTTCTACTTATCTAGTCTGCACTACATCACATTTAAAACTACTCACTTAAATTGATACTGTTCAGTTTGTGAATGTTGCTTATGGTCAATCTTTATCTGATAGTCCAGAAACCGCATGCTATTTGTATCATTATATATACAACTATTTTTAAAAGTTAAATTGCTTATGTCTTCAATTATAAAATTAATAAATGAGTTAGACTGGAATGATAAACTAAACCTTCTGGGGCAAAACTTACATATTTTCAAATATAGGACATCATTTCTTAGAACTGATAACACCATAAGAGCACTTTGGTATCTAAAACCTAGAAAGAGAATTCTAACTATGTTATTCTGTAAAATGACGGTGAAAGTCAACTCGTTTAAACACTTTACATGGGTCCTGTTGTTTTGCTCCCAAAAATAATGCACAAGGAGAAATCTCCTTTTAAACTGATTGTCGTCTTCAGATGTAAAAACTCAACAACGTGACCAGTTCTAACTGTTTAGAATTTGGGTCTCATGGTTAAAACATGTTCCACTTCTGAACAAGCAGAAAAAACAGTATTCAACTTCACCATTGAAATTAAATGATAAAGTGACTTTGGCAAATCTTTCCCCACTTTTGATATTGAACCTTGAAACCCAAATTCTATCAATATAGTGAAGCATTATCAGAAGCTTTTTCACATTGCTTTAGTTCACCATCTCAGATCAACATGATTAATTGCTCAGTTACTTTTCTGTACCTCTTCCAATCATTTAGAGTACTTATTTTTATAGCATAACTACATGCAGTTAACATCTCTTGATTTCTGCTTGACTGTGGTTTAATGAGAAAAATTCAAGACATCAATCTTTGCCTTAAGTTATTCTAGTTCTGATGTTCAAATGATCACGTTTACTCTCATAACAATAATCCTTTCATATGACAAACTCAAAGCATTTTAATAACTTTAATAAAACAGGTAAGAGCAGAGCTGCCTTGAAAGGAGTTCAGCTGTTTTCAGGCAATATTAGTGGCAGCATTCCCTGTACACTAAATATCTCACTACTTGAGGGCAAGACTAACACTAGCAATCAAGCCGAGACAGAGATAGAAYAGAATTTGTAGATAACAACTGCAATATATGCCGGAAAGAATTTATGATCCAGCCTAATAAAACCAATAAAGTATAAGGAACTTTGACATGCTTGAGTTTTCCATGGCAAAATGAGAAAATTAAGAGCAATTAATAGGCATTGTCCCATTTTACTTACAGAGATAAGAAGTTTTAGTCAGGACTGGTTGGAAAAAAAGAGTTCAATTTTCTAAAGTTTTAAGGTTTTTAAAAATATTTTGTTCCATTTCTGAATTAAAATAAGGCTTTTCAATATATCATAAAAATATGACTCAGATAAAAATACTGGTGCACACTACCTAACTTGAAAGAACCATTATCATCATGGCTAGGACACTTAAGGCTGCCATTCATCCAGTCCTTCCCAGATGTCTTCTCTACTCTCCAGATAAAATTTTAACAGTAAGAGTTCATGTCTGGGTTTTATAAGCCTAATATCTGCCAGGAAGTCCTTAAATTGTGTGTGAGAGTCAATGAGACAGTGCCCTGCCACAGGGTCCGACTCATCTCACCGCAGCCTCCAAGGAAATGCCAGGCTGGAGGGGAAGCAAGGACTGGAAATGCAGGCCAGGAGCAGCAGTGCTGGCACTCAACAGCAGGTACTGTTTAGGGACATAAGAAAACCAGCCCAGGAGCTACCACAGGTCTTAGTGAGAACAGGTCCACCTCCTCCCTTTAGTCTCCCAACTCTTTGCCACTTACTAGTACCCTTTACTCTTTCCCTTTCAACAAGCCCCAAAACAGCTTCTCCAGCACAGGCCAAGTTCTGGCTCCTCAGAGCCCCTAGTCCTCGAGTTGCAATTCTGCAGGGCTCACAGTATCAAGAACAAGCACGTCCCACTCATTTTGGGGTGATCTGTATGCCAGCTCTCCCAGAGCAAGGATTGCCATATTCAGGTATTGGGAGATGAGGAGCTGGGAGGTACAGGGGGATGGGCCGTATGGGGATGGGAATTCCAGCTTAGGAAAAGATGGGGAGCTCTGGAGACACTGGGGGCCAAGCCCACTCACATCGCCACAACCGGACGCCCTCATGCAGGTACGGAGCACACACAGAGGAGCACTACACTGTCACATTAATGCCTTCTTAGCTCTTCCCACAAAGGACTGCCCCAATCATCATCCTTTCCCTTGCCTTTGTGTGCACTGCATGCTCCGTTTTGCACCTTGGAAACTCTGCTTCCTGAAATAGTCACCTGGGAGATCCAAATTCAAGTCCTCTCCCTGCACAATTCAGTTCCAAAGTTCTGACATTTTAAGGAACTGCACTGTCAGGTTGTGCATATGTGTGTGTGCACACATAAGTCCGTGCTATAACCCTCTTCTCTCACGTCCCCCCCTCCGCAATTTTCTTCCTGGTCCTAAGAAAACTTATAGGCTCATACAAAATTTCTGTTTCTTAGAAATACTCCTTAAAAAAATTCTTAACTTGTACTGGTCCAAAGAAGCTAAGCATAATAGAAAAATCTGTTATGGACGCATACTCTTCTGATCCCCGCTATCCAGATTTTAACTGCAAGAAACTCTTTTTGCACACATAGGCTATTAGAAATTGTTGCTGTATGTTATCACCTCCAAAAGCAYATTAAGAAAACAATGTTTAATTCAAATCATGCACACAGAGAAAAAGCTAATTATTCTTCCAGAAAAAAATATGTAAGGTAAAACTGCATAGTAATTTGATTATTCAMCCATTATACAAAAAAAGACAAAACCAAAACAAGCCATGCAGTTAAATGTTATTTGTAATTTACTTTTTGATAGACCTATTTTCATATTTGTGTTCTTCTGTTACCAAGGTATCGTACTGAAGATGTCAGTGTTGATCAGCTTCCAATGATCAATAGCACTTATTGAAATAGCATCCCACTAGGTATGGGATTTTCTGCCTTTGCTGGAGTACTCCATTGATTTATGGAAAAAAAAAAGAAAAAATAAATAATTAAAAGTGAACCCTGACTGTGGAATAAAGCTCCAAGAAATGAATTTTATTTTTGATATTAGACAATAAGTAAACATCTTACAAGATGTTTTCTTGTATACTTACTGTCTTCTGGCAAAAATAAAATTCTACTGCAAATATGTTAATAGCATGCTCAAAAAATGTTCAAAAAAAGCTTTTCTCTAAAAATTATGACGTATGGCTTCAAAGCTTGAATAGCACTGACCTGAGTTGTCTCGATTATTTTGAAAGTCCTATAGACCTGAGTAATTAGTATTATAATAGAGTTATACAGAAATATTTGCAAATACCTTAAGAGGAAAAGAAAAAGAGCTAAAATTTTTAAAGCATTCTTTTAGTCTGTGTTACAAGACTCTATAGAGAAGAATATATTTTCTTAGTGAATACTCTGGCACTGTTTTATGAAATTTTGCAAGGTTATTGGAATAATCTATACACATACACGCTTTAAACAACCTGTACTAAATCTGTTTTTAAAGCTCCTGAGTGAGCCCCACTGTGTCAGGAGTGGAATGTGTCCACTCATCCTGCCTCTGTCATCTTGGAGGAAGCCTGAAAGCAAATGTTCCTCTGGAGGGAGCCCCTCAGGACTAACGAAGATCCAGTCTGCAACTTTTTTCCTCCCATAGCAACACACAAACAGCAGGAGAGTTTATATGATGCCCTCTTTGTTGAAATATGATTAACGACAAAGAAAGTTTGACAGTCCCATGTATAGCTATCTGCATTTCTATTTTCCCTTATGCACACGGTGTGAAATATATAAATCACTATTATTTGGATAACTTCCCAATGGTTTGGATGTTTAAATTTCAAAATTACCACACAGCACCTTTTTGACCACTGGGAATATTTTGCAGAAAAAGCAAATCTCTGCCCATTCTCCCCTTCCCAACCATAAATATAATGTATTTTTGCTAATCATTTTCTCTAGGTGAAGAGCTTTTCCAGTTACAGAGGAATTCAGGCAATGGATAATTACTTAGTGGATTGGTGGCTGTATTACATAGCATAAGATATATCAAAGAAATAATAAAGCAACCCGTTTATAAATTCTTTGACTACATCAAAGACAGTGAGGAAAAGAGGAAGCCATCATTACCAGACTAATGAGGTAACTTTATAACATTACATTGAAGTTTTTCCCCCAACCTAATGCTGAGTTTATAAAAAAGGAATTGGTCCCATTTTGAAAGTGGTTTGTATGTTAATTTAAACAAAACTGGAATGCAGGTCTACTAACTAAATGCTTTCTGTATTTAGAACAAAAGGCAATTGCCTTGATATCCCCCAATTATCATTACTGCAAATTCTATAACAATTTCAGTTTTGCTCATAGAGAAAGAAGGCAGAAGAATCTTACCTATGAGGACTTCCAGAAAACAGCTGGTTAAACATAGTTAAATTTTATGAGAAGAAAAATACTGATAGTATTGACCATTTTTACATACCTATCTCTTTCTAAATAAAAGGGATCCATGCTGCAGCACAGTTTCAACAAGTAACACGAAACAAAATTCCCAAACATTATAAATGCTTAACATGTTATTACATTCTCACTGGTCCCACACTAGAAAAAATATACAAGCAGCAAACAATCAACGGTTGTTTAAGAGCCTAATATTGTACTAGTAAAAATAATGCAGCACAGCAACAAGTTCACTGGAGTGCTCCCTTAACACAAAACATACCAGATGTACAGCTGTTTATCTTGCAAAAAAATAAATAAAAGAGGGCATAAAGACTTTTGAAAGGATCTTCTCCCCGGTATTTAATAACTAATATGCAAAGTATTCAAGGATTCTTGCATGAAATCATGAATAGCAATAGGTCGTTTTTCAGGGTATTAAAAAAAGCTAACCAGACACACAACAGGATGCCAGCAGGCAGCTTGCATGAGACATAAGGCTTTATATTCCCACTAGGAACATACCTTCTCTGTTTTTGCTTTCCTGGCATTATGCACAAACCTGCGTCCCAGCTTCTTGGCATACCAGATAGAGGCAAACATTGTAGTGATGAAGATTTCAGTCTGAATATGCAGCACACAAAAAAAATAACCAAAAAAACTTCCCCCACAACTGAGATACAAATCGAATGCCGGTTAAGGTCTCTCAACTACGCTGTTGCTTTGTCAGGTCTTCTCATGCTGCCTTCTGAGAAAAAAAAAAAACACCCAGTGTGGCCAGTCTGCAGGTGTATTTACATACTGCCAGCGGGAAGTCCAGGGTGAGGCATCTTTGCATCCAGCTCACATCCAGTCTGCTAAGTGCCTGTCTGCAGTTCTTTAGCACTGTCACCACAAACTACATATGTGTCAGTATGAAAGGAAGCTGCAGTAAACTACTGTAGCAGACAGCTCACCTCCTCTTCTCCTGTTCTGAAATTTAACTCCTTGGTTCTCTTCGATTTGCCAGCATGCAACAGAAGCAGCAGCAGTTCAAATACGAGATACACAGCACTGCAGGAAAGGAAAGGAGTACAGAAGTGCCAAAAATAGAAATGTATATTAACTGTTAAGGTGAAGGAACAGGTGTTTTACATGTTTCAGTGCAATTCAGATATGAAAGAAAAACATATTTTACTTTGTTTTAGTGGTTTGGGATCTATCCAGAGATATTTTTGTTACCTAGTTTCAGTCTGCAACAGAAAGACATCATAGCTGTTCAGTTCACTTGCTGATGTCATACATGCTTTGCTAAAGGATTTAAGACTCACTCAAGGACTTCTGTTTTTCTTTGATAATGACTTCATGAAATAGAAAACTGACTTTTTTTTTTTTCAAATTAATCTTTAACTTCTGCCCTACCTAAGCTTGCTTTTTTCTCTTCCTTTAATTGCAAGCTATTATACATTAGGAGTTGAGAAGTGCTTAGGAAAGCCTATTTTTGCAGTGAAACAGCAATGTACTATTTTCCTTTTGTCACATACTTCAACTTTAACCCCTGCACCTCTCTTCAGTTATCATCTCTAAACAATAAGCAGAAACATACCCTTTTGGCTCCAGACATATGACTGACCAGATGTTCCTCCCAGCCAGAGGCAGTATCAAAGCTGTAAACTTACAGGGTTTATAACTATGTATTGTATTTGATAGTACTTTGCATTATAGGACAAATCCTGCCCCTTGCCCTCCTACCTACAATTGTGGAGATACCACATGTAACGTGTGGGAGAACCACTGCTGTCCTGTGTGCAGGATCACATTTGGGATGCACACATGCAAGAGTAATTTTTGCTCTGCTATTCTGTGGTAAAGAGCAAATCAAAATTAATAGATGCACAGCAAAGGAAGTACAGTCATAGCAATCTAGTATAGGGCTCTTGGGGCCAAGGAAACACTTCTTCTGCCCCAGGATTTTCAGAGAATGGCTGAAACTATTTTCTCCAGGGTGCATGAATTCAAAAGGGAAAATATTACACTCCCACTTACAACTTACACAGAACATCGAAGTTACTGGAGCTGGGTGGCATTGCCTAAGCTTTGAGCCTGAAGGCATATACTGCTCAATTCTGTTAAGATTACAAAGAGTTCAAAGAATTCCTTCAACACATTTTAAAATGGTAAGTTGGTTAACTAAATTGAAATTCTTAGATAGTGACTTTTTTGTCAAGGAAACTCCAAGGTGTACGTTTGCTTTTTGCTTGACATCTAAAATCTTCTGACAAAATACTTGGTAACTGGTAATGTTTCTGGGAAGGGAATAATTTCTATTTACTTCCAATTCAGACATTTAGTTAATCCTGGCAGTCAGAAAGTTATAAGACCACAAGACAGAGTAAAACCATGTCTCCTCTGGAGTATGACTGATATAGATGAGCTATCTGTCCATAACACCACTCCAACTCTCTGAACTCTGGGCTGATGGTAAGATGGATTCTCCAAGGTGCAAAAACCTTTATTACACCACGTAGCAGACTCACACCACTCTCCACATTTGTGGGATGACAGAGTGCCCTATAATGGAGGGAAGGGAGGAGAAGGAAAAAGATGGCCTGAAAAAATTAGGAAGAAATCAGAGATCTTGTTTCTCGCTGGGATTTCACTGTCAGGAAACATGGATGGGAAAACAAAAGTGCAGAAAAGGAGAAGCAACATCATTGCACAGCTTAACCAACACTATAAATGTTAAAGTAAAAAGAACAGGAAAAAAAAWAATCTTACATATTATATGCATAAACAGTAGGACATCTCTCCCACTCTGCTCCCATGCCTTTATGAAGAGAATAAGTATAATTTGAAATCATTGCACTACAACCAAAAAAGGGTACATTCTCTCAAGCAACTATTTATATAGTCTTATGTATATTCAGCTGCTGAGAAAATCGAAGGAAACACTCATTAAACAATAAAACCTCCTTTTTATGACTTCTATCATCAACATTAGCAGCTTTACTGAACTATTTATTCAGGAAAAATAGGGAGCAATAAAAATCCACAATTCATCCCACTTAAAGGAAAAAAAAATAGAATACATTGTTCATTTAAGGAATAATGACAAAGCAATAGGGAGGTAATTTTCTCCACCCACTGAAAATGTTAGATCAGGAAGAATAAATCTCGCCAAATACCTAATTCTGATTCTGATCAGAAATGCATTTTAACTATTTGCATGCATTTGCAGATCTATGCAAACCCTACAATATAGCAATGGCCAGACTGCAAGCCATTTTCTTACAGCTCCATCATGCAGTAGTCTGCCATACATTGTCAATAGCAGGTTTATTAGGTCTGTACTGGTACCCAGGGATTTTATGATTATTAATATTTTACTGTAACCATAATGAAGCCTGCATTTTACAGAAGCGCTACAAGCCRAGCTGCTTTAGAAGAAGAATTGGAGCTCCCAGCTGCTGTCTGCTCACAGGAGTAATATGTACTTTAGCTTGCTCACTGAAGTGCTACGTTACAAGGGCAGAGAGATGCATGCAATTGAGCAGCGATATTATCGCAGACAGGAGATAATCAGTTAAGAGCAAATTTTGCAAGGGGCTTCTTGCTGCAAATGAGTGGGTGGATTTCAGTAAACCAAACCACATCTATACTATCCATTAAATTGCATTCTTGTGCCTCTATGAGAAGAATTGGTCTTACCACAAGTGGACACATGGGTATATGCATAAAGCAACTAAGATGTTGAATCCTATTATTTTTATGACATGGCTCCCCAACACTGCAAGCAATGGCAATTGATGCTCAGTACCGAAACAGATGGTCATTTCAAACACCTTGCCAACTGTCTGTATGCACTGAGTATCACCAGTATTTCTGATGGTCAGYCTCCTCTTTCAATTTTAACATTGCTGTTTTACTTAAGCAGCACATGGGAAGAAGTGCAGTTTAGCTTTAGACAGGGCATTAATCTTCTCTTGTTAAGGGATAACTTCTCACAGTGCACACGTGGGGTGTCAACCTCCCCCTCACACACCTGTGGTGAAGATAGATGTTAGCTGTACATTCTGTTTCTTTCCTACCTCTATCTGAATATATACACATAGTAGTCATAAAATGTGATGACAGGGCCATTTAAAATACAAATACAGTTCAGTCATAAATAATGCCTTTCTTGTAAGAATAGGAAGACAGATGAAAAAATTAGTCATTCAGGGTTTGCAGAACTCTGTTTGCAGTGAAATGGACAGGAGATGGAACAAGTTAAAAATGAAATACCRAAGATTTAAAACAATCACTTTGCTTCAAGGTTTATATGTTAACACTCGGCACAGCTGTTATAGGTACAGGAACAGAGCTGATGATGTGAAACTAAGGTAGCTAGCTTTTCTTTTTTTAGTACTAGGCAACAACAGATATTGATTTGGCTGACTGTACAAGCAATCATTTCCCATCCCCAACACAACTAATTATCTTACACAGTTACATGATGCCAAGACATGTTATTTAACGTCAGAATACTAGGAAAGATAGGAACCTTAATTTCTGCTATTCCATCCAGAAGATATAAATTTTAGGCATTCAGACCTTACAGTAGTTAAAGTAGATGGAAGTCCTARGGTTTTGTAAGGACCTGATTTTCACTCTCTGCTATAAACAGAGGTAAATGGACAAATGTTCCTCCTCCTATTGCAACAGGCAATATTCTTATAGGAAACCCACGGCCACTCTTACAAAAGGGGTAGTTACCCCAGTCGGCACCACCAAAACCCACTCTGACTTCTCTTTTGGCCAGAGCAGAACCCACTCTGTTGCAGTTACAATACAGATGAAAGATTAGTTTCTACTTATGAAATTTTCTACCAGTTATGATGTTTCATAACAGAATTTTATTTTTAATAATAAAAATTTTAAAATTCTATCACTTAGGCCTGGATTTTAAAGATGGGGAAAACTGGGTTGCTTAAAAGCTAMATGCTTCCTTGGAGAATCTAAGTCAATGATAGCATAGTAATTCTGAGAATAGTCACRTATCCTGACAAAGAAATGTTGTAGAGAAGGGAAGGGAAAAAAAAAAGCAGCAGAAGATGAAGGAAGATGGGATAAAAATGGAAAAAAGAARTGAAAATGAAATGCTGTATATAAAGGATGGCAGAGGTTCATGCTCTTCTCTTCCAATTTAAATTTTTCTACTCCCTTAATATTTCTTGTGCCAAATCTTTTCTCTTTAGAAATTATCCTTTCAGAAACCCGGCTGTGACATTATGAGTTTGCCCCAGGTCTAATTTCCCCTTAAAACACAAGCTACTGCATGCAGACATCTCCTCCGTCACCTTTTCTGATGTATGGCAGAACTGTCTTCTGGCAGAGGGCATGAAGAATTTCGTACACAATGTCACAGGACTTCAGAGCAGTAAAGAAATAAAACGCAAGCATTTYGTCCTGTGGATCTCCTTTAAGTGTGAGGCCCCCAAAATTGTGTACCTGCCCTTTGCCATGCAATTATCACTTCTATTTTTCTACTCTTCTATTATGCGATGTGGTAGATGGCACTCAACCTGCTACGTGTGGTGCAACAGGTCAAAAGAAGAGCGGATGAGGTGGTGTGCTACATAACTGCATGAAATAGAGCTTTAACTGTGGAAGCACAAGAAATGGAAATGAAATAAGACCTATGCTAAACACTGAGACTCAGCACATCCCTGCACACAGGGATGTATTCTAGCACTTTACAATATAATGGCATAAGAGACAATGTTTTAAATTTAGGCAGTTCTTTTTCCTCTTTTATTTGTTAAGCCTTGGAATGGAGACAAACCTAATTATGGTACTTAATTTTGATTTTAGAAATTGATTTTCCACTCTAGTTTCTGCTGGTGCATAGGAAACTCTAGTGAGTCACACAAGTATTATAACAACCATTAGCAGCCTTAAAAATAAATAAAAACTTGAAAAATGCCACTTTATTCTTGTCTTTGTCCCTAGTTCAGCACAAATTGCTTCCTGCTTCACCTTTCTGATAGAAATTATTAAGTTTCTTCCTGCTATGTTAAGAAATCACAACCAAAATGGTGTATAAAATCCTCAGATGTGCCATTATGCTGCTCAGATTCTTGTATCAAATCAAAGCACAATGTATGTAGTACAGTTATGTATTTGCATGGCAAGTAGTCCCACAGGAAGTAATATAAACTACAAAATTTATCCTTGGGGAGGGAAAAAGAAAGAAGGAACCACACATTGCAAGCAGTGCTTATGTGTGTCACCAGTGCATTTTGCAAGGGACTTGACAAATATAATCCTGAACAAAACTGCATCCAGTGTGGAAACACGTATTACAGCACTGGGTATATGCCTCCCATCCTGTAGTATTTAAGTACCTCTGTTTTCTTTGTACTTACAAATAACTCTGTGTGATGGTGGAATATTATCTCTGTTTCAGAAAGGGGTGATTTAAGGCACAAAAAAGTAACTTGGTAACAGCCATTCAGGAAATCAGAGAATCTGCACGCTGCCTGGGAGCCCAAAATCTCCTCTCTACCAGYGCACAGCCACAGCGTTTGACATGGCGAAAAGCCAAGCAAAGGTGGCATGAACTCTCCATAACTCAGTCCTGTGCCAGTTACAGCTTTCTGTCTGTCCAGAGGAGGTGAGGAGCAGGAGGGCTGGCAATGTCCATTTACCTACCCACAAAGACCACTGAGATATATCCTTTCCATATGATCTTTTTTTAGCAACAGTAAGTGAGGCAGCTTTTAATGAGCTGTTCATCTCATTGCTAATCACAAAAGAACCCCCAAAAACAGTTGCAGGCACAAGCATGGAAATATATATCATCCTATCATAAACATTATTTTATTCCTGGTTGATTACAAGCTGCCTTCTCTTTCAAAGCCCTCCTTAAATCTCACTTTCGCTTTATCAGCCCCAAGAGCAAAATTTAAAAGTCAGCTTAAGCAGAATCACCACAAGTTATAGCCACTGTGTCAGTGAAACACATGGACTCCTTTGACCCAGCGTCATTTAGAATCATAGAATCATAGAATCATAGAATCATAAAGGTTGGAAAAGACCTCTAAGATCATCGAGTCCAACCTTCAACCCAACACCTCCAGGCCCACTAAACCATGTCCCTAAGTGCCTCATCTACACGTCTTTTAAATACTTCCAGGGATGGKGACTCCACCACTGCCCTGGGCAGCCTGTTCCAATGCTTAACCACTCTTTCAGTAAAGAAATTTTTCCTAAGGTCCAATCTAAACCTCCCCTGGTGCAACTTGAGGCCATTTCCTCTCGTCCTATCGCTAGTTGCTTGGAAGAAGAGACCCACCTCACTCCAACCGCCCTTCAGGKAGTTGTAGAGAGCGATAAGGTCTCCCCTCAGCCTCCTCTTCTCCAGGCTAAACAGTCCCACTTCCCTCAGCCGCTCCTCGTAAGACTTGCTCTCCAGACCCTTCACCAGCTTTGTTGCCATCCTCTGGACACGCTCCAGCACCTCAATGTCCTTCTTGTAGTGAGGGGCCCAAAACGGAACACAGTATTTGAGGTGCGGCCTCACCAGTGCCGAGTACAGGGGCACGATCACTTCCCTACTCCTGCTGGCCACACTATTTCTGACACAGGCCAGGATGCCGTTGGCCTTCTTGGCCACCTGGGCACACTGCYGGCTCATRTTCAGCCGGCTGTCAACCAGCACCCCCAGGTCCTTTTCCGHCAGGCAGCTTTCCAGCCMCTCTTCCCCMAGCCTGTAGCGTTGCATGGGGTGGTTGTGACCCAAGTGCAGGACTCGGCACTTGGCCTTGTTGAACCTCATACAGTTGGCCTCGGCCCATCGATCCAGCCTGTCCAGGTCCCTCTGCAGAGCCTTCCTACCCTCAAGCAGATCAACACTCCCGCCCAATTTGGTGTCATCTGCAAACTTACTGAGAGAGTAGTTTAACAGTTTGAGGTGAATGTGCCTAGCCCTTGTCCTTATCCAAGCTCTCCAGAAAACCCTTGTGCACAAGAAGCCAGGTTTCATTGAACTATGAAACATTAAAGAATTACAAGTGATGAGATCAAACAGGATAGCTATAAACTAACCTCATGTCACCACCTCCTTGCAGGCAAGGCACGTGTATACCTGCATGGATTGAGCCAGCACGTTTCTGAGGAGCAGCAGAGTCCACACAGCCCATGCACACCGCTCTCTGTCATCGCAGAGGCTGGGCTGCCTCCGGTCACTCTCCCAAGCCTCTGCCAAAGCAGCAGTTCCCCACTCCCAGCTGTGACTCTCCAACCATATTGTGCTGTTGGCTGGGCCATACCACACCTGAGCAGCCCCGGTCACCCCCTCACCTCCAGGGGCTCCTACCTGGCTTTTTAATGTTTCTTAGAGAACATAACCCACATGTGGAGAACAAAAAAATACAACAGATAATGACTTCTGCCTCTTTTCATTTCAGTTCTTCCTCTTTACCTCTGTCCTCAGCTTTCCTAGGCTGTGATCCTCACAGCTCATGGGAAGAGGCCCTACAGTTCAACAGTTCAACATCAGTTGGGAAGTTAAGTCATTTCAGAGGCAAATCATTAAGAACAACATTGCTGAACACTTTAGGTGCTGAACAAAAGCAATGTATTCTTGCTAAAATGCAAAAGAGAAGAAATATGGAGGAAAAGGTTCTACTTAATCCCTCCAAATACAAAATGGTCTACTACTAAGTATGATGGGTAAACAAGAAGAAGTCTTTATCCAGGACTGGCTGCAACTCTTGCTTCCTACGGGCAGAGACAAGGAAGAGGTTTCCATGCTTCTGGAACTGACTCACCACATTTCTGTTGCTCAAGCAAAGCAGAGGGAGGACAGCCCAAACTACAGCAGACCAGGCATCAGGTTTCCTCCTTTAATTCTGCTACAATTCTTCTGCATGAGCTTAATTATTCTTTGCAAGCCAGCTGCTCACTCTTAAAATGAAAAGAATAATGCTCTACTGCACTGGGACAGTCTAAAGATAAAAGTATGAACAAATGTGAAGTAATGTGATAGAAAGCATTACAGAAAAAGAGAGCATCTACCCCCATACTGGTTGATACAGAACCTTACAGAATTCTGCTGAAAGGTCTGTGCGAGTCCGTAACAAAACTGATTACATAAATGCTTCATTGTAATGGGACACATGAAAAGGTCCATTTTAGCAATAACAGTATTAAAGGGTGGTGTTATACCCATTTTGACTGGAAAGAGAAAAGATCTGTAAAGGAATATGAGGTCGAGGACAAGAAGTTACTCTTCTTACACCTATGGGAAGATCTTCAGAAGTAGAAAAATATATAGTAAATACTAAAATATAAAATGTAGGTTTATCTGTCTAAAACATATTTCAGTTAATTAATTAATTATATGCTAACAAAGGATAAGAGAAAATTTGTCACACCATGTTTTCTTAATCAATACTGTTCAAGTGCAACGCCAGTCCATTTTACTCCCATTCCTTAGGACAAGCATGAGAAACACAGTTGTGGAGGGAAATTTTTCGTTGCAGAGGATTTTGGCACTTTGAAAACCAGAGGAAGAATTGAGGCAGCATATGGCTAGTAGGATATACTTTGATAACAGACGGACTAGAGCTGATCAAAAAAAATCCAGAAAAATTGTTACAGCTTTTTAGGACAACAATAAAAAATAGCATCTTTTCAAACACTTTGAAGTTTTTAAATTTAATCTGAGTGTTTCAAGAAAACAGAAAGTTTTTGAGCTCTCTAACCAGTAGAAAATTGAGAAAGTGTTCCTTGAAGTTGTCAAAATATTTATCTTTCTTTTTCATCAAAAATCAGAACATTTCAGCCTTCTCCAGGGCTGTCAATACTGCTGTCTAAATTACATTTACATTTAACTTTCCCTTGGGATCCCAGTCAACAGATATTTTTAAAATTTCTGTTCTGCACATCTCACTGGAAATAGTTTTGATTCATACATCTAGCAGCCTAAAAGATTCTCCCACACCTTTCTGCAAATTGATTTTTGCCAAGCCAGGCACATCGGTTGTCTTCTCACATGTCAACCAGACGCCATGAAGATGTTAGAATGAACTTATGTAAACTTTTAGAAAAGCATCATAAGGAAAGAAAGTACCATGAAAGCAAGCAATTAACTGCTTCTCATTTTTCATGTATACTGAAATACCATATTTCATGCCTAGACCTCCCAGAAGCAGAATGAAAGTTGAATGAAGGACTGTTTCTCCACCACACCCCACAGCTAAACACATAAAAGATTTAATATACCCAGATTTTCACAACTCATCTTTGCCCTCTGCATAATGATGCACCAGAACAAGCATCTCCAAGGACTCTAGTTATTTGTTATATGGCTCTAGGGGAGCCAGCTAGATAGTGAACTGAACCAAAAGCTCTAAAATGCTTCCTGCTTCCAGCCAAGAGAATTAAATAATGAGCAACGTGCCAAAATCCCATTCCCGTCATTGGAGGGGAACTCTGATCTTAAGAGAAACAGTCTGTTCTCTCCACTTTCCTCCTCTTCGCCATTCAAAGTCTTGAAAGGTTCAGTGAAGGTAAAAGTGATAAAAGGGCCCAGACTTCTAAGGAGTGCCTTATCCTAGCAGGCTCAGGCTCCCAGATACTGCTGGTTGTCACAACCTACCAGTCTTGTAATTAATGATAGCAGTTGGTCTGGGTTATGGTGAGTCCCAGCTCTGATCCAGATCAGATCCTTATTACAGCAAGCCCCACATGCAATGGATAATAAGGGGAGTGCTTCCAGTTGCCTGCCTACCTCGCACTAACCTGCCTAACACTCCCACAGTCATTATTTTAATTAGTTAAGCACATCCCACTGCCAAAACTGTTTTGTTAAAATGCCCTCTGACATGTCTATTTCTTGCTTTCAAGCCTCCCCCTTAAAGTAAATAATAAGCATTTATGCTTTTGTAGTTCGTTAAAAATAACGGATTAAGTAACACTCACTTACCTGGGAAGCCATACTCTGTCTACAGTAATGCTGTAGGAAGACAACARAAAGATGGTAGATTGCAGCTGCATTACACAAATATATTGGTAATTTGTTGTGATTTAAAGGTGAGATAAGCAGACAGCATAATCTTCCAGTCTCAGATGGTCTCAGTCTGAAGAGGACTAAAGCAATATACCTTTTGATTATCTATCTCATCTATTGCGAACAATAAATCACCATTAAAGCTCAGGACATAACATGACAACACAAATGTGTTATATGAATGCATTACCTCAGTATACTTCAAGGCAACAACTCAGTAGCAAAATGTGGCTATTCCTACCTATGGGATTTCCATCAGAACAAGTGTATGAAAGAGCATGCTAATCCTTTGGCTTTGATTGCATACTCAATGCACATCCCAAGCAATATATTATGGATAAATGTTGCATGTTAAATCTCACGTTTCTTTGCCCATGCAAAGAGATACAGAATACCACACAGTACTTTATAAGCCACTATTTGAGCTGTTTCTAGGACAGGGCACATAGCCTAGGTTTCAGCCTCCACAGCTGTACATTTAGGAATATGCAATGTGCCTTGCTGAGAAAGACCTGCATTTTTAGTTACACAAGCACTGAACATGGCGTAGTGGCAAGGCAAACTGCATTACAAATGCAAATTCAAGAGACTGGGAAAAAAAAAAAAAGGAAGCCATTTCAAGCAATGCTTGAAATATATGTAAACAAAGTCACTTAAGCTGAAACTAGTCCAAAATTACAAGAAGGTGTATACCCTTTGAATGGCCAAGATAACAAAATGAATTACAAACTACTTGCAAAGTTCTGGCCTTCAGAAAGTGAGGTAATTTCCCACAATGCTTTTCTATGCATAGTGTGAGGGAGGCTGTTAAAGCTGATATACTGTCATCTGAGTTACATTTCAAAATCTGGTCTGTTTGCTTTATGTGCATTGATAAGCTCTGGTCAGAGCAAACAATAGAGTCGTAAAATGTTATTGAATATCATTTTTAATAACTGTTTTACTTATGTGTCCTTCTTGGACAGGTTTTAAAATCAGGATTGTAAGTAAACTATGACTTTAAAACACCATCATAATATATAACATTATTTTAAATTCAGTATGTTCTTAATGCGGCTTTTGTTACTGTAAAAGTTGTAGTTGATTGTTATTATGCACCACAATCCCAGTAATAATTTCAAGAAACAGACAGAGTTATACATAGGATGGATATAGTTATACCTAGGATGGTCTGTAGGATGTTTCACTTTAAACAAACAAACAAACACCAAACAAACAAAGAAGAAAAAAAAAAAAACAAAACAAAAAACCTTTATAAGTCCTAAGAGTTAAATTCTCTTTTTCCACTTGATTTAAATGGGAGTTTTGCCTAATGAACAACATTTTTCTCTCTCCTTTGACTCTGGCAGAGCCTCTGTTCTTCTGCTTAAGTGTATTTCAGAGTTTTAGGCACTATACAAGAATTTATAAAAGATTGCATATTCACTTGGAACAGGGAGCTTCACTATTTCCATGTTCCAGACAGTATTGGATATGATAGTAAAAAACTAAAGGTTGCCTAAATGGTTTAGGCATTTAAATCATATCTAGCTATTGTCATCACCAGCCAAATAATCTGCCAATAATTCTTCAGTTTGGAAGAAAGGTCAAACTATAGGCTGCAAAAGTCGCACACATTTGATTGATCCAACCGCATTTCTTTAAAAAGCAGAAAGCCTAAAATACTTCAGAAAACTACAAAAAGTAATATCTTTCACTTAATTAGGCTTCTCAATACATGTGAAAGTACTTTAGAAGTGTACCTCAGGTCAATGAAAATAAAAATTGACAACCATAAAAGCCCTGAATTCATTTATAAATAAATACAGATTCTGGCACTTAACTCTGATGTAATTTATCCTACACGAAGAGGAGAAGCTATGCAAGAACTAGCAATTTATCCTTTGCTCAGCGGTGAGCATAGCCCATGGTATTAAATAATCTTAATGACACCGTTTTTCCTATGACCACTCACATATTTTTTGTGATTAAATAATTTTCCACATTAGACATTAGTATTATTTTTAAAAATCCAAATTTGAATCCACACATATGAGAGAACGTTTCTGGAGAGACAACACAGATTCTATATCACATTTTTAATGTGAACTGAAGCATTATATCTACAAGATTTGAAAAGCAAAAATTTAGTAATGTGCATAACTCTAATTAGACTGCAACTGAGCAGAACTGTTCAGCTGGCTTGCTTAACAGCTGGTCTAAATCTCTTAGGGAGGAGCATATTTTTACAAAACATTTTATGAGGCCACACACTGAGAGCTACAGGAGTTTATTATAGAGGCAGACAGGTTGATTAATAAATATCAATTTTGCTTTGGGAATCAGAAATGTAAGTGGCTTGCCTGTCTAAGATGCCTAGGCAATTTATGGATTTATGCTTATTTACGTGTGTGTGATTTAGTGACTAAAAATGTCATATTAAATAAATAGCCTCATGTATAACTAGCCCACATCTTTTATCAACTTCTCAAATGTTTATATTTGTTAACATTCAGGAGTGAATATACCCATCCTCAGACAAAAAGATTTGAAGAAAATGAGGATAAAATAGCTGAGCCAACATGTAACAGCAATCTGTCTCCAAGACACATTTACAGACAGTCTGGCAAGATAACTAGGGCAATAGGAGTGGAAAGAGAGAAGGCCAAATACTGGGGTGTGTCAGATATGTAGTTGTGAGTCACTTTATTTTCTAAGTTACTGCACAAGATAGATGTCATGACCTTTCACACAGCATTGCTGAATAAAGTGTTAGCAATACAAGGTGTCAGTCTGGACAATAACTTCAATCATTTTATAAAAGCTCAAAAATATTTGAAGTTTTCCAAGAGGCACTCCTTTCTGGAGGCTGCGGGTTCCGTACTCTGGACACAATGGTACTGCTTTGTAGTTTTAGAGAATGATGCATAAGCCAGATTTTTTAATTTTAATTTTTTAAAGGAAATCTGTATCTGGCAGGCACTCAGAAAATGCTTAACACCGAAAACCAAAACATTTTCTGTACACCCGCACTGTGCAAAAAATCAGACTGTAGACACAGTCTCAAGCTACTGTGACTTTATTTCCTTCTCTATCTCACTGTTATTTTTTAACCTTTCAATTAATATTATAGATTGTTACTATTTTSTACTATGTTTCATGCCAGAATATTATTCTACTAACCAGTCCTAGCTGACAGCTCCTGGCACTGCTATAATGTGAACAATTGTCCCCAGTCATTGCATCTATTAATTCAGAGCATCTCTAGGAGGGCACCCACATTCATTTGCTGCGTTTCTCTCTTCTTTAGTCCTCTGTCATTAGGGTCACAGGTAGCATATTAGCTGTATGAAACACAATATGTAGCTTTCTACACAGATGGGTTGAAGTGTATTAATTCTCTGTCAGACCCATCCATGAAAAACAAACTCACTACAAATGTACAGACTGGGCTCTCTTGTCTTCGATTACCTATCTGAAATTGTCAGTGTCCCTCCTCACTTTATCCTTCTTTCTTTCTTATTTATTTATTTTTCATTTAGAATGTCTTTCTGCTTCGTACAAACTGGACATAGTGTCATTCCTTTCAACCTGCTCTCATTACCTTTATTCTCCAACTCACTCAAGCATAGATCCCTCACAACAGCTGGAAGAAGGTTATCTGGCATTTTTTTTCCCCAAACTCCTTTGTCTGTACTTCCACCCTATAAGACTTAACCAATAATTTATTTTGTGGAGTAGAAATTAGGCAACTTTCTGAAATGCAACAAAACATCTACCAATTAATTTGTTTAAGAAAAAAAAAGATCAATACCACATCCATAATTCATTAAAAATCTATCACTCTTCAAGTACTTTTTAAGCATCTCATTCTACCTCAGAGGTTTTCAGCTTATGAGAGAACCTTTTATGCCTATGATGCAAGAACCAGAGAGAGTCTTGCTTCAAAATTTCTTCACCATGATATAAAGGATTAATCCAATAAGAACGGGTGAGGCGACATTCCTTTGCTTTGATAGTACGTTTTTATTATTGAATGCATGGAGTATATTTTCCTACTTCTCCTCTCAAAAGGAAAAGCTATGAATAAAGCAGAATATGTGAAAATACAGAAACTCAAACACAACTGACCCATATTTTACCTGGGCTAAAGCCAAAAAGCTGACAGAAGAAAAAAAAAAAAACCAAACCCAAAAAACCCACCACCCAAAACCAGCTGGAAATAAGTTAAAAACTTAAATAAGTTTATACCTGCTAAATAAATATTAACATTTTAAAATGTTTTGATTATGGAGATTCCTCCAGTAATATGCCCGATCAACTGCTGAATCACACACACACACACAGAGTCACAGATACAGCATTGTGTAGAAAAAGAAACTAGTTTTACCAAGAGTTTGGCAGTTTGGCACCACTTCCAAACAAAGCAATGTCAGTTTAGTATGTTATACTGGCCTTGCTATAGGCACATTTCCTCATCTCTTCCTTCCACAAAAACTCATAATTATTTGGGAAGGTCAGTACCTCCCGCTCTGCAGTGCTATACAAGCACTGTGGTAAAGCTGCCACTCACAGATGATACTGGGAAAATTGCCATGAGCAGAGAGCTGCTACTTGTTTTCTGTTGTCTGTTTTGTTTTCAAAAGGAGAAGCCAGAATAGCTCTTATTTGGCTCAAATTAGTCTGTGCCTGAGTATCTTTACAGTTATTCAAATGATCTCAGTATAAGAATAGTATAGATGGAGATCTTAAGCTGTAGCTGCAAAATAATTTTCAGAAATGTTTGCAAAGCCATTAGCTATCATAAATTGCACAATTTACCYCTAGACCAAGATTCTTTCAGGTGCTGTCGCTCCCTGAATAATCAAACCCTGTTTTGCTTCAAAGCAGTCAGCTCCCTCCAAATGCTATGCCCTGCAGTACTTCCTTCCTAATTGCCAGTTTGGGACCTGATGTGGGCTGCATATTCCCTAAAAATCCATCAGCACCTGTGAGCTTCACTCCAAGCCCTGTCTCCTGCCAGTGCAGAGCTCCTGGGATTTCTGAGAGTGTTTCATCATTTCTCATAATCTCAGACTAACCATCACACAAAACCAGCAACACAACATGCCTACTTTTTGCCACTGACTATGATGGGACCTGTGATGTCAAGCTTGGACTGAGATACCTAACTTTTAGGTGTCTAAAAAGCAGGCAAACCATGCCTTGATATAGCATTCGTAAACATCCTTATACTACTGAACAGAAAATGTTCACTTGTGTTTTTTCATGGGTTGACAGACAGGAGCATGTAATTATATCCCTTCTGTATAATTAATTATGATAGTTAAGAGTAACACTCAGAAGAACATTTGATTTAATAAGATTGGTGGCATTCAAAGATGTCTTAGTCTCAGTATGCTTTTTTGACTCTTATTTCCACTGGCTTTCTAAAAGGATGAAATGAAAATATTTGGGTTTGTCTTCCACAGACACAGATGCTCAATTAAGTGAAGAGAGGCATTAGATCATCCCAGTGTACTTTTAATATACGCAAATATCTTTTAAAAATCAAAGTATACATTCATACTATGGGGCCATGCACCCCCACATGCATGTCCTCTTCCAACAACTTTATTTGGAATTCTGCTGGACTTTCCAGTAACTATTTAAGAAAAAGATCTTTTCTTATACAAGACCAGCAACATAACCCTTCCTTATTGCTAAAGCAAGTCATGCCTACAGTTTGTTTCAGATAGTATATTTGATTTCTTAGCCAGAGTCTCTGGCTGCAAGTGTAATTACATATTTGAAGATAGTACTTGACAATACCCAGGGATAGACCCATTTAAAGTTAGTCCTTGGTCACAATATTTAGGAATTAAAGTTCTACAAAAACTTGGGGGTTAAACATTCACCATCCTTCCTGTCCATACAGTTCCAGAAGATTTAAAAGGATGGCACCCTATTGTGCGTTTTCCACCAGGGACAGATAACCCTTGTAAAGATGAATGTGCTGCCAGACTACTCTACCATCCCCAAATGTGTCACTTTAAAATTTCATAAGACTTTTTTTTCCCCACTAAGCTGAATAATGCCCATAGAGCTTTCTCTTGTATGCTGCAAAGAAGGAATTGTAAAACATGCCAATACCAAATATATTTCCAATATTAACATTCATTTCACACATGCACTCTGAAAAAGTAGAGTTAGTTAGTGCAGCATCAAGACTTCAGACTACATTTTTCTGCCATGTTAGACTTCATGATGTTATACATTACCTTAAAGGGTATATTAAGGATATCTTAGTGAAGCTTATTATTGTTGATTTATGTTATTTTAATGCCTGACATTATGCAATAGAAGTATCTACAGAAGGCAATGAAATAGTTAAGTTGGATGCCACTGCACTTTATTAACTCACACCCTGATTTTTTTTTTTAGTATTAAAATGCAAACTTGATCTGAAAAATGCAAAAGGCAGGAATCTATTATGCATTAATGCTAGAAGTTATGTATTAATTCCAGAAATCGGAGAAAGATTTGACAGGGAAAAAATGTGTCAGTCTGATCCCAATTCTGTGAACAGAATTGAAAGCAAGCATCCAAAACCAAACATTTTTCTCTGATACAGTAATTTCAATAAAAGAGTTTCTGAGTCTTTAATTTATATCTAAAAAAAGTGTAGCTAGACAGGGTATAGAAAATGAAGAACATTTACTGAACTAATATTTTAGGTCGGCCTGGATAAAAACTAAAATTATTTCCTCATTTACCTCCTTGCTTTAGAGATCAAAATCGTGTTTCTGGCTTGCTGATACAATTATTTGTTTGTATGCTTGCCAGGCAGTGTGGTACATATCCATCTTCTCTACATGCTACATGCCAGCAATTGCTCTGCTTGTGCTAGGCAGTTGGAAAGCAATCTGTTAAAGTCCACAGCATGACACAAAACCACTCTCCTCTACTCCTAACACCTTTCTCATTGAGAGATGTCTTAAAGAGCAATCTCTCTCCATCAGCACATCTCCTTACTAGGGCCTGGCCAATAGATCTTACAGTCTACTCACAAGTTTTTAAATGATGCTTTCTTGGCTTAGAAGATTTTTTTATGCATTGGCAGAATAGCACACAGATGAAAAACTACTTGGTTCTACCTCAGCTAGCTAAATATTCTGTTATAATTTGGATGACCATTACCCAGCTACATCTCTAGGCAAGCTGAAGAGCTGGGCAATTCATCAGTCTGCTAACATAACCCTCATTTAAATCCTCATGCACAGCGGAAAGTATTTAATATTACAATCCATCACATATCTCCCTTGCTGGTGTCAGTACAGAAGGAGTCTTTTGATTTTTTTCTTTTTGAGACCTACATTTAAAGTTGTATTAGAAGAATGCATGAACTTTGTAGACTTGATTTCAAAAATGTCTGCCTTGCAAATTACACAAACTTCTAGACTAGGCACTCTGACGTTATAGAATCATAGAATAGTTTGGGTTGGAAGGGACCTTTAAAGGTCATCTAGTCCAACCCCCCCTGCAATGAGCAGGGACACCTTCAACTAGATCAGGTTGCTCAGAGCCCTGTCCAACCTGACCTTGAATGTTTCCAGGGATGGGGCATCTACCACCTCTCTGGGAAACCTGTGTCAGTGTTTCACCACCCTCAGCATAAAAAAATTCTTCGTTATATATAGCCTAAATCTACCCTCTTTTACTTTAAAACCATTCCCCCTTGTCCTGTTGCAACAGGCCCTGCTAAAAAGTCTGTCCCCATCTTTCTTATAAGCCCCCTTTAAGTACTGACAGGCCACAATAAGGTGTCCCCGAAGCCTTCTCTTCTCCAGGCTGAACAACCCCAACTCTCTCAGCCTTTCTTCACAGGAGAGATGTTCCATCCCCCTGATCATTTTTTGTGACCCTCCTCTGGACCCGCTCCAACAGGTTCTTGTGCTGAGGGCTCCAGAGCTGGACGCAGTACTGCAGGTGGGGTCTCACCAGAGCAGAGTAGAGGGGCAGAATCACCTCCCTCGACCTGCTGGCCACGCTTCTTGTGATGCAGCCCAGGATACGGTTGGCCTTCTGGGCTGTGAGCGCACATTGTTGGCTCATGTCCAGCTTTTCATCCACCAGTACCTCCAAGTCCTTCTCAGCAGGGCTGCTCTCAATCCCTTCATCCCCCAGCCTGTATTGATACCAGGGGTTGCCCCGACCCAGGTGCAGGACCTTGCACTTGGCCTTGTTGAACCTCATGAGGTTCACATGGGCCCACTTCTCCACCTTGTCCAGGTCCCTCTGGATGGCATCCYRTCCCTCARGCGTGTCGACCGCACCAYTCAGCTTGGTGTCATCTGCAAACTTGCTGAGGGTGCACTCGATCCCACTGTCTATGTCATTGATGAAGATATTAAACTATACCGGTCCCAATACGGATCCCTGCGGGACACCACTCGTCACCGACCTCCATCTGGACATTGAGCCGTTGACCACTACCCTCTGGATG
>JAYKAV010000922.1:887687-965033 GCA_035582835.1 Phoebastria nigripes | reverse complement strand
CATCGATGCATTCCAGAACCTCTCGGATTGCTTATGCTCTGCCGTGTTGTCCCTCCAACAGATATCGGGGTGGTTGAAGTCCCCCATGAGGACCAGGGCTTGTGAACGTGAGGCTGCTCCTATCTGCCTGTAGAGGGCCTCATCCRCTYGGTCTTCCTGGTCCCGTGGCCTGTAGCAGACCCCCACCGTAATGTCACCTGTCCCTGCCCTCCCTTTAATGCTGACCCATAAGCTCTCGGTCGGCTCCTCATCCATCCCCAGGCAGAGCTCCATTCCTTTGTGCTGCTCTTCAGGTGCTCTCCTGCTGACCTGTGATCCTTCTCCAGGCTCTGGGCATCTATTGCTGGCCCTGGCATCAAACTGGTAGGAGTGGGATGGACTGAGGTTCCTCTCCCCCGGCAACTTTAGTTTAAAGCCCTCTTCACCAGCTTGGCAAGCCTAATATCGTCTAATCCTTATTGCTAGGATAGATGAGTTTCCATCAACATCTGGTAACATGACTCCTTCAGCACTCATCTGTCATGTCTGAAGTCCTGCTATCCTATTAAAGTGTCTCTGACTTGTTGCAAACAATTTAATTTGGAAGAAAAAGATCCTTTTTTTATGCACAACACTGAATATTAGCAATGGGACAGAATTGCTAGGGCACTGAAAGGGACTCAGGAAAATGAGCTAGGCTGGTGGCTCATCCATGAGATTGTTGTGTAACTCCTGGCCGTTTCTTTCCCCTCTCCATGCCTTTGTTTCACCAAATCAGAGGACAATGGTAATACTGATTTTTATAGAGCCTTTCAAAGTATGCAGATTAAAACTGCTTTATGGGTCAATATAATTAAAGAAAGGTAAGATTCTATACTATTCATTACATCTAAAAGACATAATGCATAAATGCATAGTAATTTGTTTAAATTTCCAAGAATATATAAAAAGTTATTTGTAAACCTCCTCTACCTTTTCTCTTTACCCTTTTGTATTTTAAGATAAGGAAACCAAGAAAGAGACCCATTCATTCATCACAAAAGTTTTCTTCTGGCCTACTCCCAGTTGATTCATTTTAAATTAGTAATCGAAATTAAGAAAGGAATGTAGAGCACAGATGAAGCTAGTATGAGTTTTGCACTTGTGATTCCAGAATGAAGAGTTCAAAATGAAAGAAAGTCATTTGAGAATGGTGTAGAACTGCAGAACAGCTCTGTAAATAACACAGCAACAGAACAGATTTCTTACTAGCAAAGTTTAGCAAAGCTACATTTCAGTGCAGTTATTGGGGGCACTTCTGCACAAGATTTCTGTGCTGGAATTACAAAACCCATCATAAACATTAAATAAAACAAAAATAATGAGTTTCTCAAATTGCAAGTACATGTTGATTATAAAACTGACACTGAAAATCCATGAAGTACTTTCCAGAAAAAAGGGGTAGCAGAAGTTTCATTTTTACTAAACTTCATTAATTAGCTTTTAATGATCAGAAAGTTCCTCTCACCCAGCCAAAACATATACAAAGGTTTTAGCATGCTAAAAAAAAAAAAAAGAGGACTACTTAGGGCATGTGAAAGAACTACCTTCTAGTCACAGGCTTCTTTTTTATCTCACTACGCTTTAATTCTTATACTTTATTCTATACTTTTTTCTCCTGGAGCTACACTTTTATGTCCTAAACTTGATTCAGAATTTTGAGGCTTCTAGGATCGTGCTTTAGGCCTACTCTGTAATTTAACATAATTTGTTATAACTTCTGGAATTATTAAAAAGGTTTCAAGGGACAATTTTTAGAATAAAATATAGCTGCAAAGATTTCTTGCTGACAGAGGGCCCAGAGTAGTTCAGATTTGTCTTTATATTCAGCTGCCAAGTGATGGTCGTTTATCTATACAATATACTAAATTTTATATCAACTTTCCTTTCTCTGATTCTATCATTTTTATCTATGAAATCCACCAGTATTCAGCACAATTGAGATATGATTTCGGAATAGCTCTTCAGTATCTTCTCTGTAGGTTTGCTAACATGTAGGATATGCACCAAAATCCAAAATATAATGGAGGAACTTAAACAGAGAATGAAAGGGGTGGCTTCCTCCGTTACCACTGTAAGTGGTGGACACTGTTTTTCTCTTGATGTCTGGAACATTACAGCAACATTTACCTTTCTCTCACTCTATTTATTTCTGTTTATTTAATTTTATTTTCTTTTCTTCTTTCAAAAAAGCACCTCCTTTCCTGTCATGTTCATTGTTTCATCTTTGTCTATAAAGAAGGTCAGCACTATATATTGAGGAAAAGGAGTTGCAAACCCTTTAAGGAGGATTAAAGTAAGAAAACATGAAATGTTGCTTAAAATGGGTTCTGAATTCCCTTGCGTGGGGTGGAATATGCTTAGTGTCTGAACAGATAGTACGTCTTTGGTGACACCCAGGACACAGCAATGGAAGATAAGTAGAGAAGAAAGCTTTTCATTAGGGCAAGTGAAGATAGAAAGTACTAATCTACTAATCTCTCTCTCCTTTTGTGCAAAGGGGAGAACAAAAGGCAAGAGTTGTGCAAGATTAGCATCAACATGTCGATGGTTTGATACTTTTTGGCACTGTATGGGAATACCTGGAGGTCATTTTGTGAGGCAAAGTCTTTTCTGAGAAAGGCTGATGGACAATAAACCAGACTTCCCTCAACAGCATTGTGGGAAAAGTGCATCTACCCAAAGAAATTGCCATCAGGGCACTAGAAAAAGA
The DNA here is from genome assembly GCA_035582835.1 of Phoebastria nigripes. NCBI lineage: Eukaryota > Metazoa > Chordata > Aves > Procellariiformes > Diomedeidae > Phoebastria > Phoebastria nigripes. The sequence continues at coordinate 962,302 of JAYKAV010000922.1, read as the reverse complement.
GTGGAAGAGCTGAAAAACAATAAAGTTGCAAGAAAATCAGTGGCAGAAAGATCCGTATGGTCAAAAGGAGGTGAATAGGCCCTGGTATTTAGCCAGGAATTACTGAAAACATCCAAACTGGACCTGGAGGAACAAAACAGAGAATCTTGGCTCTGCTCTGCAGCCACAAACTGGACAGTGGACAGTTTCAACATTCAACAAACCTAAGTCCATTAGGAGCACATTTCAGAATTAAAGCCCTAGCATAATAAATCAAAAGTACATTAACAAATACTGCTTCTTAAATTATGTGTAGAATCAATGCTAGCATAAATTCAGGTCAGTATCAAATACAGGAAAAATAGCCTAGTGAATATGATAAATCAGATTCTTCTTTCAGCAAGATACATTTAGCCTGTGCCTTGCTGCATAAGAAAAACACAAAGCTTCATTATTCCTAATGCATCAGCACCAGTAATAAATAGTAATAGGTAAATATTTCCTGAGTATTATATTAGATTTACGTTTCATTTGTAACAAATGACACTGAAGAAAAAGGAGCCAACTCTGACAATTCTCAAGTGCATATTGAATCAGTGGTCATTTCACCCTGAAAAGAATTTGAATTTCAACAAGAATTTTTAATTGAACCCTCTGGATTTTAGCTTATGATTTAATCTACCAAGTTGCTAAGGCAACCAATGATTATAGCTTCTGGGCAAAATTCACAGAATTGTTAATCGATCTTAATCTGGATACGCCTCATCAGTAGTTCTTTCACAGGGGAACAACGCTAAGAAAAAATTTGGGGCTTAATCCTTAAATTACAACATACAGTGACACTAGAATTGCAAATATGTTTTTCATAATAAACATCTATATTAGAAATACCATATTTTAAAACCAGTTGCTCCAACAGAGAGATCCTTCACCGAGGTTTGTATATCCCCCAGCAGTGTGTGTCTCAGAGCCATCTAATCAATGAGCTTTTTAATGTGCTTGACTGTCCCTCTGCTCTGAAAAGGGGAGAAGGGATTTACCTAATCAAAGGTTGGAGTCATTATTCTAATATGACTGTGTTAAAGGATAATCTTTGTATGGTGCTATTTTCAAATCTGTGTAGTATTTGCATGGCCCACGATATAAAGTGTAATGGCCAGCCAAGGTGTGGTCAAGAAGTTACGCAACTCTGCTCTTTATCCTGTTTTCACCATGAGCATTAACCAATCACTTCAGATCTCTGTGCCTGTTCCAGTTTCCCATTTCATCTGTAGAAGGGCGTAATTAGACTTAGATGCCGCACATGGATGTTGTGAGATCAACTAACTTCTGTATTTTTAAAATATTCTTAGCATCAAGTGTTACGATTAGCTGATATATAGCATATTCATTTTAATGGCCACCAGTAGTTAGCTAGAAAGTGTATTTTCTGGTTTATGGTTTCATTAAGTGTCCATAAGTTTATGCATCCAGATTTAGCTAACTTAGCAGTTATGAGAGTGCTTTCACTCTGGTTAAAACTAATTCACTTTTAAAGAGAGCAGCTAAACTCTTGTGAACATCCCAAGCTAGTGTCTTATTCCTGATGGGTTTTTTTGGAAAAACTTTAGCTATAGTACACTAGGACAGTATTTTGCAAAATGAATCAATGTAGTTATTCAATATATTTATTTATTATTTCTTGAACTTATACTTCTCATTTGGTGACTGTTCCTCCCATTCTTTTGCTGTTGTAATCTAGAGTATCTCTTGTCCACTTTGCTTTCCTCAACAAATTTAACCTAGAATACCCAAGAGACTAATACCTATGAACAAGTTACCACAAAATAACGTCCTAGGTGAAGGAGTCAAAGGACCAGCATAAGTTTCAAATAAATGCCTGTGAAGACCATTTGGACTCCACTAGTTGAACAAGAAGGTTGTGGGTATACAACTGAGGAAGAATTTTCTTTGGCAGCTGATATAGAAAACAAATTATATGGTCTTTCACCACGTCCTGGAATTTATGAAACTTTTTGATGGTAAACTAACCTATCACAACATTCAGAGATACGATAGATCATTAACCTTTTTGATACTTAATAATCAATTAATATTGTTTGTGGAAATAAGGATATGGTCCTCCCCTGTACCACCTGAAACCAGAAGTGCTATTACTGCAAAGGCATACGTGAGTGTAACTCACTGATGAACTGTGAGTAGCCCTCATGATTATACTGCATGAAATACTAAATGAGATAATGCCCCAAAAGAAGGGAAAAGAGAGTTATGAAGATGTGTTTCAGCCGGAATTGTACAAATAATAACTTCCTTTTTGCTTCACACTATTTAAGAGGTTGATCCAAAAGATACGCTTTTTCCCATTTAGGTCTTGAAATCAAAACTATATTTGAAAAAGGTTKTTGAAGGAAAGACTAAAGAAGGATGGAAATCAAACTGGTAGCACTGAATTGTTACAACACAACTTTTTCATTCCTTCTGGTTTTCTCATTTGTCTTCCTCATATCTTACTTTATCTTCACAATAATTTATTCATCCTCTCCCCGGTGTTTATTATAAATTCCTCTTTTGTTCCAGTCCTAGTCTCTTTTCATTTTATCTACTGTTTGTTCAGTTTTTAAAAAGACTTCTACTCCCCTCTGCACCTTGTAGGTGTCATCCATTACCTTCCTTTCTACCTTACAGTAGTTACTGTGTTAAAATATATTTAGTAAATATCTCTCTGAAGAAACTTGCCTAGCTGTTTTAGCTAAAGGAAGCACACACTGCACTGTAATGAGGAGAAAACTCTGGATTATTTTACAAGACTGAAGTTAAGAAACATATATAGCCCTTCAGTTTAAAAAAAAAAAAAAGATTTTTAGGCTTCTTTGCAAATGTATTATATAATACATATACATATACATTCACACATATATAAATATGACTGTCAACTGCTTCTCAGTCTTCCTAAGGAAGTTAAATAAGATAGAAAGCTTTGAACAAATGAAGGGATCTCTGTCTGAAAGATGGAAATCAAATTGTGCATTCAGTTGAAAATTATGATACATTGGAAATTCTTAATAAGTTACATGCAATGTCATATACATAACACAGGATGCTACTTGAGCAGAATGCTTAAGAAATCACAGCTGAAACAGTGGAAGGTGCTTCATCCCTTTTCCAAATCATTCATATCAAAAAAATCTTAAAAAAGACCCTTAACTGGAATCCTTCAAAGCTTTTCCAACAGGCCAGTCCAGTTTTAAACCTTTTTCCCTCTTCTCTGTACAGAATGAAAGGTAGCTAAACAAATCATACTACACATACAGTTCAGTCTCTTGTGCCATAATTTTTTTTTCATCTAAAACACATCAGTAAAATGCCCTTTGAAACTCTATTTTATACCAGGTGCCTAATTAAAAAGGCATGTTGTTTATGCAATTTTGACAATATTCCAAGTAATGGACAATAACATGGCATTTTTAGGCTGAACTCCTCATTGACTTTAATCAGGACTTCTGCCAAAATATAGATATGCCCAGTAACAGTATGTGCACAGTTACAACAAAGTATAATACTAAACACTTTGGGTTTGATGCTTTCATCGCTTGTTATTTGACCATCTTTTTTTCCCCATTCCCAAAAGACTTGCTCACACTTGACAAGAATTATATTTTGCCTGGTTGATTCTCAATTTTTTCCTTACTGTGGTTAATTCAAAATGTCATGACAGATCAGGCATGTATAATTATTACCATATACAGGGGATTTTTTTTTTTTAAACAACAAATTATTTAGAAAGGTAAAGTCTATAAAAGGTGACTCAGGCAAATAGTTTATGAATGACATTTTATAAAGTACTTGTCAGAGTATGATCTCTACATCCTCTGTAATTAATTACTGGGTATGTTATAAATGTAAAAAAAAAAAAATGTCATTTCCTTTGACTCTAAATACAAGAAGTTTTAATTTATATAGTACTGTAAGTAGAACCAAGTACTATTCACAGAAGATTGGATCTTAGAAAGCCTTTCTGAGCTAATTTAAATCCTGTCTTTTTTCATTTGCTGAGGGGTGGGTGGGGGAAGAGAGGGAAGGACTGTAACCAAAGATTGTGGCATAGCAGAGGAGCACAGAACTATGAATAGGTAATTCCAAGATTTGGATTCAAGCTACAGTGGAGTATACCATATGTGATATCCATTATGGACTTTTTAACACAGCCTCCCCCCTGCCTGAACACGTATCACCCTGACCTCAGAGCTGGCTGGCAGCACACCAGATACCTCATCTGGAAAACTTAAAGACTGAAAAATTGAGCCATAACAATGTAAAACTGTATATATTCAAGTGCATTCCCAAATACAGTAGTCAATTATATTGCCCTATTATGTATGTGGATATCGGAGGCAAGAGACTTGTTCCACTTACCCTGGACTTAAAKAAAGCCAGAAATGGCACCTCTCATCTCTCCCTTCCAAGCCATATTCTCCTTATCCTTTGGACCACGGTGCTGGAAGGACACATGATGACTTATCCTTAAAAAGCCTCATAGATGTGCAACATTAAACAGCTGAACATTTCCAAAACCAGGTTTAAACCTGGTGACAAGATGATAAGTGAGTCTCTTCTGGTTTTTTTTTGGGGGGTGGGTGTCTCATGAACATTTGGCAAATAACCCAACATATCCTGCCAAGAGCAGAATGGGAATGCAGTATTTATGTGGCAAAACTGCATATTTTGCCAAAGTCAGCCGTAGGTGGTTCATTGCATACACTGAAAGAGTTTACTATTCTAGAGTTCATGGCACTCAGTGTGGAAATTGTCTGCAGCTAAGGTGTGAAGGTAACTTTTATTCTATATCTTTATAAATCAAAATAAAGATTCAAAACTAAAAGGTTTGCTGCATGTGTTCTCAGAAAGTCCATACATATTTTGTCACATATTCCCTGTAAACCTGTGCAAATAATGGATTATTCATTCAATAACCAAACAAAGATAGAAATCAGGTCAGGTAGACCTGAAATATTTCATTCAGTCCAATACAAATGTTTTTACGTGGAAGGGGGAACATTATATCTTTTGCTATGCTTACTTTTGAATATTTTGTTCCATTTTGGAACACCAGTTTAAAAAGACAAGTCCAAAATCATTTTGCAGCTTTGAAATAAAATGTTTTGACTTTTCCAAAACAAACCTTACGTTAAAAATGTCAATACAAAATGCTGTTATTTCTGATTTTTTTCTTCTCCTTTATTCAGATGAAATTATTTTTTTACTTTGACTTGAAAGTTTTAAGGTAAGACTGAAATAGCTTTTTGTGGCAAATTTACTATTAAAAATGTCACCATCTGTACTCATGGTAAACACTCCATGTAGTTAGATTCTTAGCTTTAAGCTATCATTTCTGACAGTAAATATGCATGTGTGGATTTTTTTGTACTGAAAAGTATAGTTTTGTTGCAGCCATGTCACTTAAAACCAAGTGTCCTGGTTTCGGCTGGGGTAGAGTTAATTTTCTTCCTAGTAGTTGGTATAGTGCTGTGTTTTGGATTTAGTATGAGAATAATGTTGGTAACACACTGATGTTTTAGTTGTTGCTAAGTAGTGCTTACACTAGTCAAGGACTTTTCAGCTTCCCATGCTCTGCCAGGTGCACAAGAAGCTGGGAGGGAGCATAGCCAGGACAGCTGACCCAAACTGGCCAAAGGGATATTCCATACCATATGGCGTCATGCTCAGCATATAAAGCTGGGGGAAGAAGAAGGAAGGGGCAACGTTCGGAGTGATGGCGTTTGTCTTCCCAAGTAACCGTTGCATGTGATGGAGCCCTGCTTTCCTGGAGGTGGCTGAACACCTGCCTGCCGATGGGAAGGAGTGAAGGAATTCCTTGTTTTGCTTTGCTTGCATGCGGGGCTTTTGCTTTCCCTATTAAACTGTCTTTATCTCAACCCATGAGTTTTCTCAGTTTTACTCTTCCGATTCTCTCCCCATCCCACTGCAGGGGTAGTGAGCGAGTGGCTGTGTGGGGCTTAGTTGCCAGCTAGGGTTAAACCATGACACCAAGAAAAATCAGTTTTTCCCCATATTTAAACATGATACAACTCCTTAAATATTTCAGAAGGATCACAAAATGTTTATTAATTTCAGCAGACTGCTTCTAGAACAAGCAGTGTCAAATTGTACAGCAAAACCCACAAGACGGTATCACCATCTTGTAGGATCAGCTTTTTGTTTGGTTGGCTTTCTTGAGACTAGTAAACTGATAGGAAAAATCTTATAATTTTATTTGCTTTATAGCAGTAACTCTGGAGCGATGAAGTTGTGCATTAACTTGTGCGACCCCTAAGGTGACATCAGGAAATTACTTCTTCCATTTATTTAGGGCTTTGAAGTCTACACTGAACTTAACAAGACAATTATCACCAGCATTTACCAAATGAAATTGGTAGACAACCAGACTACTTTCACTAAAATATGTTTTATTTCTCTCAATCTCTGTATGATCTCACAAGTCAATGATGCAGAAAGGTAACAGGAATGTTCCAAATGCAATTCCTTCTCAATGATCTATTTGTTAGAAAAACGTTAAAGTTTTGTTAAGAGCATGATAAAAATCCATGATAAAATTCACAAGTAAAGTTTCAAGTGATACACACACATAAAACTTTACTTTGATTACACGTACAGTGAGCATATAACTCTGGCGTAAAAACATATCGTAAAATAGCAGTGGAGGTTCTTATGCATGAGTGAATTGTAAAGAACTGAAAAAAATACATCATGTTTCCCTTCTAGGAAGCATTTAAGACCCAACTGTCACTGATGTCAATATTCATTTTTTTGAGAGTCTGGTAAACTGGAGGCATGTAATTATGGGAAAATCTGTCCTTTTACAGAGTAACATATTCTCATAGTTTCAGTTACCATAAGACCTTTGAGTCCAGGAATGAAAAAGAAAAAAAAATAAAAGAAAATCTTTATTATTTTTAAACAACTTGCAACTTTTAAGCCCATCTCACAGCTTAGTGTGCCTAATTCACCTCTTAAGAAGGAATTTCAAACACTGCAGCTGGTTTTTTTGCTTCTGCAGATTCCAGAAATTACCACTGAGCTAGCAGATTTCTGGAGTTTCCAATCTGCACAACCTTGAAAATGTTATACATGACAGGTTATTACATCCTATTAAACAGAGACCTGTTTTATCAGAGAGAGACCTATGGGACAGCAACATGCATTATACTCTACAGCTTAACTGAAAACCTTACTAAAATATAATTTCCTATTCATTTGCACAGTCGCATATAATTCATATGTTCTGACTTTTTTATCTCCTATCTGAAAGGTCCGGATTTTTCATGTTCCCTTGTGAAATATTTCCAGATTTCAAAAAATAGACCCATGAGCAGCAGAATAAACAAGGCCTCCCTTCCTGTGGCTTTGAGTTGTGTTGTTAAATTCTGATGTCTAATAAGGTGTCAGATCCAACAGAAGTTTCTGCTGTGGTGGAAATGTCACATTTTCTCTCCTTCTCTCTCACTCTGCCACCTCTCACACTTACCTGGATTGATTCACTGCTATCTAAAACCAGATGAATTCATGCTATATCTTTCCTTTATTTGGTTACCTCTTTTTATGGAAGTCATAAGAATTTCTTTTCAACCACTGACCTCTTTCAGATTTGATTGAAAATGACCAAAGGGGAAGAAAATCAGAGAAGGGGACAAAAATCAGCATCATGGCCTAATACAGTATTTTGTTCAGAAAATATAAAAAAATACCTTTTTTCTTTTCCCACTGTAATCTGTGTAATTCCTTTTCTTCTTTTTCCATTTCTAAAAGCTTTATGTTATAGAACTTCTTATGGCATGAGAATGTATTTCAATATTTCAATGGCATTGATTTTTGCCATTCACTTGTAAACATTTTGCTTAGTAAATTCAGTAATTAGTGTACTCAAAGATTTGTCCACAAAGCTATAAGCCATCTCTAAAACATTCAGTTAATTAAATATGTATGAGTAATTTATATTTCCCTTTCCATTGTAGATATGCATATTTTTCAAAATTACATCTTATCATCTGCCTATTCTTCCAGATCTGTTTAATTCATCTCAAATGCCTTACAGCTTTGTCTTGTTTTCACTATCCAGAATAATTGTGTGCCATCTGCAAATTGCCCTGTGCCTGTCTAGCTATTTCCCTTATAAATAATTACAATATTTGTATTTCTATAGCCCAGTCTAGGATAGATTTCAAAATGTGTATAGACTTTCCCTGGTCCAGGTTGTCTGAGAATAACCTTAGCTTCCCTTTTGCCATACTGCAAATGGTCCATTCATTTCTCTCAATTGTTTTGATTACTTAGATTCTAATCTTCCCTAGTATTTTATTTTCAGATGTATTTTCTTTTCTTAGCGGCTTAGAGTGATGGGACTTTGTCAAAGTTATTTAGTAAGTACAAATAAATGACTTCAGCCTCTTTTCCACTTATTACTAATTTACTGACACTATCAGAGATTCCATTAAGTTAAAAGAAACCTGTTTTCCTTTACAGAAGCTATTCCTGTTTGTTCCTATCCCATTACATTTATCTCATTAAAAGTATCTGGCAGAGATTTTCTGATGTGTAATTCCCAAGATCATCCCTAGTGTTTCTTAAAAGACTGATAAACATTTGCTGCCATCCAGTTCTCTGAATGGAACTGCTGTGATACTGCACATTTTTATTAACTGCCCATCAGCCATCTTATTCTATATAATTAATACTACCTGTAAGAGAGAAAGATTTTTGTCTACTTTTTTCTTTTGCAAATATACAATACCACCAACTCTTAAAAATCTAGAGTTAAATTACCCCGGCTGCAAATTTACTTATATCTCTGGAAAACAGACTGTACCAAGCAGATACAGTTCTTTGCTTCTAGGACCGGGTTTTGTCCCTGATGCACATCCACAGTCCTGGGAGCTCTGAGGAGAGTGGTTTGGACCCCTGCAGCCCTCCCAAAGCTGCAAAAGAGCCACTGACAATGATAGTCCAAGGCTAAGCAAAGACAATGAGGTGGTAGATTCCTGCTCTATGACCTTAACACTTCAGAAAAATAGATGAGACTGGATGAAATACAGCATGAATACACAGGGTCAACATGGTCTGGCACTGCACCTACACTAAGTAGTCCTTTAGCAATGTTAGCTATGCAAAACACCATTGCCCAATGCCCCCAGCACTTTCCCCATCTTTATTTGTGATGTAATATTTGCAAAAAGAGTGTGAAGTGTGAGCTGCAGGGTGGATGCAAGGCATAGAAAGGTTAAATTGGGGATGGGGTTGGGATTAAAAAAGTGAAGAATATTATTTCCTTTCTTCTCCTTCCTTTTAATTTTTCCTCAAATGCTTATCCTTGCCCCAGACTCAGCCACAAGATGAAGCTGCCTGGGTAGCCTCTACCACCATGTCCCTCAGCAAGTGAATCCTCCCTCCTTCCCCACAGTCAAACAGATGTCAAAGCAGTCACTCGGGAGACCACACATCTTATAGGGAAAGGGAAGCTGGGAAAGACACTGCCTGCCCAAGCAGACAGGCAATTCTGGGGAAAGAGCAAGCATTTCCAGAGTATAAGGACTTTTTGCAAATTCTGCATTTTGACTTTCCATAAAGTGTTGTCCTTATGATTTTTTGTTTTATATAGCAAACTTATTTGTTCTCAATAAGATCTTCTCACAGGTTCAAATGCCACTGCTGCCCCCAAGACATTGCTAGAGAATAGAATTAAAGTACACCATGGTGCCCTCCACCAGCACCCCCAGAAGGCAGTGTCAGAACACTAAACCCATTACTAAATAATAACTATAATGCTCTAATACATAATATTATGGAGAATTTGGATTAGACCGTCTACCTGTGTTGTGGTTTAACCCGGCAGGCAGTCAAACACCACACAGCTGCTCGCTCACTCCCCCCTCCCCTCAGTGGGATGGGGGAGAGAAATTGGAAAAAAAAAAAAGTAAAATTCGTGGATTGAGATAAAGACAGTTTAATAAAACAGAAAAGGAAGGGAAAATAATAATAATAATAATAATAATGATGATGATGATAGAATATACAAAATGAGTGATGCACAATGCAATTGCTCACCACCCGCTGAGCGATACCCAAGCAGCGATYGCTASTTCCTGGACCACGCCTCCYVTTTATRTATTGAGCATGACRTCAYATGGTATGGAATACCCCRTTGGCCAGTTGGGCTAGCTGTCCYGGCTATGCTCCCTCCCAGCTTCTTGTGCACCTGGCAGAGCATGGGAARCTGAAAAGTCCTTGACTAGCAGACTACTTAGCGACAACTAAAAACATCAGTGTCTTATCAACATTCTTTTCATACTGAATCCAAAACACAGCACTAGGAAGAAAATTAACTCTATCCCAGATGAAACCAGGACAACCTGTCATAGGTCTTCAATATCATACCTAGTAAGCCAAAGAACATCAGCATAAAGGGTTTGTGAGGAGAGGTGGAGATGGGTGTCCCTGCAAACAAAGGGTCCCCACAAGGATGTGCCAAACACTGTTATACTATATCTCAAGTTTCTTAACGAAGCATTCACCCTACCATAATTAAGAAAACTCATTTATACTAACYGTTATGATGAAAATTATGTTCAAAAACCCATCTAATTGAAAGTATAGTAACACTCATCAACTCAGTTCAACATGTGCAGAATTAAATCAAGGACATTAATTAATTAACACATTAAGTAAGTGGTGGTATGTTAGTTAGGGGGTTAATTTCTATATTGGGCAATCATGGCAGATTCTTACTGTTTAGGTCTCTTTAGTTAAAAAGGGGCTCTATTCCCAGAACCATTTTCAATTAACACCAAGGTTTTTTTTTTTCAAAATGTGTATATTTGTCCCTGCGTTTCTCACTCAGCAAGACGCAAAGCATCAGCACAGTGCTAATGGGAAAAAGCCAATAAATGTAATAAGATAGCACTGGTTTACAATTCAGCCTTGAGATATGAACATCTCTAGCTGAAGAAATTACAAAGGAATTATACAACAGTTTAAAAGTAGATATAATTTGATTATAGTAGATTAGTAGATAAAATTTGAATATACACAGGGATTCCTATTAATTTCTGCTCACTTGTATTGGTTTTAGCCTGGGCAACTCCATGGTATCACAACATTTAAGCTTTTCCTTGTCTGTGTAGTGCTTAGGACAATGGAACCCTGCACTACAATCATAGCCCCTGGGTAATACTATAACCTAAATTATCATCATCATCATTCAGATTGAATTAAGAGGCTTGGAAAGAATRTGCACCTAGGGAGGAATCTCCGGACCAGTCTTGCTTAGATCATTACTGATAGCTATAATGAGAAGGGCAGTGGAATATTTGCTTTGATGTATTCAGGGGCCTGGAAGGACTGCACTAATAACCTGGTCAATAATCTTGATGTAGCAAAGATAAGACAATCTGAGCTGTGCTGCAGTAGGGTGACTCCAAGAACGGATGAATTTCATCCTCTCCCACACCTCTCATTTTATTATCAGATGAGATTCTCAAAAAGAATTTAAAAGAGTTTGTGGCTTACAGTTCTTTAAAAATCAAAGGGAGCTGTATTCCTGCTTAAATTAGGCTGAAACCTACTTTTCCCAAAAGCCTGAATATAAAAGGATCCGGCTTTTCAAGACTATATATAAACACAACCATCATCCCCAGGTTTAGCAGTGTTTGGGAAAATTTTGTACTTATCCACCCACACATGATCTTACTGAAGTCTGCAGAGAGTTCACCCACAGATGGATGTGACCCACCATGTTTGTATCATCTAGAATGGTAGAGCAATACTAACAAACCCCAAATTTCAGTCAGACAAGTCCAGCAAAAAACATTTGGAGGCTGCTATTTTTGTTAAGGTTTCTTCCTCTGTAATCCCCAGTGGCAATGCAATGAGCAGCTACTATATGGGCTCAGCCTCCTTTGAATATTAAATTACTGAAGTTCAGAAGAATTTAATTAGTATCTCACCTACTTACCACCTTCCAGTGATGCCTCTGCTACAATTATGGCACTACATTACAAGCAATTTCAGCTTAATTGAATAACTTGAGTAAAACCTGCGTTCCAATTGCCAGAATTATCTGTATTAAGATAGCTATAACTAAGTTAGAACAGGTGAGATGATCTCTATGCATGCTGTGATACCAGGTTTATGGCAGATACTCTAGTTTATTCACCCCTAATATTACCATACTGTCAAAAGAAATATGTTTAAATAACATTGCAGACAAATCAATGGTCTGGGTGTGAGCAGTTAAAGAATTATAAAGTCAAATCAGGCTGTCAGGTAGCAAAATGTAGGCTCTAAAATATTTTCAAATATCCCCCTTATCATTTTAACAGTTTGTGCCTCTTTCTCCCCGGCTGCATATACCTACGTGCACTTCAGCCACTCACTGCCAACCTCCGTTCTCATGGTTCCTCACACACAACTATTTGTAAAATATATTTTCCTACAAAAACCTTGTACCAGAAGCAAGAAATGAAAAAACTTTCAGAGACAGTGAGAGTTAGAAAGGAAAAGAGCAATGGGACAAAGCCTGGATTACATTTTCCTCAGGCTGTTTCTTTACCCCGCTGCATTTCATGTAGCTCCAAACTGGCTCAGATCCTCCCTGCTTTGAGATAATGAACTAGCGTAGGAACTCAGCTGCTGAGTCATTCCACTTCAGCAAGAAAGAATGAGAAGAAAAGGTGTGGTGATAAAGTCAGTATAAGAAAAGTTATGGAAAGCCACAGATGTACGTTTCCGATGGCTCTATAGTCCAGTTGAGTATGTAGAGTTTCGAAGTCATTCTGGTCTGGGAAACATATCTGTTCTGCTTCTCTGCAGCTACACTGTAAAAAGAGTTTAACTGTGCAGCTTTCCAAATGAGGAAGATACGGCCCCTAAGCACAGACACGTACAGTCCTCCAAAGGCATAAATGTGGAATTTCCCAGTACGTGAAGTGCTGAAGGAGAATATGGGAAGCAAATTAAGTTTTCCAAAGGAATCCCAACACATCGCTTCTTTAATAGCAATAAAAGGCTGACATACTGATGCTCTACCACTTGGCTCAACACTTTTTGTCTACTGTTCAGAAACATAAATACTGACATGATGCTCTGCCTCGTTGATTGTTGCCTTTCTCTATACATGCAGCTCTATTTCTTTATTAGTCTTTGAGGAACAAGTGTTTAGTAGTCCTTGTGGCATAGTTTACACTCCAATATAGAGACAGGATTAAAATTCACTAATCCCAGTATCTTTAGGAGAGTGTAGGTAAATAGCACTTTCAGAAATAGAAACCCGTCTTGGGTATTTTAACTGAGATTGCTTGAGCCAGTTTTTCAGACATTCTCTGACATTGCAGCCATTAGTAAAGTATAAGCAATGCAGAAACACCTTTCTCTGCACTTTACTGTACTCATTCCCATTTGTCTTAAGTAAATAGCAACATCTCCAGGATACTGAAAAAATAATGCCTTTTCAAAACAGAAGAAAAATTATGACCGTAATAATTAGGAAAATAACTCAGTTTCAGCTGAAACCTCTAATTCAGTTCAGATCTGCTCAGTTTGCGGATTTGTTGCAAAATAGTAAAGGAAACCAACTGCCTAATGACTGCTAAAGAGGAAACAGCAGCAATTTGAATGTGAAATCAGATGCAAGTGTGGTCTTCAGAAGTTGGCTGATGACATTAACACTCCTAGAGTGTTAAGTTGTTAACTTTGAGCTATTTTGGCCAATTTCCAGTAATTAATATAAGCCTTTATACTCACATGCTATGTACTATCACTGAAAATTCTATTTCCCTGCTTGGCATTTGCTCATCTACTTGATCAAAGATGCAATTTGTGACACTGACTTCAAAGTAGAAATTCTTTATTTGTTGAAAACACCATTACTCTTTTCAGCCTTTCCAATGTCATATTATCAATTTTAATAATTTTATTAAGTCAATTATCAGGTTTAATGAATTTTTTATTTGGAAGCACAAACTTCAACCACTAAGGGCTGATTAAATCCAATGCAGCAATCCAGACAGATGTTTATTATAACTGTAGTGGAAGGGAGGCTTTGAAAAAATCGACTACATACATTTTCTTTGAGAATGCAGTCACTTTCTGCATAACACACTTTAACATAAAAAGCTAAGTTCTAGCTCTTACGTATGTAAAAGACACGTTCTGTTCACATTTGGAAGATAAAAGATGCAATTTGGTGTGCTTGGGTCTGTTGGTTGAAAAAATCAATTGTATCTGCTGCGGCTCAGAGTTTCTGTAAGTCTTAGTAGAATAAAAGCTGCCCAGAGTGCTGCCATTTCTGTGGGCAACTGTGATCCACTGGACTTGATAACATTCAAGTGTATTTCATATTGCTTTTGCTTGAGGGTAAGAAAATCCACCTTCCAGCAGTAAGAGAAATCTACACCAACTATTCATAAAGATCATGTATGACAAAGGGGAGACAGGGAGAACCATGTGTCCTATTCTCTCAAAGCAGCCAAAAAGCAAAATGATCAATTGTCTTGAACAAGAAGGGCATCAGTTGTTACACGTTAACAGCTACCTGGTACAAACTTGTACGTTGTGGGTGGCTCGCAGTATTAACAAGATCCATGTGTAGGTGTAGGAATGGATAGAAAAGTAAGGAAGAAATACCTAAGGGAGAAATACAGGAATGGATCCTGAAGGCAATTCAGAATTCAGAAAAAGTAACAAAACAAAGGTACACTGATCAGCTATGGAAAAGAAAAACAATAGCATGGGAAGGGGGAAGACAGCAAAAAGCATTGTGGGAAATCCAGTCAGTAAACAGTGCAGATCTTAAAAAAGTCACCTGAGTCATCAAGCCTGCTGACTATTTTTTGACATTTCCCCCAATTGCATCAGCTTCAGCAGCAATATTGCCTTTAAAAGATTATTAGAAAGCAAGTAACATGATCTGCTGAAATAGATATGTTGAAGGGAACCAAATGGCAAAAGGGTTTTCCATTTAAAAATCTTTCTGAGAAGTCTCAGTTAGCTATTGATACCAAGATGTTACACAATAGTAATCTCTGAAACTCTTATTTAGACTAGATTCTTGAAAAGATTTAGAAAATAATAGCCAGTTCAGAAAGATCTTTTTTTCTTTTAAATGCCAAAATTCTGTTGTTTTTCTCACAGCTCCACAGTCCACAAAACCACATTACAACAAGATGAAATAAGAGCCATGAGAAACAGGAGTTTAAAAAGGAAGCACTTGGAACCAAAATGTGTATTAGCTTAAGAGCCTCTTAGGCTGCCAAGATCCTCTTCCGTAAGGTCTGACTAAACAGATTCTGTCCTCTTCATGCTGGAGGCTGCACCCATCCAGAGGTTCTGGAGCTGCAAACTTCTGCTTTGTACTTTGTTTTACACCTGATATACTGACAAAAGCCAGAACGTTTTTGATGTGTCACATCATTGGATGTATAAACGCGTATATCTTCTACTGAGCGAGTGAATTATCTGGATATTCCTCAGTCAAAGGTATTATGGCAGTTTAATGCTTCATTTAAAATGTAGAGTACATTCTCAAGTGTCAGTAGTAGCTGAAGTCTGACAGAAGGGCATTTCAGCTACAGAGCTTAGGGAAACAACTGGTGTTAAACCTGTCTGACATCTCTGAGAAAAATCCCTCCTGTTACAGTCTGAGTAATAATGCCAGGATGCTTTATTGCACTTTTCATCAGTAGGTCACAAAACACTTCGGAAAGGTGGCAAACATCATTACAGATACTTCACAAATACACTGATACTCTTGTACTCCTAGACTCGAAGAAAGGAACTGAGAGAGCATACAAATCTTATGTTTGTAGCATCTAGTAGCGATTCCACGGATTTATTGAATATATTTCATTTATTTCAGCTGGACACCCCCCCCCAATAATAGCACATCTCTCTCTGTTTATTTTATATTCTGTGAGTATTTCATTTGGCCAGTACATCAAGGAAAAGACAGCTCAATGAATTACAGGGAAGCAAGGAGTAACTAGTACTATGCAAAACATTACAGAAAGGCAAGGAGGAAAAAGGATTCCTGGAATCTCTCATTTTCTTGATTATAAGTGAGAGACATGGCCAGAAATATTTGCAATGTATCAGACTTTTTTCAAAAAATAAGACCCGGGTACAAGACTATCCTTAAGGAGAAATCTACTATCTGAAAAGAAGAAAAGATAAAACAGCTAATTAATACAAATGGATAAAGCACCCACTAGATGAAGAACAGAGACAGTCTCCTGAAACTGCAATTCAGATTAACATTTGAAAAGATCTTCAATACCTAGGAGGCCCACATAAAGTAAACAGTGTCCATAGCCTGAAAATATTTTCAAATTCCTTTGAAAATTCCTTCCTTTATTCTTCAGGCAAATCTAACAACATATAATGGGCTGGTAGATACTGTCAGAATTTGCTTTGCTTGTGTCCATCAGAGGCCATCATTTATTTTGCCAAAAAATAAAGGATTGCAATGCCTGAGGTTTACCTTAAGTTGCTGAGATTTCTCCAATTAAATCACCCACTGACAGAAGCAATTTCATTTGGTTTCTTTTTAATTCTGTCAGAAGCTAGAAAGATAACAAGATACTGTCTGCAACAACATAAATCACGTGGAAAGCCATCAATCAGAAAACCAAGGCAAAAAAATCCAGCACACAAAACAACAGACTTAGCTATGATGACAAAAACCAAAAACTATTCTTCATTAGCAACTATTCTTCACTGTAACGTTCAAATTTTGCATCATTTTAGGACTTTCTTCAGAGCAAGACAAGGATTGCAAAAATGGAAGACATTCCTGCCCACATGAAACTGACATACAAAATATTCTTCAGAATACTAATTTATAAGCTGCTTATTTCGCCTTGAA
This sequence comes from Phoebastria nigripes, assembly GCA_035582835.1. Taxonomy (NCBI): domain Eukaryota; kingdom Metazoa; phylum Chordata; class Aves; order Procellariiformes; family Diomedeidae; genus Phoebastria; species Phoebastria nigripes. The sequence goes on along the minus strand of JAYKAV010000922.1, from coordinate 945,396 downwards.
ACATAATGAAATAAAATTAAAATTCAGAGCTACTTTTGCAATTTCTCTTAAAGCAAGAACAAGCATAGGCACATTTGTGTGTTTCCTTTGTCTCTTTTTAATCCGATTGCATTTTTATGTTAAAAAACATAGATTACAGGTACAGATCTATGATATATGCTTATCTGCTGTTACAGTAAGAGATAAGAGAAAAGCAGTACATGATTAAACATGTAACAAGTGTTGTATCTTAATGAAGCAACCTACTGAATATTCAGTGGAATCCACTAATGGATACAGACTGCTGTATGGGGCTTTGCCAAGAATGGCATATTAAAAAGGAGAGGGGAAAAAAAAGACAAAAAAACCCCAAACAACCCCAAAACACAAAAGCTAGGAAACTACCAGGGCAGAGATCAGAAGTATTATTAAAAGATCATTGCTACTGGGCTGAGCCACCCTGGGGCTAAAAAATGCTTCACGCAGATTAGCTGTACTTATGAAATGTAGTCAATGTAAGCAAAGAAAAGGATGCAAGATTAAATTTTAGATGGCTTGCTAATATATCCATGCATACATTAATATGTCCTCTATATAACCCCAATTAATTTTGTTACTGCAAGAGAAAACTTCAGACTTCTGTTCCTGACACATAACAAAGCATCAGCCTCTCACAGTCCTCCATGGCTCTTAAGAGCCTCTGATATGCGACATCTTTGCTCTGAAGAACAGCTTGTGCTATGGCACAGCCTCAACTGTTTGTCACTCCTGAACAACAGAAATTAAAACAAATTCAGCCTTATCTTGTTCTCTTCCCTATCTGAACTTCACCTTTAACATAGGGTTGTTCCCCAGTAAGAGGAATTAAGGATGTTCAGCAGCTCTGGAAAAATAAATGGGGTTTCTTATCACGGTTAGATGAGCCCCCCAAAAGCACTAGGAACTATATTTACTCAGGAGCATCAGGCATGGTAATGCTGAAAGCTGCAGCAACCAGCTTTTTCTGTGTAAATCTGGTTCCCTGGTAGCTAGAGGTATTTACAATTACACGAGCAGAGGACTTCCCTGCAATTGCTCATTTAAAACAGCTACACAGGCCTGTTGAGTGTATTTTCTAATGTTGTTTTGCAGCTCTGTGCAGCAACATCTCGAGTTAATCTACAGCTCATGTGATCCACTGCAATATCATGAGAGTCTTGGAGTTTGCTATTTTCACAGTATCTGTGACCAGTGCATGACTTAGTATTTTATACAGAATTCAATAGTAAAAAAATAGTCCCAAAACTTTTCAAATTGAGAAATGGAACTGTTGCATCTGAAAAAAAATTGATATAGAATGTTTTGACTTTATTTATCCAAATTGTCTTTAGAACTCAATTGTTATTGAAATCAATGTTAATTCATGAAATAAATAGCTCTTACCTAATCTACATTTTTAGTCACAAAAAATTACTCTATATGACAGTTTCCAGGAAGCTCAGGCTAAGACATTTTTCACAGATTAATTAATCATTTGGGCTCATCCTCAGAGCCTCTTTCCCCATCTTCGTTAATTTGTCAGAGAAGCACGGCAACCACTGTAGTGAGGTCTGACTTACACTTGGACAAGGAAGGCTTCGGAGATGACAAAAAAGCTGTTTCATTAAAGACAGCAAAGGGGGTGTGCCAGATTCCAGGAGCCTTCCCAGGAATGACCTTCCTGCACCCAGGTGGATAAAAAGAAGGATGATAGGAGTGCAAAGGACACTTTACACACTCACCAGAAGATGGAAGTTGGGAAAGAGAGAGATCTAGCTTGGAGCAGAAACAAAACATCTTTTCCCCACTAGATACAGAGAATCTCAAGTAATGGGTGAGATAGGGGCTTTTGCCATCATCAAAGAAAAAGAACAAATGGAATCAATGTGCTGTGGTGATGGGAGAAGCAAATCTCCTTCTTCTGAAAAGCAATTTGCACAAATGTCAATTCATGTATAACCTTATGTATTGGGTTCGCATGGCAAGGTTTTGGTAGTGGGGGGGCTATAGGGGTGGCTTCTGTGAGAAGCTGCTAGAAGCTTCCCACATGTCCAATAGAGCCAACGCCAGCCGGCTCCAAGATGGACCCACCGCTGGCCAAGGCCAAGGCCATCAGCGATGGTGGTAGCGCCTCTGGGATAACATATTTAAGAAGGGGGGAAAACCCCTGTGCAACAGCAGCTGGGAGAGAGGAGTGAGAATATGTGAGGGAAACAACTCTGCAGACACCAAGGTCAGTGAAGAAGGAGGGGGAGGAGGTGCTCCAGGCGCTGGAGCAGAGATTCCCCTGCAGCCTGTGGTGAAGACCATGGTGAGGCAGGCTGTCCTCCTGCAGCCCATGGAGGTCCATGGTGGAGCAGATACCCACCTGCAGCCTGCGGAGGACGCCACGCCGGGGCAGGTGGATGCCTGAAGGAGGCTATGGGAAGCCTGCACTGGAGCAGGCTCCTGGCAGGACCTGTGGACCCATGGAGAGAGGAGCCCGCACTGGATCAGGCTCCTGGCAGGACTTGTGACCCCGTGGGGGACCCACGCTGGAGCAGTCTGTTCCTGAAGGACTGCACCCTGTGGAAGGGACCCATGCTGGAGCAGTTTGTGAAGAACTGCAGCCCGTGGGAAGGACCCACTTTGGCGAAGTTCGTGGAGGACTGTCTCCCATGGGAGGGACCCCATGCTGGAGCCAGGGAAGAGTGTGAGGAGTCCTCCCCCTGAGGAGGAAGGAGCAGCAGAGACAACGTGTGATGAACTGACTGCAACCCCCATTCCCCGTCCCCCTGTGCCACTGGCAGGGGAGGAGGTAGAGAAGATCGGGAGTGAAGTTGAGCCTGGAAGAAGGGAGGGGTGGGGGGAAGGTGTTTTAAGATTTGGTTTTTTATTTCTCATTACCCTACTCTGATTTGATTGGTAGTAAATTAAAATAATTTTCCCCAAGTCGAGTCTGTTTTGCCCGTGATGCTAATTGGTGAATAATCTCTCCCTGTCCTCATCTTGACCCACAAGCTTTTTGTTATATTTTTTCTCTCCCCTGTCCAGCTGAGGAGGGGAGTGACAGGGCGGCTTGGTGGGACCCTGGCATCCAGCCAGGGTCAACCCACCACACCTTAACTTTGGAGACCGTTAAACAAATGAATTGCCCATTTGCTTCACGTAGAGATGTTTTTTCCATCTCTCCACTGGAAAGTCATTCCATCAGTCCTGACTTTCTATAAGCTGTCAGCAACCCTGCTGAGCTGCAGGACAACACCCTGGGACAGAAAAAAAAAGAGGGAATATCCAGAGCGGTTCCTTCCCTTCTATAAAGTGAGGCCATCAAAGAGGAGCCAACTGAAGAGGTTTCTGAACTTCCTTGTTTAAAAATATCCTAGGCTAAGATAATAACAGTAATTTACCTGGCTGCTTGTTTTTGCTCAATTGCAATTGATGCTTACACTCAAACCTTGCATTAAATTAAGAAATGGAGATAGTAGTTGGAATAGCCTGACATGTAAAATGTTCAGGCAACCAAGGAGAGGTATGATCCTTACATGGATTTTTACTTTTAAGCTTATCTAAAGAAAGTGGAATATACCTAAAACAAAAACAAATCTAACATCACAATAATACTAATAAGGTTCATTTAGAAGGCAGAATTATCGTTCTTTTAATGAACACTGATGAGCTCTATTCCTAGGAGGAAGGGAAAGAGAGGTGCATTTAATTTAGAGACAGAACTTGCATGTCTGAATTTCAGGTTCGGTTGTGTTGTATTCAGATTTCCCAACACACCAGGGATTCAGAAGGCACCTAATTTCTAACAGGGCCTTTTTACTGAATTAGCACTTTCTAAGGCATGTAAGAAAAACCTCCATAGCATGTCACTGAAGCGTTATAGCGGCAGATCAAAGGATTCTGAGCTTACTGCACCATCTAGTGTCAAGCGAGGGAAAGTGCAAGAACATTATTTTAAACTATCTTCATTACATTACCTACTTTTCCCTTTAACAGATCATCACCTCCATAAGTTGCAAAGAACATTTGTCATCTTAATATGGCAACTCTCTCTTTCACAAAACTTCTTGAATGTTAACATTTTCTCCAATGTTAATACAGCCACATAGCTGAAAACTTCCTTTAAAACTTCGGTGTTTGACATTCAAAGTTGCTGAAGCTGTTGCAAATTTTATCTTCTCCACACTAATAAGTAGATCAACCTTCAACAGAAGTTTGCAGCTTTCTAAAATTAAGCTTTTTCCAGAACTGAGTTGAGTGTATGGGAAATGCTACAGGAAGAAAAGTAATAGAAAAGTGGAAAAGCAAAGTTTATGCAAGAATTCTGAAGTTACAGAAGTAAAAATCACAGTGAAAAGAAGGTCTAGTTTTCAGCACAACTGTTCTCGCTCATTATTATCTTCTGAAAAGAAGTGATCTGACTAGCCACACTAGATTTTAGGTACTTGAAAGCTAACAAGACATGTCAATATCAGAAAAACTATTCACATTCCTAAACAGTATTTATCATAATCAGTATCTGAGTGTCTCAAAGAGATTTTCAGAATGGCTGAGGACCAGATTTCTGATTATTCAGCACACAAAACTAGTGTAAGGTCATTAAAGAAAATTCTCTTTATAAAAAACTTCTGAAGTAACCAATAGTGACAAGCTCCACTAGGATATTTCTGGACTACATCAAACCACATAATCTGGAATATGAAATTACAGCCAAGTTCTTTAACAATTTGTACACAGCAACTTGATATCAAATTTAAGATGCATCTGTTCTATGCAACACAGTACCATGTCAGGCATTTTGAATCACACATGTCTTCAAAAAGATGGGCTGAATCCTTCCATCCTGAGGGTTAGAAAGTCTTTCAAGAATCCTTGGAATGTTTTACTTAGAAATGTACACAGGGATATAGACAGGCCCATGGTTTCTCTGCCTGAACTTCAACCATCCACAAAACTTGTAACTGTAATGATGTACGTCTGTGCTCAAGCTGGCTTATGGATGCACACTGAGATGTTCATGGGAACCTTGGGAGCACAGGCAGGGTGATGGTAGCAAGCAGTCTACCTGTACTGACAAGGTATAACACTTGTGGCTTCCGGAGATGACTGCGGGTACTGGTCAGCTGTGGTGGCTGGAACCAGCCGCCCTGAAGGGTAGTTTTCTGATTGCATGGTCTTTGCAGATTTCTTTCCAAATGAACACAAACGTATGGAAACAAGCAATTCTTTCCTCTGCCAAACAATTAGGAAAAGTGATGTGATTAAGATGGATATGTGGCTTGGCCTTGGGACAACACTTTGGTTCCAAAGCATCTTAACTAGATTACTTTTATGCTCAAACATTTTTCTTTTATGATACTATTTCAAAGATAAAAATATTGGGCAAATCATCCTGTCATCAGGGCATTTTGCAGCCACTAAACACAAAAGACTGCCTCAAAAATTCTTTGAGAGGTGCACCCTGGTGCTACAGACCCCACAGTGAAATTCAGGCAGCGAAATGCAGTCAGGCAGTGACTTAACCCCAGTCAGCCAGACAGCCACCCCCTGCTCACGCAACCTGCTTGCTGGCTGGGTGGCTGCTCAGAGAGACAGTCCTAGTGACACAGGAGGTGATGTGATCCCTCTCTTGGTACAAGCAAAAACGTGACTTCCATTTACACACATTTTCCCTTTGCACCAAATGCTCTGACCTGTATTCAGAAAACTGGGGCAGAACGAGTCAACCTTTCCAGTGCAAACAGCTCTCGGTGGAGTTTCCTGACAGCTTTATCCCACTGCAATTGCCAGTGTCTAATCACTCCTAAGATTAGAGTTGACAGGCTCTATTTGGACCCCAGCATTTTTTATATATCCTCAGAACAGGATTCCAGCAGTTCCACCTCTCATGCAAGGCAATGAAATATTTAAATTGCAGGCACACTTATCCAGCAAATCTTTGAAAAACAGTATTTTACATTTCCCTATGAAGGCATGCTATGGGTTGAGAGGTCTCAGATTTAGCCTCAGATTTAGCCATTATTCAGTGCAACCATGTTTACACAATACTACTGAGAAGAGCACGGAATACTTAATGATATCAGACTATAGGATGGAAAGTCTATAATTCAAGACAACAACCAATTCTGACTGGATTTTGGAGAGTTTGGAATGCTATTTCTCAACTATGTGTAAATCACCATAACAAAAAGCTTCTGAACAGGGATTTCAGTCAATTCCCAGAAACAAAAGTGAATCCAAAGCAGGTATTTCAGATAGGAAGGGTACCACAGTGCCACGAGCTCTAGCAGAAGGTTTACTCCAGCCTCCTGAGTTAATTCTCTACTGAAGGTTAAAAGACAGGACATAGACGACAGGGGAAAGAAAGCAGGTACTTCAAAGCCATCTGAAGAGACAAATTACTAAATTTAGATTAAGTGGCAGGCATGAGACACTATTAAGTGGCAGGCATGAGACACTGTGAATCTGAAGCGAAGAAGGGAAAGGGACAGTCAAAGACAGAAGTCCTCAGGCTGAGGAGAGAACTTGCAGAAGACACTGATTTCCAAGAGGAAATACTATATAGCTCCTCTCCTCCCATCACTTCAGAAAACAGCAGCAGAAAACAACTTTCTCCTGTCACAAGAGCAAATTAGACTGGGAGCTGTTTTAAGGCAACTGTAGATGTCTGGGGATACCCTTCACCTCACTTCACAATAAGCTTTTTATCATCATTGCTACATTATCAGCTTGGATCATGCTGCCTTACTTGAAAGTCTCCATCTGTGAAGCAAGATATCTCTTTTTGACTTCATGAATAAGCAGCACTACTATAATCTTAATATTCAAGGAGCCTTAGAGGACCAGGGTTGTTTCCCTTCTGGGCAAGAAATTGCTTTGTCTGTGATTGTCCCCTGACATTACACAGAGGCCACGTGGAGGTAATCCCTTCCAAATAACTAAGTTGATCTACTTCAGCATAAGAAGATATATCACTGCTTGATACTGTTGGCTTCTGCAGTAGAAATTAGGTAAGCAACCTGGAAAGCTGCTAAAACATGAAAAGACAAACAACATACAAACTACACACCGGAACAGCATGAGCAGAGGACAGAGATTAATTCATGTGGCTATTCCATGAAGGCTCAATGAACACCAGCTGCATTCACATCGATCTTTAATAATAAACATTTCCTTTCACTTGTAACCGCACTGTAATCACTCTGCTAGGCAAGCGATGCTCATTTCACAGGCTTTGAGCACCAGAAGGAGCAAAGCCCATCTGCCTTGTTTGCTGCTTAGTTAATTGCCTGAATAAAACCATTACCCACAACATCACCACCTCTAGTAAAAAACATTCTTCTTTTTTTCCCCTTCCCAGGCCTAGTAGAAAATAAAAATAGGAAAACCATCATGCTCATCACTCCATCCATGCTCCTTTCATTAGAGAAGTTTTAGGAACATCTTCAAACTATTGCAGTCTTATTAAAGAGCAAATGTAATTTTCAGAAATGGATTTCTTTTTGGTTAATATGCAGGTTCACCATGAAGACAAACACTTTTTGCCCAGCCAGATATATCAGAGGACACCAGACACACATACAGAAAAACCTCCTGTATTTCATAAATAGTTGCCTTAGATAAGAGAGAGATGTCTCTACATCACTCTGAATTGCAACAAAACCCACAGAAAACAGCACGTGCTTGAGTAGTAAGGATCTGAATACTGGCAAATGAGCTCCCTTTTCAGGCATAACTTATGACTTTGATGTAGCTTTTTGAGAGATGCAAAAGCCAGGACTCCATCAGATGGTTACATTTACAGTATTTTTCTCAATTTCTGAACAAGGACAATCAGGAAGGGAAGTCTGCCATTCCAAAATCACGGTGATATTGAGGCCGAGAACCTGCATTATTCCTTTCTCAATGTACAGGAAAAAAGGCTCATTTGCCAGGAATGATTTTTGCTTGAGCAAAAATCTCACTCAAAGCAAAAAGCTCACATCCCAACACAAAACTTTGCCAACTAAACCATCACCTGTTACACTACAGCGAGCCTTAAAAACTCAACACAGAACAATCAATCTTCACTGATACCTTTCAAAAAGCAGCTTGTCTGTTTGTACGACAAAATAAGTTTCCCAAGCGCTTCATGCTACATGTTTTCTCGTATTTGAGGACCAAAGCCACAGTGAATATCGATCCTACCTTCAAAGGAGAAATGTGCGACTGTAAGACATATCCATGGACGTTCTCTATTTGAGACAAGTTCTTCTCTGACACGTGAACAAGCTCTGGGCCTCTCACTTCGTGGGTTAATCGAGGCAAAGTATGATCATGTGGAGCGTCCTCATCTTGATAACGATATTTCTAGAGAAAAAAGATAGCGAGGAAGAACAAATAAGCTTTGAGGAGGCAATGCACATGTATTAATATAAATATGGGATAACAGATAAAGTATCAGACATTAGACAATATAGCCCTTGGATTTCCTAATCTGTTCTGGAGAGAATACCTCATTCTTTTTTTAACATTTCATCAAAGAGAGAAAATGTGGTATATCACACCGATACACAAAACTTTCACCATCAGATAGACATCTGAGATGATATACTGGCAAGGGTTGATAACGAAAAAAAAAAGACATGTTGACTGGCTGAGCTGTAGTGTCAGTTCACATTTCACATCCCCACGTTAATAACTGCACTTCATGCCTTTCTCCGCAAAATATTTGAGTCATTTTCCAATTAGCACCATGTACTCTGATGCTGGAGAGCGCACATGCACTTCCACAGAGCCACAGTCAGGCAGAAAATTACTCTCCAGTAAAGTTTTCTCCTTACCCTGAACGCTAATTAGAGTGTGAGGTGTTATAACTCCCCGCTCCACCGAGAGGCAACATAAGAAACAGGAGGTAAGCAGCTTGTCCAAGATCCAAAACGAAGCTTGTAACAACAGGAATATAACCCTAAAAATTAAATTAAATGACCAGATCTGTCCTTTAGCTAGAATCCTTTTTAAAAAAGGCACCATCCACTTGGCTGATGGGCCCAGCTGTGTCTTGTGGTGGGGCCACTGGAGCCAGCTGGAACYGGCTGGAACCGGCTGGAACCGGCTGTGTTCAGCACGGGGCAGCTCCGACCTCTCTTCACAGAGGTGCCTGCAGTCCCCCGCTGCCAAAGCCTTGCCTTTTGTATGTGACACACATACACACTGCTGTTTTGAGGGAGAAGACTACTGAACGGGTCCCGTGGGGGGTACGAATTCACATGGCGTTACGCGGTGGTGGGGGATGTTGAGACGTTACAGCAGGGAGCAGGAGGAGGAGAGCGGAGTGTAAATCAGAAGAGGAGTTCATCGGTCTTTGGCAATAAGAGAGGGGCAGGTAGTGCCATTGTAAATGCCGTTTTCACCTGTCAGGTATATGCTAAAATATTTGAATGAGCAAAATCAAAAGACTAAAGAAAAGACAAAATCAAAGACTAAGACTTATTTGGATGGCCATATAAGAAAAATAAGAAGTCTTAAGTTCAGGTGCGCTCACAAGGACATTGCGAAGCAGACCTCTCCGCTGCACCTGCATTTCACTTTGACCGCCCAGCTCTGGGGTGTTACTTCATTTACTCATCCCTCCAAAGGAAACCATCCCAGTTTATTCCTGCCCTCACTCTCATATATGGAAATGTTTCAGCAGTTGCCAATTATTTTCAGAATACACATGTGACATGATTTATTCTCCTTTTCCTTTCTGGGATATGCCTGCAACCCTTCACATATTCACTTTTCAGATAATGTAATAAATGAATATATAAAATGACTGGCACCAGACAAGCATTATTTGGGCAAGAAGCCACCAGTCTAATAGATGGTACTCCAACCAATGTCACATTTAAGGCTTGGCACACAGATCATTTAAGCCCCAAGCAATCAATTATTTTTTGAATCCAGTGAGTACTCTTTCAAAAAAGACGACTACTCAGAGACACCCTCTCTGAAGTGAGTCATTTGCTAAAACGTGATTAGGAGAAATAACCGCAGAATACCAGAATCATCTCATGTCCCTGGGAAATGGTAAAATGAAAATGTCCAGCGAGAGCTTTCCAAAGAGACAAGACAGCAGTGGCAGAAGCCATAAGAAGCTTTGTCATAGAATCATAGAATCATTTAGGTTGGAAAGGACCTTTAAGATCATAGAGTCTAACTGTTAGTCTAACACTGCCAAGTCCACCACTAAACCATGTCCCTAAGCACCACATCTACACATCTTTTAAATACCTCCAGGGATGGTGACTCCACCACTTCCCTGGGCAGCCTGTTCCAGTGCTTGACAACTCTTTCGGGGAAGACATTTTTCCTAATGTCCAATCTAAACCTCCCCTGGCGCAACTTGAGGCCATTTCCTCTCATCCTATTGCTTGTTACTTGGGAGAAGAGACTGACCCCCACCTCGCTACAACCTCCTTTCAGGGAGTTGTAAAGAGCGATGAGGTCTCCCCTCAGCCTCCTTTTCTCCAGGCTAAACAACCCCAGTTCCCTCAGCCGCTCTTCATCAGACTTGTGCTCCAGACCCTTCACCAGCTTCGTTGCCCTCCTCTGGACACGCTCCAGCACCTCAATGTCCTTCTTGTAGTGAGGGGCCCAAAACTGAACACAGTATTCGAGGTGCGGCCTCACCAGTGCCGAGTACAGGGGGACGATCACTTCCCTCGTCCTGCTGGCCACACTATTTCTGATACAAATATTTTACTATATATATATATATAAACTATTCTGTCCAGATGATTCGTGCAGCTTTACAGCGCACGAAGCAGTGTAAGGTGGCATTAAAGAGAGAACATCTCTCTGACCATCAGTAAGTCCTTTCCCCATCACTGCACTGCAGTGTAGCTGTTGCATACATGAGAGCCAAGGCCCGGAGGAAATTGCTTCTCCCTGAGCCCTGTGCTCCTGAAAAGCAGAACACTTGCATGGATCTCCACTGGTAGACTTTCCCATGAAAACCTATGCTTTATAATTAAAATTGATCATTTTATCTGATAACTGCACATTCCCGTGACAAATTAAATAATATTCACGTTCATATGCCATAAACTGGAAAGTTTACAGAACAGATTTCCACTTTTCCATTTGCCTTTATCTCCCTCCCACCCCAAGCCCAGCCTTCTCATTTTTCACGAAGTAGGAGCCTAGAGCATTTCTGGGTCAATCCTGTTATGTGTTTGCCTCATGTTCTTAGCACCAAACTCATTGATTTTCATACATCTTTCCTCCCACAGCATCTCTTCACTGAAATGCTTTCAGCTGTGAACCAAAACAGCTTGACACAGCAAAAAGCCAGTGCTAAGGCTGAAAATACCAAACCAGAATTAAGACTCTCCTGCAGAAACGCCTCATTCATCTCYATCACTCTGTCCTGATGGGGTCCTGCAAATGTCCTTGAAATTACCCCATTCCCTAGAAACCAGAGCTTTCTCTAAGGGTTAATTCAAATTTCTGGAGGGAAAAGCATGATTGCACGGAAATGCTACTCTTCATTTGACAAAAGAACAGGTGGATGTCTTATGATAATTAAATTACAAATCAGTGCCTGCTGCTGACAGGGTATTGTATGCTGCCAACTAGCATCAGATATTTAAAATCCTCTGTAATTACCTATAATGGGGGAGTGGAGTGCGCTGCTGTGAATTTTTAATATGAACGTGCCTTTTTATAAGAGAGCATTCTCTCTACAATGTGAGATTATTACAGCATCACTGTTCCTTGCATCGTACTGTCTAAAGGAACATTTCTAAGGCTGTGTTTGCCAAAGAGTTGTCAGCTGACTGAAGATATGAATCCAGCAGAAGGTAATGGTCAAAAGCCTTAAATTTCAACAAAGCCAGCTCTAAAGCAAAAAAAAAAAAAAAAGGTAAACAAAAAAGTGGGAAGTACAATACAAGTTACAATAGCCAGACTACTGCACTGGCATGGAAATATAGATGTTCTTACAACCTACCTTTGACGGATTGTCAGTGAATTAAGATAGTTGTGAATTTGTCATTCGATTTTGGGCCAAAAAGAACTGGTTTTTACAAAAGTCCTCAGTATTTTTTTGCAGTAACCATCAGTTTGCTTTACAGAAAATGCGAACAGAACATTTCATTTTAGATCAGCTCAAATTGACCTGTGTCCTAAGCTGTTGAATGTGGTCCTACTGGAGTTGCCATTCAAAAGCATATGTCCCTGTTCTTCTCTACATGGCTCTTTGGCTGGACCACACTCCAATACCTCACACATTACTTCTGCTTGCGATAGGAGGGCCGCAAAAGGAGGGAGCAAAGTGTGTTACAGGAGTCATGAGGCTCTACAACATCCTGTGAAATAAGAGTAGCCAGTGAATCCTGGTCTAAAGAGGATCTCGACCTACAAGAAGACACCCTGACATGTGCAAGAGACACAGAGGCAAAAAAGTGATGTTGCTTTTCACTCAGCTGAAGCTTTATGGTAAATAAAGCTGATAGATATTAATGGTGGAAAAAAGGTACCACAACATACTGTGAGATGGTAATCCATTCATGAGTGGATCCTCCTCCCAATCTCTCTTCAAAGCCAGTCTGTTAAAAATACTCTGGCTAGCATAATATGTTTTGTCAAAAGAAACAATAGCAATACTACTCGTTTTAGCTCATTAACATTAGGATTTCAAGTCTCGAATACTATTTCTCTTTTACGGTCCTCCTCAGGAGGGGCCAGACTTCTGCACCTTAGAAGCTGTGGGTCTTCATATAACCAATATAACTTAGAGACCACAGGGAAAGGAATTTCTGCAGAAAATTTCCTACATGAGGCAATGACCTCTTGCAGATCCAGTTGTCCCATTGCAATCTGGGGATAGACAAGGTATGCAGTTGGGTCCCAATGCTACCTGCTTCTTATCCCTCGCTCACTTGCCTTTTCCCTCAATCCAGGAGTTGAGCTGCTTTGCAACTCCCATGCAGATTAACCCCACTGCTAGTCATCTGCTGCAACCTTGACATGGGAACTACCTTTGAACAGGTTGAGCGTCACCCCCCCTTCTGCATGACATTAGGTCCAGAATTCAATACACTGGGTTTGTTCACAGTTTTAGCAACAGGCAAAAACTAAAACCATAATGTACTTGGTCCATTTAGACAAAAATTTAATCTGCAAAGTCCCATTAAAAAAATGTTAGTGCCACCTTGTCTCACTTTTGTGCTCAGTTTTTTCAGTGGTCTTCAATGTGTTGAATTTTACTGGCACCGCTCTCCAAAGGCAGCAAATTTCAATGTCATACAGATGAGTATCTTGAGAAAACAAACTTTACAATTTGCACACACAAGTCCTTGGGCATTCATCCAATCATGAGTAGAAATAATGTTACTCATCCAACTGATTGCAAATGAGCAACACAGCTTGAATTCTGAATATTTGCAATCAATCTATAGAGTAAAAAGAGAAAAAAATACTCTTCTCATTATATAAAATGGGAGAAATCACAATCTGCTTGCCAAGACTGTGGAAGTAGATTAAGAAGCTTAAATCATTGAATAATTATACTTATTGTGAATGACTTGCTCTTTTGCTTATCAAGTAGATTTCTTACAAGCTTGTCACTATATCACAGCAATACCTTTCATCCAAGAAGCCCAAAGAGCTTTAGAAGTGGTAGTCAAGACTGATAACATCCTGTTGAAAAAAAGTATGTGCATCATCTAAAGGTGGGTAAAATTAGGCACAGAAATGCAACAACTTGCTCAAGGTCACAAAGAGAATCAATTAATCAAGCAGTGGTAGAACTTAGGAGATTTTTCCAGTCTGCTCTTCTAAGCCCAAGACCTAGTGCAACTACACTGACTTTAATAGTAATAATAATAATTATTATTTAAAAGTAAGTTTGTAGGTTAGCTGCTGCCATTGTAATTTATTTTTAATTTTTTGTTTGKTTTTTTTTTCCCCACAAATGTTCCAGGAGACAGCAGACTTTCTAAGGTCAGGAATTAGGTTTTTCTCTGTGTCAGTGTAATAGCTAGCAGTGCTTTGTGTAATTTATATTGTGCTATCTCTGAGAAACACATAGTGATTTTTAGAAGACAAGACGTTTCCTGTAAGAACCAAATTGTTTCACAGAAGGAACACTATCAGCACTGAATACTGAGAATTTGCATAGCTTTTCCATTCAGTACAAGAAGTAGTTCCTTTTTTTTCAGGTGGGAAGAAAAAAAGCAGATATATGATTTCTTCTTTCAGTTTACAGAAATCAGCAGGTTCTTGCCCATAGTAGGAAATATATGTTCAGTTTTTAAAGAAATGCAAGTACAATACAGTGCACCAAATATGTTTTACAGTATTCTCCTCGTCTGTTTTTTGAAACCCTAAATAATTTTATTTTTCATGATGAAGAAGTAAAACGGACGTTAGCCGAAGTACCTCTTCCTTGTATTAGCTGGACGTAGTTGCACCTTTCGCTCACAAGATGGCACAATAACCATCGAGTTAAACCATATTCTCACTTTGAACTATGAAGTGTTGCAGGAAAAAATAAGTAGCTATGCAATGTCATAAAACTTCAAACGATCTTTACTTTGAACTSACCTGGTACAACATTATTAAAAAAAGACAGCAATCTTTTATAGTAAGTCCATATAAACAGGTTATGATCATACACAAAGCTGGCAGCTGGAGAAAAGTCTAACAGTTCATATAAGCATCGAAAGTTACAAGCAAGTAGGAACCTATCGTTTTTTGCAGGCTTTAGCATGAACAAAAACACTATGTATTGACAAGATTGAGACTAGCCCAGAATGCTGCATTCCTCAAGGAATTCTAAATCCTAATTAAAACCGCCTGCATGCAAATCTGTACCATGAGGTATTCAGCTCCATATGCTGCATCGCATTTTGGACCTGTTAACAGCATCAGTTTAGCCCTCTGGAGGTTGCTACTTGCTATCCAATAATTTAAAATAGATTTTTAACTTGAAGTACCAGTGTAAAAAAAGACACTCTAAGAGGGCGGCTTTGCTAGTATTAAATGGTGAATGTGGCTACAGACTATAAAAATCAGTAACTTGAAAAAAAAAAAAAAAAAAGTCCAGCTAATACTTATTGTTTATCTAAGTGGAGCAAAGGAAAGACGTGGGTGAAACCATACAATTTATCAACATCAGGCTGTAGCCACCTCTCCATCCCCTTGTCCTGCAATAACTTCACTTGCATACTCCTTTTTATAGTTTTCAACTCTTCTCCTCAAAATATTTTTTTCTGATAATYCATGTTCCCACAGCCACTGTAGAAGCCTTCATGCCTCATTAGCTCCCTCCTTCGTGCCTCCTTTCCCCCTGCAGCTCCCTGCGCATCCCTAGAAGCACCATGTCCCCACTCCCATTCCCGGAGCCCTCTAATTCTGCTGCTGCAGTCCCCCAGTGTGGAAGCACTGAGCCTCACAAATTCTCCTTTTGCACCCCTTGCGTGACCTGAAGAACAGCTTCTAGCGTGGGGCGGCTGTGCTGAGATTACTACTGAGCATTTGGAGAGACAGAGCTGGCAAATGCCACCAGTCGCCGTGTCTCAGTTTCCCTGCCAATAAGCCTGCGGTGGGAATGCAGCATGGCAAACAAAACACCCTGGTTTTATATCAGAAGATTATGAAGTAATCATGTAATGTAAGAAATAAATAATATATTATTATTGCCTGAAACAAATGATCCAGAGAAACAAATGAAAATCACAGAACAAATGCCTTGCCCCTCATATGTTTTCTGTACCAAAAATACAGATTTTAATTTAGTCCAGCTTTGCTCAGCACATGACACAGCAAGCCATTTGTGTTTTGCAGCTGAAACCCTCTCCCCAGTCTTCACACTTGGGTGCCCTACTTMGTTGAATTTATACAAAAAATAGGACTCCTCTTCCTAGTGCACACTGCTAGTGACTTCTTCACAGTTATCTAACTATAAAAAATAAAAAATGTAAGTGATTTGTATTGCTTAGTTTTGCATGTATCTGATTTAAAGCATTGCATGTACTGATTTAAAGCTTTGACTATGTATTTTCATTATATTATTTCCCAATGCCCTTCTGAGCATCAGTCAATAGGATAACACCTACTGAGTTACCCCAGAGGATAACCAAGATTGTCCCCTAACTCTGTTTCTTAGCCCTCATGGGTCTTGAATAGATATAGTTGTGGTGGCTTTTTTGGCCCCTCAAGCCTGCCCAGTTTCATAGTTCTAATTTGCGACACTGCCTGGCTGTGTTAGCACCTGCTGGTGGTCACTGTGGAGAGCCCGCAGATTGAAGGGATGCTGTGAGACTGTGCTGATTCCAGTGTTAATTATGCTTCCCTGAAAGGTCCCACTGAAGGGGGTCTCTAGGGAGGGATGGCCTCTGGGCATAGTCTCTAGTGCTGTAGCCTTTTCCACGATGCCCATGAGTTCATCTTATGCCCAAGTATCTCACACAGCCTCTGGGTATATTTTTTTCCTGATAGAAGTGCTAGACATGGGTGGTTCTCCATCTCCTGCATCTGTCTCCCCTGTGCAGCCCTGGTCCTCCATCCTGCTCCTTTACTTGTACTGATCAGTCACTGATCAAGATTAAGTTTTTTTACAGGTTTGTCTGAACCTAAATTATGCACTTAGGGAGCTCCCAGCCTCACAAATAGGTGCATCAGCTCTAGTGGAAGAGGCAACACAGGAACAGGAATGAAAAGTCAAGGAAGAGCAGAGTAATTCCTTGAGACAGCATTACAGATAAGAAAAAGATACATGAAAATATTACCCCGAGTCCTTTCCTCTCTTGGATACATACGTAATCCAATATGGGGAACTTTACATGTCAATGCTAAAATAAGCCAAGGGATCTATAATATGTAATGGCAAATCCAAGGAAGGCTGACTTGAGATTTCTCTAGGAAAGAGAAGGAATAGAAAAATCATCAAAACAGGAGTGGAGCAAATGGGGATAAAGACCAAAGCTCAGGTGGTAAAAAGAGAAAAATCAGAGAACTCCAGCATCCATGCTGCTCTGGTGCTGAAAAATACTTGTGAAGCCCCCAGGGAAAGCATTTGTCTTCTCTCCCTACAGGGCTAGTTTGCATAGCAATAGCTGCTCCCAGCAATTACTCAAGTGGCAGAGGCCTGTGGCTCTGAAGATGGTGGCCTTGCCCCATGCTAGTTGTGTAGACTTTCCATCAAGGGCTGTGGAGAGTCATTTTAAAATTTGACCCTTTCACTGCTCACACATTCCTATTTCCCAGACTTCTTGAATAGAAATGTTCCCATTGATAGCCTTGCTTTTTCTGCAGTCCCAGGTCTAAATGAAATCTAGGAGGAAAACTAGTCTCTGCTTTTCTTAAATTAAGACTCAATTCATAAGTTAAAARAAAGATAAATCCACAGAGTAAAGTGCTCAACAGTCAAGGAAGTATGATTTCCTCATGAACCCTATCACATTCACTGTGCAGACAGGGCAGTCCTTTGGGAATTAATTGTGTATTGAAGGACACAGGAATTGTGTGTCTGTGGGATTCCAGTATCATTTCTTACAGAAATTGGAGAATTCTGGACAAAGGCTTTATGAAGCAAAAGGAAGCTCTYAGGCTAAGACAGGCGAGTGCTATTGTAGATAACTGTTTCTATTCTTGCTTTTGCCACAGAAATCTCATGCAACGCTAGGCATTTCACAGAACCAAACTTTCCACAGGTGTAGAACTGAGATATTCCTCACTTTGAAAGGTCTTGGTAGACACAGATGGCCAGTTTTTGCAGAAGTGCTGAGCTTCAGCAGCTTCAGCTGAATCAGGGGGAGAAAAATGCAATGGAATCCTGTGCACTCCAAGAAGTCAATCTAAGGTGGAATTTGTATCAGCTGACATTGGCCACCTAAAAGTTAAACTTTGGTATAAGCAGGTCAACCAGGTTCCCTTGCTAATAACTGGAACATCACAATATTATATGTATATTTGTCAAAGAACTGCTCACTGAAGGCACTTTTTCTCTCCTTTTTTTCTAACTTGGACTGAAGACAGCTTAGGATTTAAGCATTTTGAATGAGATTAATTTCGTTCTTGATATTGCAAACTGGACACAGAAACTAGTGAACTCGTTTGATCTTAATTGTTTTGTTAAACGAATAAAAGTTCTAATCACACAGGGATATTGTGAAAATAAATTCATTAATGTTTATGAGATACTTGGATACTGTGATCAGGCTCGGTATAACAGGAAAATCAATGAAAAAATTAATAATTCTGTAAATGGAGCACAGCTTGAACTGCATGCATTAAATAATGCATGGAGACATATGTTGAATGTAAAATGCCATATGAAGTACCACTCCACATGACTGAAAGAAGCAGAGGGCCTGTGAAAACAAAAATAACTGTGTAATTAAAAATGTGTTTGAGTTATATTATAATACTACATTACAATATATGGCCACAGAGGGCCTGCAATAAAATTGCTTAGACCATCTTAATTCTTGCATTTCCTAAATCTGAGTGGTTAACTTTATAACCCTGCCATCCCTTAACTGTTCTTTGAACACAATGTATACACACACACAAAAAAAAACCCTCATAAACTTTAATAGCATTCCTGCTTCTTTTACTGTGAAGAAGGTATAGAGATAAGTACTGAATTTTTCAGTGTTTGTGGAAAACTGTCTCTTCTTAAATAAAAATACAAATGTTCTGTGTACATAAACTTGAAAAATAATCTCGCTGTTGTCACTCTGATGAACCCAGACGATTAGCTCTGAAGATAAYGTTCTTTTTGTACCAAATGAATTTTTGTTCGTGCTAGAAAAGTTATTACAAGTCTCAAATTTCTACTATTTTTATCAGTCTCCTCTTTTAAAAGCTATGAATTTTTACTAACAAAAAGATGGATTTAGTACATTTTAACTTGGTGTTCAATAGGCCAGCAAAACACATTTGTGTCAGGTGAATTTGCATGTGCTTGACACTCGTAAGAGTCGAGATCAACATTTCTAAAACAGGACACTTACTGAAAAGGCAGCTTTGGACCTTTGGGTCTTAATCCTTCTACAGCCTTTCAGTACAGCATAATTGTGGCAAAATAATCTGTGCTTTCAGATGTTTTAATAAAGCCCTGGTTATGGAGCAAGCAGGCAAAGTAGCTGTCATTATAAACAGAATACAGAGAAACATGCAACTATTGTATGAACAAGGGAATATTTGCTTTACTAAGGCTATCACCAAAATCAGTATTTCCACCTTTTCACCTCTTCACAATCATCCTAGTTTCTGATCTAAGGAGTTTATGGTTCCAGGGGAAGCTCCTTCAGCTCACTGATCTGATGGCAACACATCAAGGTGAAACTACTCCCAGGTCAGGAGCTGGGAAGGAAGAGAGCATCCCATTAAACTGCACTGCCTGCAGGTACACTGAGTTTAATGTAATGGGAAAATCTCTTGGGTTTACATCCTTTGAGCCCACAGAGCGAACGAATCCATCACTCCTCGGGCCATACCTTACCTGAAATGAAGAGGGAACAGCTTATCATCATCTCTATTTATTCTATGTAAAAATAAACTAACAAAGGTATTACACCTGCATTTTCTGAAGGGCCAAGCAAGCCTGCCAGCACAGCCTTCCTTAGTTTTTCCAGTCCCATAGGGTTTAGCCCGAACCAAGGCAATGAGTGAGTCATGGTGAATAGAATTGCAGGTAGCTAGCAAAATTGCAGGAAACAAAGGGATATATGCACAGATTTCTACTGTCTGTAGAACTGCTTTTTGACCTAGGCACCTAAAATTTGCCTTTGTCTTATTTGGACAGGTAAGCATTTTTCACATTTGAACTTAAATGTGAAAATCAGCCAGCAATTACTCTGCTGGATGGAGACAATGATTCTCTGTTGGGGCTATTGTTATTTTGGGATGTCCTTCCATAGTCATGTTGGAAGAATAGGCATATTTTTTATTTTTAAGTGATCTGAGCACTCACGTTTTAAATAAAGCCAACTGGGCTCTCAGTCTCTGCAAACATAAGCTAGAGTCCATGCCTAAATGATCAGGCACTTGTTTTGGATCATGTTACAGTGTATATGTGGCAGGGTTAGTAATGTCTGAAAAGTTCTTTAAAGCTGAAAAATGTTATAAAAATTCAACTTTATATTGTATGGCATAGAAGACTCTCTGGGCACCAGACAATGATATAGATAGAAATTTACTACCAGTCCATTGGATTTTCTTGAAAATCAAGACTCTACATGTCTTAACCTAGATACCTCAAACTTTATTGCTTTTGAAAATTATCGCCTGGCTCTTCTGTTGCATACAACTGTTGTGTCTCACCGTTGTGTCTGTCTATCTTTGTGCTGAATTCTACAGTATTTTGCTCCTTTCTTCTTGATGAGGTTTTTTGGTAGTTTTTATAGTTGCAGAAAGCAGGGAAAGACAAAGGGGAAGGCTGAATGCTTTAGAAGTTAGTGAAGTTATCTCTGAAGCAATAACAAATTTCTTTCTTGCAGACTGACCTTACCAATGTTCAAAGCCATCCTTCTTTGCAATAACACTAGCTTAATTAAAAGGTCAAATCCCTACTGCATTCACTAAGAATCCCTATTTGAAAAAGTCTAGATATTGTAACAACTTTTTTTCAGTTTCTTTATGTTTTCAGCTGTAGGAAGTAAATGTCTTGTATAAAATATTATGAAGAAAATAAAATCTAAATTCCTTTGGTTTTAACGACTAGCTTTCAGGAAGGCTGCATAAATGACTGTCAGCTGAATAACAATGTCATGGTACATTTTCTGTTGTTCTTAATTATTAGAAAATGAGGACAAAGCAAAACCCATCCTGGTTAAAATTAGATTCAGCCCAGATCATAAGGCAATCATGAGGCACTGTTAACTTTGAAATGAAAGACGTTATTATAAAATGATACCCAAAACAAAACTCACAGACAATCCCAAGCARATAGCTTGGTCTAGACACAGCAGTTTTATTATTAGGCAGAGAGGGTTTTTTAAGTCCTGACCCAACAAATGGATTGATTGATTATATAAATAAATATTTTCCAGAGCTTTATACGTGCGGTGGGCCAAATCCTCAGATCTGCAACATCCATCTGGGAATATGGCCTATTTAGAGCTATTTGATTATACATGTTCCATCTTTTTTAGTACTTGACTAAGAGCTAGATGGATAACCAAAGACCTATATCTCGGTATGTTTTCTGATGAAGTAGCAATGTAAAATCCCCAAAATAAAAGTTCTTTTGTAAATATCACATCTTTTTTTCTGCATAAACCACCTTTACAAGAGCAGGCGAGTCACTCTCCATTTTCTGTCAATTCTCTGTTACTCAGCTGATAATACCAACAAGGAAAACCATTTATTGAGTCTGGAGCTGTGATTTTCTACTGAGGAAAAGAAATGCTCCCTGGGAACCAAACTGAGAGCTACAGGTCATTTTTATCTTGACAATGAGAAAGCGAGCATGACTTTAACTTGTTGTTGACCTTTGTTGCAGTTGGATCACTGATCTAAAAGTCAGTGGCTATATATATAACATTATTCACATCAAACTATCATGTATAGAGTGGGAAAAACACATTTTACTATTTATAAAACTTCTCTGCATGAGCAAAGTTCTGCAGACATTAATCATAACTCTGTGAATGACTATCCACACCAAGGAAAATGCACCTTTTTGAGTGATTTGTCTCATCTCTGCTGCTTTGGAAGGGGTGGACTGCCCTTTAATGGCACCAAGTGCTTGCCACTAACTGCCCAAAAGCCGAGCTATTGGCACTGGTGAACCTCACCCAAAAGCTCCTCTGGCTCTCAGACCTTGAGATAAACAGTGGACATGTGCTCCTCCTTGGGGCGTGTGTTTATTTTTCGGTGTAGTAAGTTGGCATTTTGTCCTAATTGCTACCTGACTAAACCAAAGTGAAAACTGCCTATGTGGGAATTGCCACAACTTGTTGTGAACATACATCTGTATTTTTGAAAGCTGATAATCTCCAGGCAGTGTTAAATTAGCCTGGTTCTTCTGCAGCTCCCTTGGGAAGTGCTGCACCATCTAATTTCCCTTGCTACCATGCAAACTATTAGACTCAACGTTGAACATAGCATTAGTCAAATCCCAGTTGCCAGTAATATTTTGGCCCTATACGTCCATGTTCTCATAGATACTTTTCAGCTTTATTAGCTTATTAAAAGTGTGGCCTTATTAACTTTTTTAACCACCAAAATGATGATTAAATGGTGCAGCAGGAAATGTTTTGAAGAGTTTCTTTTACAGATGATTAACTAGTGTTATGAGATGCGCTCTAGTTGTCTGAACAAATGTAGGGTGATATCTCACTTTTGTACTGACTGTCCTCAATTTTTTCTTTTAAATATCACTACAATAGTGAAATAGCTAGAAACATAGGATCTTAACACTTTCTTTTCTTGAACTTTCCAACAAATAAAAGTGTCATGGAACCACTGTAAAAATGTTTCCTTCATTTCTCATTTCACTGTATTTAGAACAAAATTCAGTACAAATTTATCTCTTAAAAAGCTTGATGAATCAGACCCCCAAAATACATAACGTTAAAAGGACAAAGCCTACTCTCAAATCTTCTGAAGTACTTTGTTGGAGCCAATGTTTTCCAAGTGAAGTGCATTCAATTGTTGTACCAAAATTTCTGAAGTGTTTTAGTTATTGTGCTTATTGCGTGAAAATTTGCACTTCTTGAGTTCCTCCCACCTCACTAACTTTCGCACATCAGTGCAGCTCATTTGCAAGCGTTCAGCACTCACCTGTAAACAGATCAGATGTCTGCATTTTCCAACACCCTTGCATACCTTCTGACAACTCTCTGCATGCTATCAGAGTTGACCTGCCTGTGAAATAGTTTGAACACCTGCACTTTAGATATATATTGCCAAGCTATACTAGCTAGCATCATACGCATAAGTGGCTAATCAGGTATTCTGGACTCATTCTGTTCCTTGTTCCGGCTTCAGAATGCTTCATATTTCTCAGAAGTACTTTTATGAAAAAAACACTGATTTGGAACAGACTATATATGGCACATATTTACAGTTCTATACAAAAAATGAGGAGCCCCCTTTTTTTATACTATAAATCTGAAGTTGCAAAAGGTGCCATTAAAAGGTTTCTTCTTTAAATTTATTTTAAAACAAACCAAAGAAAAAAGGGTAACCATTTCTTTCAAAACATGAATACTTAAAGTGAGTTTATATCTGACGTTTCCATCCTGTCACGTACTTTTTTATTTTTATKTTTGCTGTCTTTCCAGAATATATCAGAAATCAGTATTTGGTCCTCATTAGTAGGATGTGGAATTTAGATTACTTGTTATCAGTAAGAAAATGTAGTCAGAAAACTCCCAAAAGACCATGAAAAGGATAAAAAACAAAAGATATCCCAAGTGGAATTAATGCTAATATCTGTATTTATTTATACCACTACCCACAGGGGTTTCACATGAAATTCTACTGTTTCAAAAACTGCTTAAGCTGCTTTCATAGTGAATCAAATGAGGAATTTCCTTGAAAAAACAGGCCACAGAAAATCAACATATCAGTCAACTGCTTTACTTCAATTGGAGTGCCAGTCTTTAAAATAATATTACAAGCTAACACATAATGCAAAACAAAACTAAAAGGAAGATTTGAAATACAATATTTTGTTTGTTTGCAAATGTGATTTTAATTATTTTTAAGACAGTTAATGAAGATGGATACATTCCCATGAAACATTTGCAAAAGGAAAAATGTTTTATCACAAGTTTCAGCTAACTTAGAGTTACATCAAATCACATAAGCAGCCAACGTATATACATATTCACACAAATTTCATTTTCTGTGTATTCCCTGCCCCTAAACAAGAGCACGTTTTATAAATATTTTCACCTAAAATCACTTTAATGTAATTATTTTAGATTTCTGTATATTAAAATTATAGAAAAAGAAGGCTTAGAAGAGAGAATAATACTATTAATTAGATCTGAAGGTTGAGAAGGGATAACAATATAATTTGTTAGAGCTTTAATATAGCTAAAAAAAAAAAATGGGCAAACATTTGGGCACACAGTCTCTACTATTAAATTAAATTTGTTTCTATCTTTAGACATTCCTAACCTGTTTGCCAATTAAGTCCCAAAGACAGAATTATAAACAAAACAAAACAAAACAAAACAAAACAAAAAAAAGGGAGTTCAGGGATGATGTTAAAACTAGCATTTCCCTCAAAGATGAGGGAATTCATAGGTATCCTAAAAGTGCAACTGTCTATTGCAGAGTTTCCTGAACCTCTCTCTGATCTCTTATGCAAGCCCTTCTATTTCCAAGTTTCAAAAGAATTTTAAAGAGGGGCTAAATTATTTCTGAGTTAGCTAAGCCACCTACAACTCATTAAGTGAAGAAATTCAGCACACACATCTGGTCTTAAGAATTACTCTATTTCTTTAGCCTTATCACTTTCAGTGAAATTCACTTCACAAAATTTGACAAGTCTAAGGTGAGATGCACAGGCTTAACAGTTAAGGGTTTGCATTCATTCCTTTGTGTGAGRTGCTTTGCAAAAGCCATGATAGTGACAATTAATTTAAATAACATGAAATATTCAGTGAACCCAATTCCCTCTCCCTGTATAAATGGCCATTTTAGCTGAGGACTAATAACACAAGTGATGAGCTGAATATTGATGGCAGATCTTTTCCTCCAGATATGCAGAAACCACCAAATGCAGAACTTTCTTCTTCTGTGGAAAATATGTTCTTAATTTCCTGAGATTCGTTAGAAAATCCCCAGATAGTGCTGTGTCCAGCAAGTATACCCATTTGTGATCAACATCATTTGAATGAATGATCGCTGCTAATGGAGGGAGGTTTCCTGTGCTCTCAACCCTCTTACATTCACAGATGAGTTATGCTGCTTTCTGCCCTGCTCCAGCCCCGCAGCACTGCCTGAGGTGCCTCCGAGAGGTGCAAAAATCACTGGGAGGAACCAGACCTAGAAAGGGAGGGGGGATGGAAGACTTCCCCCCCACCAAATAAAGGAGGGAGGGGGGTTTGAACATTTTGGAGTTCTGCATCAGCAGCGCAGACTACCTGAACAGTTAGGGAAGAAAATCATCAGACAGCAAGCAAAAGAAGGCCAGAAATTTCACACATACATGAATGGCCAAAGAGAGTTCAGAAATGAAAAAACAGATAACGTTCAAGTCCCTTTTATTCAATACAATCTTTCATAAACAAGTCATGATTTGATGGCTAGGTGGAGGAATTTGCTACTCTTGGGAATGCTGATATATATAATTGCAGTAACAAACTCCGAGGAGGCTGGGGAGCTGCAGAAGGAAAGCAAGGGCTTGAAGAATTGTCAACATTGTATGTAGACATAGGAACAGAAGGAAATGGAACTAGCAATACTGAAAATGTCTTTGTCAACTGTAAGAAGTGGGGAGATAGATATAAAAAATGATCATTGATGGAAACAGACAAGGTCCGAGAGGTCCATGACCAGTGTACATAATATTGCCAAAATAGCAAGAGTGAGAGTCTCTCTTTTTAAGGAAATGTTATGGCTCTCACTTATAGAACTGCAATACACGGTTTACAACAAAACTGTTGTCAGAGAGTACATGCAAACAAATATATATGCACAGTATGATATAATGTAAGCAAAGTTGTCAGTCTCAGCTTGCACTGGAACACCTGTATAGACATCAGTAATACACAGCATTAAAAAGGTTTTAAAGGTGTGTTAGCAAATTTATCTTACTGAATTTGAAATGAAAAGTCATTGGGAATGTCAGCTGCAATTTTTCAGTCTTTCTTGGTGCTTTGTAATTTCTTAGGCAGGGAGAAGACTATACTGTCATAGCAAAAATAGTTTCACCAAGACATTTAAAGTGTTCTTTATAGAGAAGAAGAATGCTGTTACGGCTAATCTTAAAGCACAGGGTATCTGGTTTATTCAAAAGATTCCTACTAGCTGGGTGGGAACATAATGACCAAATGCACTAACTTTATTCATATAGAAATATATTTCACTTCACGATGAAAAGCTCTCATCACTTCRGTGATGAGGTTGAGAATTACTAACAGTATAAACTCCAATCATTTTGTAAACAGAGTTCTTTACATKAAATAAGATACTTGTAAACCTAATTTACCTCTATTTTACTTTATATCTGTGACAGGCCTAAATCCGCACCTGCATTTCCCATTGCACATTTCTTTTACTATCAGAGGTATTTATTCAAAATTTTCTCTGGAACACTGATTTACGAATGGGTCTGACAGGTTTGTAGAAATCAGAAGCAGCAGTAGGATAAGCACCCTTCTTAGTGTAAGTAAATTGTTTGGCAGGAAAACCAGCTTCACCAAATTAAATGCTTTTTTTAACAGAAATTATTTCTGTAAACTGGCATCTTACTTCTGTCCATAATCTTGGCTCATCTGTTCATCTTTTCCAGTATGGGAAGAACAGATATTATTTAACAGTCGGTCTGGATTAATGAACAGTATTTACACATTTTCTGTCTCACATCCTCATACTTACAAGATGGTTGCAAACCTGGGAACAAGCATGGGGCACGTATGGGCACTCACTTTCCGTAACTAAGTTTCACTTATGATATTGTTTTCTRTGTATTAACTTTATTTATCTCCCAAGCTAAACATATTCCAAAATATGAAAGAGAAGAGAAACAGAACCCTTCAATCCAAAAGTAAAGCTTTTGGAGGCAACAAGTCCCAGAACAAGATTCCTATGAGACTCCACTGTTCTCTAACTTCCTTCAGTTCTCCTCATTATCTCTGGATAACAAGTTGTCTTCCAGTATCTTCTGAAGGTTGAGAAATCTTGCTTCTGCTCAGCAAATTAAAAGGAAAGGTCCAAAGCTGCAGCCCTTAGAAAGTTCTGCTAAGTGCCTACAGCCATATGCCAGGCAGTACTAGGCTAGCTTTAACAGCTCATGTTACTGCAATCATTATTATCCAAAAAAATCTATGGCAATGCAAGGATTTGAAACCAAGTCTCCAAATCATACACTAATGCTCAATCACAGAAAATTCTCCACTCAGGCTCATTGGAGGAGAGAAATAAGGCCTCTAACAGTCAAAACCTTAATGCTGTGCATGTAATTCACACCCAAGTTGTTGAAAATATGAATGTAGTCACACTTTTTTTTAAGGAGGTAAAAGAAAGCAATAAAATAAATTGAAGGGACTATGATGAAAAGTTCTTGAAATCTTAGGTTTTTTAGTGGCAGGCCTGTGTACACCAGTGGGTACAACAGAACAGCATCTTTGCATGCAAAACAGTCCATCCACTACACAACTTTGTAGTTTATCCAACAGGGAACTGGCAAGGTGATATTAAAAAAAAACCAATCCATCACCATCTGCACACAAAGTGAAGCTGACATTTTAAGTTCTGGTCAATGCATTTCCTTTTCTTCAAGGTCTATTTACACTTGAGTTTGACAGGACTCTTACTGGGGATGTAATCACCGGCACTATGCTGCAATTTAGAATGAGAACAAGGACATTATTAGTAAAGGGAACATGGGTGGGATGCAGTTTACTTAAAATAAAATTGTAAAAAAAGGTCTCTAAGAAACTGTATTTAGAGCCTAAAGAAATAATTCAACTCCACAATGAAATATATTCCATGGTAATACCTAATATTTTGCTATAGACAGAAAACATAGCTTCATTATTAAAAATCACCAGGTAAAAGAAGACTTGAAATAAGCAGCACAACTTTTTGCACATCACTTTCCTTATTTCAAAGGAAGTCTGTGTGCAGAGGGGCCATAAAAATTCACTTGTAGTCATGGGCTGTAACATTTTAGGACCACAAAGACCTATGGAATTGGTAAAAACAAAGAAATGGGGAGGGTGAAGGAGCATTTTGCACAGTCAAAYGGGATTCCTAAGATATGCTAAGTATGGGGAGGAGGAAGGTTTCCTTGGAGTTGGTGCATGCAGGCAGACACCTCACTGAGCATTACGAGCAGCTACTTTTGTCCTTGGTGTGATGCTCTTGCTCCTACAGGCCACAAGTTTTGCCATCTTGCTGCACTCCCCTGTAAGCACAAAACGACTAGAAAACATCTACCAGTTGTTTCAAGATCTGAAAACCTAACAGTATGAATTTGGCACTCGAGCATGCCACTGGGATGTTAGTAGAAATCTTAGATATGTATAGGTCAGAAGCAGAGGTTTACCACAAGGCAGCCACAGGGCTAACGATGGAAAATTGTGTTGCTGGACATTCCCAAGATTGCTCTTTAAAAACAGTATACATATAACCAACTATTTGCTGCCTCCTGTAGGATTGCAATCATCTTATAATTTCAAAAGCTATTATCAACTCCGTGAAAACAATGTATTTCAACTGCATATAAATGTGTTATGTGGAAGGAAGGATTGTTTGAACTAAGTTTCACTCATGAGTTTTCAAAAAGCTAATTTATTTTCTGGATGTTATTAGCTTGAAATCAATTCTCAGCAGGTGAAACCTAATGGTCTTAACTTATTAAATGTATGTTAAAAGAAAGGAGGAAAAAAGAAAGACAGTGATAGCAAAATTTTCATTAACTTGAACCTGATTCTCATTTACACAAAGGCTGGTATACACCACACTAGCTGTGCAAGGAGATTTTTAACTGGGGGCAAATGCATAGTTTTCACCCAACTTAGCACCCCTTTATGGTGGCAAAGGTGGGTTTAACAGTCTTAGTGCAAATAAGAATGAGGTCAAGTATAAAATAAATAAGGATGGAAGCTTTGTTGTCTGTGAAGTGTTCCTAACACATTTCCTGCAAAGTAAAGAGCACACTCCAATTTTTCTTTGTTTCTCATAGACAATTCTGCAAGGTACAGGAAGCGTTACACTGCTAACGAGCTTTCTTATATTTTACTGGATGTAAAAGCCATTCTGGAAAACATCTGCAAATAACTGAATTTTTTAATCTGTACAGTAGCAGCCTCTTCTCACTGCTATTTGAAGAACCTCAACAAAACCTGGTATTTTCTTTCCCAAATTGTCAGTAATGACGTGGGTTTTAACCACTGGAGCACCCGCAATGTTTAGAAATGCAATGCTGAGACAATAGTGGACGACAGTCTTTGGTTGTAATTTTGATGAAATTCCTGTGAACTATTGTAGCTGTAATGATTCAGCCTCAGGCTAGCAGTCACTGCAGGGTGAACCCAGTTCTGTCAGCTCCTATGAACTTTGGTGTTGCTACTGAAAACATGGCTAACAGATTCAGTTATTAGTAATAAAATCTGAATTAATGAATTAAATAATAAAATAGAGATTCAAATATTTTTAAACCTCTTATGTAGTCTTTTCATTAATCTAGCTAAAAGGACTTTGTTTTAGAGGTCAGTTGTATAAGCCTACTTTGTAAGGGAAAATAAACATGTGCTAAACTAAGTGGCCCATGTTCACCTACAAGGCAGAAGCAAGTTAAAAAAGAGGACTGTTTTCTCAAAGTGGCAATCAAAGCTTTACTCACGTGCCTACAGTGCCACTTCATAAATATCAGTCTTCACTAATAAAAAAAAAAGTTATCCCATTTATTATTGTGAGGTCAGCTTCAAAATGTGAATTTAAAATGCTCAGAGGATGAAGCTACTTTTTTTCCCTAAATCTAATTTTTTTTAAAGTTATTTTATTTTTTCTTTGGATTTAAAAAACAATTCTCGATACTTAGAGTTAGAAATTCTCTACACATTACTCTGCATTTCAGAATGGAAGGGAAGAAGGAAATTAAAAGCTTTTCACTGAATAAAGTTTGAAAAAAATTATCCAGAAGCATGTTTTACAATATTGAAATATTAGAATACAAACTGCTAAATAGAAAATATATTAATACATTAAAATATTAGTAGAACTAAGTAAATCACAATAAGAAGCTAAAGTAAAAAAATTAATGTGATCATGTAGTGAGGGAAAAGGTAATTAAAATGGGTAAGTTCTTACGAAATGCTCTAGTCTCAATGAAATTACATTGAAAAAGAAAAGGGAATAGTCAGCCAGATCTAAGACAGACTGTGTTTGAATAATAAAGCTTTTGCTGTTCAGCATTGATACAATATTTAGAAACACATACTTACATTTGCATTGTCATTTGCAGAAAAAAGCTACTTGTTCTTAATATGCTAGTTTTCTAAACTCTGGTAAATCTGATCATTTTAACTTAACCTATGATCATTAGTAACCTGGGATCAAATTTTTATAATGATCTACTGCTGGATGTACTATTCSTCTTTCAAATCAAAAGAATATCAAGCGCTTCTGAAATTTCCTAAAATCTATCCAAGTCAGTGGAAGGGCTTTCATTTCTTTGGGCTTTCATCCAGACTTCACATTCAGTTTGAAAGACTGGGCCCTTGAACTGTAAGCGAAGAACAAATAGCGCTACTGGACTGGCTGTATTGAAGAAAGAAATGTCTTGTAAAATCTGTACCTGGATACACCTGGATTCAGATAATGAAAGCTTTGGGAACATGTCGCCAKTATTCAACGCTACTCCCTACAGACAAGCATCTCAACAACTCGGTCCTTATCTTCAAAGCCTTTATTGATCTGGACCCRGTACAATAAGAAAACAGCTTAAACTCCTAAGACAGAGGCAATGGACAAAAAACCAGAGCACTTCTAGCATAATAGATTTGTCCCTCACAAGAGGAAAATCAATTTGTCCAATGGCTTTCTTGAATGAAGGAGGCTGGTAAGACATTCAACTAATTCCTGTAAAATCTATTTCAAACTAGCCTATGCATAGTTCTTTCCTAATAAAAACACATAATCCAGCAAACCGAAACAAACATTTTTACATTGTATAAAAAGCCACATGCATGATTTTCTTTAAAGAGAGAAAGGCAAGAACCACATCTTCAGTAGCCCCTAAGAAAAAGGGAAAAGCCATAGTGATGTATATATTCAAAAKTTATGTGAAAGAAGGAATCACTGATGTATTTTTTAATCTTTGGAGTAACTCTCTGAGAATGTTCTAGAGTTTATCTTTAATTAAAAGAGGGTCCTTTTTCTACTTCATTCTATATAAATTATTCACGTGAGTTCTGCGACTCAGTGATAGCATGTTAACAGCTCTGTTATTTTATATAATTGCTGTACATAGGTAATCAGAATGCATTATGTTGCAAAGATAATTATGACGGTGTTTTCTGTTGTCGTGTGATGCTGGGACCCTCAGCAGTGTGTTTTTGTAACACCCTGCTTTTCATATGGACGGGGAGGAAATTGTCAAGAATTTCCCCAGGCTCTGTATTTTTCTACAAATACATTAGTTACATAAAAGAGATCCCAGATTAGTGACAATTCTTTCTTTTCTAGTRGCCAAGTCATGTTACAGAAGTCTATTGTAATTTAGGCAAATGTTTCCTTAATTTGGGGGCTTAAACAACATTGCAAACATATTTTGGARCCACTGTGTTATTACTTTAATGAGTAATTCACATGAAAGTCCTTTTGTCAGTGTATATATGTGTGCACAGTTGTCACGAACCAGTAGAAGTACAGGGCAAATTTTGGTTCATTAATTTTAACCTCAGTAACACAAATTTTCATATCCTATGCAGCCAGCATTGGACTTGTATCTATGTAGATGATTTGGGTTTTTTTTTTCCCTTCCTAGAGACAAAGATTTATAACAAATATTTATCTGCCTGAGGATGGAAGAAGTTCTACTAGCTTTAAGTTTTCCTTTCATTTGAAAAGTTCAGAAAGCAGACATCTACCAGAAATGTTGCAATACATGCTGACATCACGCTAACAGGTACCACATCGACCCTAATTTATACAGYGTTTCTTCACTCAGTTTTTCTGCAATGCCAGCTTGTTTCTGTTAGGTAGTGACTGTTTTCACAGATAAGCAATTAATAGGAAATCAAACATGGTATGTGAGTTTGACACRAGTTAACAACAGCCAGTAATTAAAGGATGAATTTCACCCCTAATTTCACCTAATCTATTGTGATATATTGCATTGTTTTAAAGTTATATCAAATATTAACTGGAAATTGCCAACGAGGAAGACCTYGCAGGTCTTGTATTCTATCCTCTTACCAGTGCAAGCTGTTTTTAATACATCCAGTACTTAAATGTATCCAAGATTATTATTTTCCTGACATCCATGTGTATTAATATGCATACATTAAATACCTTCAGTTTACCAGGCAATGACTTAGAATCTATTGGGTAGATTGGTAAATGGGTAAATAATAAAGTGCACAGTGCTTAAGAACACAATATTATATTAAATGTGTTTTTTCCTACCTCTTTTCTAATTATCTGTTTTCACTTATGGTGAGCAGGTTCTCTTAGAAATACAGTATCTTTGGGGATTGGGTTTGCCTCAGAAGTCTATTGGAAGGTTTCTAGAGCTGAAAAATTCAAATCCCTAGGCAGCAGTTTACAAAATATGTAGGGATCTCATATCTGCATGACTTTTAGGAACTTCCCCTGCAAAACATGACTGCACTCATATTTTAAGATGAAAAATGACCATCAGTCAAACGGAAACATCCAGCAGATTGCAGCTGGGTCAGGCTAGCACAGGATGTGACAATTGTCACACCTTGCAGCGGGACCTTCTCATGTTTTAGATGCATTTTTTTAACCCTCTGTACAGCCATGAGCTTCGTGTCCTGTGACTATAGCTTTCAGAATTTGATCACTTTTCACTGTGAGTGTTTACACTAGCACAGTGGAGTCCCCAGAACAGGCAATGACCTCAAAACCTACTATAACCTATTTTAATAACTCCCATGGATATCCCAACCTCCTGAAGCTATTGTCACATACTGAAGTAGTCTTAGTTTTTCCAGTACTTAGCAGACAGTATAAGCAGTATTGTGGAGAATTGCTTACACTGTCTCTCCCAAGACTTCCATTTATTTCTTGGTGCTGAAATTGAGTTCTCTGTTGTTTACCACCCCTACGCCCATCTGTCATCACAGGTTAACAAATAGCTATTGGCTCTAGTGAGCTYGGAAGCATTGAGGAAGGCAGTGTCAGCCATGTGTCAGCCTTACTGTGTGCAGGAACAGGATAATACCTCTGTGTTAGTCACAATTCTGTTGTGCTCACTACTTTAAATAGGGTAAAAACCATCTCCCACCCTCCTCCTCCTCCGGACATCTGCATGGCCAGGTCTCCAGGCCCCAGCTGCTTTATTAAATAAGATACTCCTAGTTCAAAATAATGCTGACATGCTTCAAAAAAAGTAAATACTGATATATGCTATTCTTTAACTTCTGGGTTGATTTTTTTTCTCATTGTTCCCCTTTTTGTAATCTATGTTGCAGACTAACTTTATGTATTCAAAGTTCTGAATGCAATGACATACTAAGACAATTTAATACAATATAAATATACAGTATTTCTACTTTTTCTTTCTAAAATTATTTTTAAAAGTAGAAGCATTGCTCATGAAATAAAAATATCTAACAGTAGCAGGTAATCTTTTTTTCTTTTGCCATAAATAGATTGCAACAGTTGTATCTGTCATGTGGATTATAACAGTTGAAAGCTGTACATGGATGTGGATCTTATGAA
Source organism: Phoebastria nigripes (assembly GCA_035582835.1). Classification (NCBI taxonomy): domain Eukaryota; kingdom Metazoa; phylum Chordata; class Aves; order Procellariiformes; family Diomedeidae; genus Phoebastria; species Phoebastria nigripes. The sequence goes on along the minus strand of JAYKAV010000922.1, from coordinate 911,838 downwards.
AAATGAGTCATTGTTCATGTTCAAGGCTAAAGCTAGCCATAAGTGTTTATAAAGTATACGGATTATTTTCAAGTTATGTTAAATTTTACATGTAATTGAAATGTAGAAGGTTACCTAAATCTTTTAAATATTTCTTGTTTAGCAAAACCATGCTTTCACGTTATTATTAAAGAGCAAGAGTTTTTGTAAAATATGTTAATATGTATATGATTTTTGCATATTTTTATAAAATTCTTAAGTTTTTTTAAAGTTAAAATATGTTTTTACTAATATTGGCCTATTCTGTGATCCAAGACCATAAACATTTTCATATAATGGAAGGCTTTCAGCATTGGCATTTTGTCCTTAATCTTTATTGTAGCAAAAGCAAAGTGCTATTTGTAGACATTTATTAACCATTTCTAAAACAGTTATGACTTTAATGCACAGAGACTCCAATCAAGATTGGGTCACAGTTTATTTTGCATTATATGATCACAAAGATGAGTCCACAAAGAAAGAAAACAACTTGTGTTTTATGTATTAAATACTTTCAGTGTAAGTTGCTTCAAATTTTTTTCACGACCCAACACTATGTCAGCATTTTCTTCTGGTTACAGATTCATCTATACACTGTTGCTTTCATTAAACATCCTAAACTTTCCACTAGCTTTGAGGTGCAGGATTAGGTGCAGAAATTGACCCTATTCTTATAGCAACTGGGTTTTATTTCATTTATTTTCAAGGGTTTGGGAATCTAAAATTAACATTTATGACTTAAGAAGGAAATGGAGGGGTAATAACGATGATGAGTATAGATTTCTTACTGATTCAGTGACTGAAAATTCAAGAATGTTTTTCACGTTATATATTTGTGACCTTGAAAGTCATAACTTGAAGCCAGTACATTTGTTCTGGTTCACCACACACACTTGATCTGTCGAAGCACTGACTCATGAAATTCAAGTGTGACGAGTGTATAAAGACCATTTGCCATGGGCTTAGGAAGACCAGAGAGTTTATAAAGGACAATAATTTATGGGTGACATAATTGGACTAGGACTGGAAGCCTTCCAACATCATTACCATTGTATCAAAACTRGAAGAGTATATAAAAAAAAATTGGTAATGATAAAAAGGTCAGACGATAATCTGACTTTTTTTTTCATTTCAGCAAAACGATGTCTTTTGAAAAAAAAGTCTACAAGTAAACTGTGTTTTACTCAGTGCTTTCACCTCCCTTCATATCATATGCCATGGTGATCAAGTGAGTGCATTTTTGCTTTAATTGTTCTTCATGTATTTCTTTCCTAAGAAAAGACCATCAGATGAAACATGAGATAGCTTTTATTAAGTAATGACAGTACCCATTTTAATGCCAATTTGAAAATGGCCAAGTGTGACTATAACATTGTTCCAATGTTCTGATGTCTACAAGTTAATGAAATATATAATGATTTAATGTTATTAATCTGCATTGAAGTCTTACCATGGTACATAACATGAACTAACTTTTTTATTTTAGCAGTGTCTTCCAGACTCAGTTCCATTTGGTTTTTTAGACTTAATCACAACTGTTTGCTACAACACTTTTTGCATATTAAATATTGGGATTTTTCAAGAGAGTACATGTTAAACAGTGGATTATTTCTGTGTACCCTAACATAAAAAATTGGAGAAGTTGATTTTTTAAAATGAAATTTATTGCTTTTACACTTCTTCTGCTTTTACACCTCTGTATCAATGATGCTACACTTCTGTGGTTTGAGAACTCACATAAAAAGCTATTATTTAAGATGTATAAGTGACAATATTCAAAAGAACAATTGATTCTGTAGCTTAGAATATTCTGTTTGTCAATTATTTTTTATACATATATACATATACATTTTTAAAACTAGAAGTCTATATTTAAAGATGTTTTCAATGCTGAATCATACATATTTTATATACAGATATCTCTGAAGAATGATTCAAAATGGTGGTTTTATTTTTTACATAGTTTTATCATGACAGACTGTATGTTGATGAGGTCTTCAATTTGTGCAGAACTGAGGCTAGACTGGTCAAAGGAACTTGAGGGAATTAGTCACACGAGTTTCATAACATAATTATTGTAACAAATCCTTGCGCATTTAGTGCTAAAGAGTCATCATGGTAGTGCATAACGTAGCTATTTCTATCTTAACAGCAACTGCAGAGGCACAACTCAATGTGTTATTACAACAATGTGCTTTTACACATCTGAGTAATAACTGCATTACCACAGGATTATTACCACATTGTGGTAATAGCACTGCAGGGCCATAACACGAGCTAGAAAAGAATTATCAGCATAAAATTTTACCAGACATTTGCAATGCTGGAGTTTTTTTAATAGAGGAAAACAAGACAGCATAACATATAAGACTTACACACCTAAATCTGTCAGAGCTCTCCTCCTCCATGGAAGAGCACTGCGGATGCGTTCTGAAGGCCAGACTCTAACCATTCCTCTTGACTTTACAGTACAATGAAGTGTGGGATTTATGGCCTGCTTGAAATGACAGCGGAAAACTTCAGGCCCTCTAGATGACCAACTGGCACCTTGGGGGTGCCCCTACCTCAATGCCCTCCTGTTCTCCAGCCCATTTCCCAGAAGCAGAGTGGAGTAGCTCCGTATCATTCTCCCCTGGCCCTGTAGACTCAGACATGCTGTCCCTCTTTAGAGCGGAGGTGTTACACAAGTGCTCATAGAATCATAGAYTCACAGAATCATTTAGGTTGGAAAAGACCTTTAAGATCATCGAGTCCAACTGTAAACCTAGCACTGCCAAGTCCACCACTAAACCATGTGCTTAAGCACCACATCTACACGTCTCTTAAATACCTCCAGGGATGGTGACTCAACCACTTCCCTGGGCAGCCTGTTCCAATGCTTGACAACCCTTTTGGTGAAGAAATTTTTCCTAATATCCAATCTAAACCTCCCCTGGCGTAACTTGAGGCCATTTCCTCTTGTCCTTGTCATAGAGTGCTGTGAAGCTTTTTGAGATGCATTCAAGGACAATCCATGTGCTCTGTGGGATGCTCTGGACCTGGAGATAGAACAATAGCATATGCACTATCTGTAGAGCACAGTTAATATTAGAGTGGGTAGAGTATAGGAGATATTCAGGTGGAAAAGCTGTAACACAGAGATATGGTGGATGGGCCAGGTTTGCTCCCTAGACAATAGTAGTGTCACGGACTGAATGGATATCTCTATGTTTGAGTGTAGCTTGGAGTCTGGCATAATTCAGGGTATAGAGGCACTATGACCAGTACAAATAATAAATGAGTATTTATGAGGATAAATTGCCAACTAGAATTTGAAAATGCACAGGTTTGTAGCAAAACAATTTTTGATTGCTCAAATGATTAGTAAGTTGATTAGCTTAACTAGGCTATTCATCTACTAAACGTGAAGCTTTTCAAGGTTGTTTGGGGCTGTCTGCTCTCATCTATCTCACTTTCCCTGGAAATGTGACATGACTATACTCACTGGCTGAATAGTTACAGGCTTATTCATCTCCGTCTCTGGAAGACTACTTGGGTTCAGTCCTCTAGTAAACTGAAACCAGTAAGGACAGATCCTCATATGGTATAAGCAGAGAGTGACAAGAAGAACTCAGCAAACTTGTGTAAGAAACTAGCTACCAACTCTTTCCATGAAAGCTAAAGAAGTAACAAAAAATTTAGAGGACCCAAAGTTACCCAACATAAAACTATTTCTTTAAGCTTGGTTCAGACTGTTRTGTTTGGGTTCTGTTCAGATCTGTGTGAAATTATGTACTTATGAGCCACAATTCCTTGGCAGTAAAATGAAATTAAGTGTCCATCTGCCTTAGCTTGGACTCTTATTTCTTGCTAATAAAACTCCTCTCAGCAGAGAGCTGATAAACAATTTTCATTTGCCTACAGTCGCATCTCGACAGATGCACACATTCTTTTGAGCTCTGCCAATCACCCTCTAATTCTTCCCAAATCAAACTAACGGTAATAGAGGCTGTAAGTGTATGTACAAATGTGTAAGAGAAATAATAAATGTGTTATGCTTGAAATGGAATACAATGATTGTCCATGATAAATCTTAGAATAAAAAAAATTGTTTTGCTGAGATTACGACTAATGGTTACAGCACATTCACCCGTCATCATGAGCACAAGGGGGACGTTGTGCAAGAGAAGTGAAAGACAAAGAGTGCAAACTAGAAGAGAAAGTGGCACAGCATAAAAAGCCTATTCTAATCACATCGTCATGCTATATTTGAATCTGAAACTATGAAAGAGGCTTTGCCTGTCGGAACCAGCTTTCAAAATGCTTTTCCACTCCCTCACCAGCTCAGGTCTGTCCTGGGTGCTTCACAGAGAAACAGGTCTGAGATAATGTATGCATCTCCCACAGGCAGCATCCTGCCCTGGGATCCTTGAATCCTCTGTTTCCACCATGGCAGGAAACTGCTAAGAAATTCTGCCTTTAAAACAGGCAACAACGCACGCACTGAATGCTATTTTTAAAACCATCCCAATTAAAGGCCTAAAATGAAAACATAGTGATTGATTTTAAAAACCAACAAAACGAATGAAGCACATCATAAAGTACAGACATTAAAGTACATAAATTACAGTGGAAGGTATCTACACTCCCCTCTGTTAAGAGGGCAGGATGCGTAGTCTACAAAGTGAATAAAATATTCTAAAACATTTTATTCATACAGGATACAAGATTGCCACAGGGCAAAAGTTTTACGTATCTAAGCAAATAAAACCTTGTTAAGTGTTATATTTTTATAAAGCCTGACCCAGAGAAGACCATATTTTAATATACTAAAATAGACAACCAGTATTCCATTTCTTTCAAGGTTATATGAGGCAAGTCAGCTACAATGGAAATTTGATGTGAGCATAATGTTTATACAATAGGAATTTTAAGGGATAGAATGCAAAACATAAAATTTGTTTCTAATAGCACTTTACTTGCCAATCTATAAAGCTCAGTGAGAAGGCTGAATGGTTATGTCATAGTAGATTAAATTTTAAATCAAGTGCATAAACAGCCACTGATAAAACTAATGCATAAAACATAATGAGAATAGGAATCACTGGGACTGAACTCTAAACTGCATTCTGATGTATGGATTCGTAGACTCAGCACAATAAAAAAGAAGTTTGGAAGTCCAAACTGGCTACTAGATTCAAATATTGCCCCAAAATTGTTACAATACATTATTTCATCAGTGGTTCTTTGGTTTCTTGGATTCCTTATGTCTCATTTTGAATATCGATTTGAACTTTAAAGCTGCACGTAGTTGCATAACACAGTAAAAGATTCACTTGTAGCATTGTGAGCAATTTAATCCCTGCAAAGAAAAATTTAGGCTACTGGTTTCTAGCCTAAGGATAATTTTATTTCAATGGAGAAGCTCCACAGTAACTTACATACTACTTATATATTACTTAAGTACAGTCAGGATTTAACTACTTAACAGGCTTTTTGTACTTTTCATTTTGGGAGGGTATGTCACCACTATGTAAGTGGAAATTGTATATCTGTTATCCCTTCTTCAATTTCCTTAGTAACAAGCTAAGGAAAAAACTAAAATGCAAAATTAGTCAAAGTTGGAGGACAATGAAAATGCAACCATATTTAAGTTTTGCTTTTAGAAACAGGTACTRCCTCCCAGAATCATGTTTAAATTAATCATAAAAGGAACATATACACAGACAGAGTTAAGGGTAAGAGTAAGGTTTTGCAGATCCCAGAGAAGAGTCCAAAATCTGATATGTTAGCATCAGATTACTTCTAAAATCACAATAGAGTTGGGTTAGAAAAATCCAAATGGCTTTATGGACCAAGCAAAACCAGGCATCCCATGTCTTTTATCTCCCAAAGAATATCAGAAAACAAATTAAGATGAAGCTTTGCCAGATAATGTATGTGTTAAAAAATGCAGTCACTGGACAGATAAAATTAGCTTAAGATTTTTCCATTGTTAATGGAATATACCAAGACACACATTTAGGGCAAAAATATGGAACTTTGTTGACTCAGAAATATTTAAATGAAGTACACTGGATTTCCCTTTATCTGTGCTCTTTAAGGTATGCAATATATAATCCTTCCATGAATGGATCTTTGCAAATCCTTTGCAGCAAGTTACTCTTTAAAATTCAGGGTATTCCTTCGCACTCTATTTGTACCAGTTATGAATTTTATAGGAGCATGGTAGTGGCTTATCTTAACAGTGCAAAACTGTTAACAGGGGTGGTGACAGGCTGTCAGTTCCTAATGGTACTGGTACCATGGAATTCCTGGAGTCTCTGAATCAAATTCTGATTTCAGTTGTACTAACTTTATCCTGTATGAGTCAGTTTTGTTGAGGGTAGTCACTCTTAAGAGTCATGAGTATTAATTTAACAAGGGCAAACACTGTTGTTGATTTGCTATTGCAACATCTCAGCTTTCCAGCGACTGTAGTTAAGTACTGCAAAGGCTAATTGCAATCTATGCTCTGAATTGGACATGAAGTGCCAGTACCATTAGTTTGTTCAGTTCTTTCACTACTGTCAGTCTAAAAGAGTGAACGGACAGGTCTGATTGTCATGAAATACATGATTCTGCCTTTATATCTTATCCACTGAGAACTGAAAAGTCATAAGCTAAAGTGCTTTTATGAAAGTTGTACATGAGTGGCATAATTTTAGATTTAAAAAAATGAAACTGTTGAGTGTTCAAAAGATGAAAGAGATTGGGGAAAAAAATGAAAAATACAGTCAGAGGCATTTGTCCAATACCATGAGGCAAAAGCCATCATTTAACGTGTACAGCTTGGCCTTGAAAAAAGAGGTTTTATAGATCACAGTGATTTAACTATAAAAAGAACTCCATTGTAAACATTCTGAGATAGAAAAGAATAACTGCACCCTCCATCACATTGATGTTCAACCTATAGAGACGTGTGATATTTTACCAAATTTATTCCGCAGCATATGGTAAGAAGTTGTTGCAATTTTTCCTTCAATTGTTACACAGATTTTGCAATTTTTCTTTTTTAACAGGGAAAACTATGGTACATTATTTAGACTTTATTGAATAGAATGAAAACTAGTATTTGATTGCACTGTGKCGTGGTTTAACCCCAGCCAGCAACTAAGCCCCACACAGCCGCTTGCTCACTCCCCCCGCAGTGGGATGGGGGAGAGAATCAGAAGAGTAAAAGTGAGAAAACTCGTGGGTTGAGATAAAGACAGTTTAATAGGTAAAGCAAAAGCCCYGCGTGCAAGCAGAGCAAAACAAGGAATTCATTCACTCCTTCCCATCGGCAGGCAGGTGTTCAGCCATCTCCAGGAAAGCAGGGCTCCATCACACGTAACGGTGACTTGGGAAGACAAACGCCATCACTCCGAACGTCCCCCACTTCCTTCTTCTTCCCCCAGCTCTATATGCTGAGCATGACGCCATAAGGTATGGAATATCCCTTTGGTCAGTTGGGGTCAGCTGTCCCAGCTGTGTCCCCTCCCAGCTTCTTGTGCACCCCCAGCCTCCTCGCTGGTGGGGTGGGGTGAGGAGCAGAAAAGGCCTKAACTCTGTGTAAGCCCTGCTCAGCAGTAATGAAGACATCCCTGTGTTATCAACACTGTTTTCAGCACAAATCCCAAACATAGCCCCATCCTAGCTACTATGAAGAAAACTAACTCTATCCCAGCCAAAACCAACACACACTGTTGTAAAGAACTAAGAAAGAAGATCACACAGGGAAAAAGAAAGTAACAGTAAGTCAAGAAGAAAAATCAGAAAATTTCAGTGAAGAGATCAACTGTTTATCCTAAGCCATACATAAAAAAAAGCAACTAGTTCCCTGTCTAAAACATGCTTTAAGATGCTTTAAGACTGCTAACTAATATGATTGCTAACATTGGAATTAGTTATGTCCTGATCAGACTTCCTAGAAAGAATGGACTGCCATGAATTGTTTTAATAAGTATATWTGAAGTCTGAAAAGATAAAGATGGCTTGTCTAGAATTCTTTTTTATCTGTCTAGTCATCACAGCATCCTATGAAAATAGCATTACGTGGGATGAAGAAAGACTTGAAGAAGCTACAGCATTACTAGAAGTTGTAGGCAAGAAAAATTGGAGAAGATCATTAATTTTCTGAGGAATGTGAAAGTTCTGACATGTATATGTGTGTATATCTATATACACACAAGCASAGAGATGCGTATGGAAGGACTAGTGTTCCAGGTCCATCCCCTGGTCATCACGGGGGTGAAAAGAAATTTCAGTGAAATTAAATTGTTATAGGCATGGGAGTATGGACATTAGGACTCTTCTAGTTCTACAGTTATGGACTGTTGTGGGCACAGTTTAAGCCTGACGACAGGCTGTTGCGTAAGGTACAATGGCTTTTGGGTCACCTGCTTTGCAAATATGGTGAGGCTGTGTCACAATCAGCCAAGAAACTGTGCTGATACAGGACTAATTGCCAACCTTAAACATTTTTTGCAGTAGGAGGTGACACCAGGGGTTTTTCCCGTCATCCTCTGTCCACCCAACCCAGACTTACACTACAGTTGCCACCTCCTGCCTTGTAACCTCTCCCAGAGCCCTTGTGCCCACCGGCTACCCATGGACAGGGTAGATGTCATATGACTCTCAACCATATAACATTTTGACATGCAGTGCATGGTCATGCAGACTGGTCACAAATATGATAGCTTCCAAAATACCAGTGATGGAAAAAGGTCCTGGTAAAAGCTTAGCTCTGTTGACTGTTACACAAATCATAACTCTACAGATATTGCAGGTTCACTACTGTTCCAGAGAATGGTACATTGACTTGGGCATGTTTAAACATCCATTTTGAAATTACATTCCCAACTTGTTTCTATGCACATTTGGTCGAATACAGTCTGTCCCTTAAATGTCTTATACAGGAGATTTTCTTTTTTTTAAATATATTTAAAGTGTATGTAGTCTAACTACCTTTTCACAATGCAGTAAGGGAATGGAAGTACCTCCAATAACGTTGTAATGCCATCCACCTTCTTAAAATGTTCTATATTAAATCAACTATTAAATCAAAATATCATGCTTTGCCAATAAGTTATTAAATGTCTGAACAAGTATATGACTTTTTAAGGAGGCTGTTACAGACAAAACTACACCGTATCTCATATTTCAAGGATCCTTTAAAAAAGAAGACCAATTAGTCTGTCAGCTTCATTGTGGAAATCCRCAGCAACTCTGCCTATTTCATTCAGACTAATGCTGGGCCCCTCACTGGGGCTGATTTAGAGTCTACAGGAGCCCCCTTAATGCAACAAGGACTGAATTTCAGCTACAGCATACAAAATTAATATGCAATGGGTCAGCAAGGCAATGACCAAGACTATGTCCACACATGAGCACAGAATTAGCCAGTAATACCTGATCCTTATTAATGTATGTTCATTTTTGCTAATGCTAACTGATATTCTGCTGCGATAGCTCCATTGCAACCGTCACTGTTTCTCTCCCCTCTCCGCAGGCTGAAATTTGCTTTCCCATCTGCCTCCCACTGCTCACAGCCACTTTTTCCAGAGCCTCACTGCTGCAGTTGCTTCTCTTGTTTTGCATCTCGTTTTGTCTGAGACACATCAAGGCAAGTCTATATTGCTCCTATTCCTGATATTCCTGCCAAATTACTTGACATCATAGCTGGGTGCCCAAGGAGGTGCTGATTCTGTTGGAGAGGATRCATTATAGCTTGAACAAAAACTGAAATTTGCTTGTCTTTGCTAAAATCCTAGGAAACATCACTGACTCTCCACATCTGACCTACTGTACTTAAACATCTGTAAATTTGATTAAATTTTCTTTCCTCATACTGACACACAGTGTGTAACTGCCTGGAGCTGTTAACTGTACGCTGAGGGTTTTTTCCTCCCTCTATCTCTTTAAGACTTTTGAGCCTTGGTAGTTCTAAAACCCAAAATGTACAAGAAAGAGCAAGTGTATGGAATGATAACTCAATGGAGTTTATACRCACTTTTAATCACAATCTCCAAAGAGGGAGAGAGGAAGCAAAACAAATGTAAAGGCAAGCAAGACATTCTCTCTCTCATATGTATCCTCTCTCTAATTCCATAGGGAGATGTCACTAATAACTCTCATTCCATGATGCTCATTCAGTTTCTCTGAACTCACTGAAGCACTCTATGAAATGTCTTCGAATACATCTTATTAGCCTTATGTAAGAAATACAGGTGGGTTTTTCCAGGAAAAAGAGTGAGACAGGAAAATGGAGTACGCTAAAGAATCATCATTTTTCAACTGATCATAATAAAAAGAGGTACAAGGTATAAAAAAAATCTTCCTAGAATTAGAAAAGTGAGGGTTTTGCTTAGCAAGCCTTTCTGTGATTATATTTGACAATATAAAAATATAGAAAAGAAAAATGAGCCATCACTTTATTTAAAAAACCCGCATTTTAAAGTCTCTTTTTTTTGGAGCACTGAAAACTTTTAGACCTTTGCTTCTTGAATTAATAGAAGAGCTGATAGAATTAGCAGACTATTATTCTTTACATGAATCAGCACTATTGTGGCATGAGACACTGTCATTAAGCTTAGACACATTTAACGAGTCAAAAAGTGTGGTAAGGTTCAGGAATCTTGGGTTGCCTTTCAGATGTTAAAATTTATTGACTCTTGCTATTCTTTGGTCATTTTGATATCTGTAGGTAAGAGCTTTAAAACTGAATGAAAAATAGGAAAGCAGACACTGTCCCAGAGTCTGGTCCCTTTGGCACCTACATGTGCACTTCTATTTCCTGAAAGATTTTATTGAAATAAAGTGTAACCTGTCACTTGTCCTCTAGGTTGTTTTTTCTTTTCTTACTAATTTTTCTGTTGGGTCACGGTCAGGTTTTGTTGCTGTTGGGCATTCTAAAGTAATTTTAAAATACTAAACATGKTCCAAAATAAGCTAGTCTGAATAAGTTTTTATTTTGAAGCGTTTTAAAAACCCTCTTCCACAATCATGGGTGAACAGCCACAATCTCTTCTTTCACATCTTTGACCCACAGGGCCCAAGCAAATTAAGGCCTTTTTATGGTAGGATTGTGTGAAAGAGAGAGAGCAAGAGAGAGAAAAGGAGAATGAAGAAGAATAATTTCTCCTACAGAACGGAATTTATATACCTGAGACAAATTGTAACACTGTGCCTTGTTCTTGTAAAAGCCTGGATGTGGAGCCCAATTCCTCAGTGCAATTACTAGTTTGCAGGTGACCAGTTCTTTCCTTTCCTTCGTGTTTTACCTAAATTATCTGCCTAGGAATCAAACTCTTGCAGCAGAGACTTGGAACAGCAGTGGACTCAGGCTGCATAAGTAAGCGTCCTTTAAAAGTATCTTTGCAGTGAGCGTACTGGTATTTTAGATGAAATGGTACTTGTGGGTCTCATCTTCACCATGCCTACTGTTAAATAACACTACAGTTGAAATGAGGTCCACCTTACACCCCTGAGCTATGCCTTGCATTATCTAGACCAAAATCTTCACTCAAAAAGGTGCTTAGGTGGTTTTTTCCCCATAAAGTAGTCACCTATATCATATTAGTTCATATATAAAAACCTTCACACAACCTACATGCCTGTTAGGCACAAGTGAAGCAGAACTTGACAATTACACAAAGAGTACAGTCAGACAAGGATGACCAACCAATTCAAGGATGGCCAACCTATGACCCATGACCGATGACCAAATCAAGGCTATCAGAAAAACTCACACAGCTCACAGCCCACTCACTGTTGCCCTCTTTTCTCAGTAGCACTGAGGGAAGGCAAACTATGTCATGTGAAAAAGAAATCTGTATGGGGTAGTTGGTGTGCCAAGGCATGTAGCCCCACAAACTGGCTGGGCTACTTCTGAGGTAACTAAAATGTTTAACTATTTTAATTTCTTAATAAAATCCCCAAAAAGTCTGCTTAGATCACAGGTCTGTCTGGTTCAGAATGTTATTTTTCATAAATATCCCTCTTGATTTTGATCTCCAATTTAGGTCGGAATAGATTGAATAAAATATTTCTAACTTTCAGGAAAAAATGAAACAGACTTTTTTTCTGAAATTTGTATGAAAGTTTGTAKACAACCACTTTCCTTACAGTTGTTCTGATGGAAATAGTTGGAACCCAAGTATTTAAAACAATATGAATCTAGAAATAAACCCAAACTTCAATGACTGTCAGTGTCTAAGCGAGAAAAACAGAAAAAAAAGTAAAAGATTTTGTTTTCATTAGCTATTCTTATTGGGTTTCAGTGTAATATGTACTATAAAATCAGAAGCTCAAACCTCATTATCAGTTTAGATATAAAATACCATGGCGATGGTTACTGGTCACTTTGCTGATTACATTTACACCATCTTAACAAAATAAGTTAACCCACATCCTTTTTATTATTAATTTTATTAGTAATTAATGGTGTATGTTTGAATGTTATGATCAGTTAGGGTTTTTCTTTTTAGTTTAGTAAGAACACGACTCATTGCTGGCAATTAGGCTAGAGAGCAGAAAAATCAGGTTGAAGTTATGAAATAGTTGAGCTCCAACTTCTCTACATGCAGCAAATAAACTGTATCAGCAAGTTGTAGTAACGTCAGATGTTTTTCTAGTGGGTGGAATATTGCCTTGATTTTTTACTGTGGGAAAGCTGATGCTTTCTTTCTGTAAATACTAATCTTTATCTTCAAGACACAATAAAGAAAAATAGAAGGCTTCTAACAATGTTCAGAAATTAAAGCATTCCTGTGTTATGGAAGAAGGAAGATGGACAGAGCTGTGTAACTGAGAAAGGTTGATGCAGCTGGGGCAGCTGAATTCTTTACTTATGGGAAAAGTGACTTCTGAGGTTATCTTCTTAATGGATAATGTGATACTCAAATTTTCRTTAATGCAAGTTTTCTCCAGTGCTTTCCAGTAGACATTGTCACTCCTGGAAATTATAGTAAAGAAAATTTCATTGTTATTGCTGCTTTAACAAATAAGCCAATTTAGGAAGTCTTCTAGCAATTGAATTACTTGCAGATTGACTACTGATTGCTCCAACTCTCGTAGTTTAATGGGTCTGTGACCATAATGACCTTACAGATATATTGCTCCAGGACCTCTAACAGTCTCAGTCTCAGCACTGAGAGAGAGGTGACTCAGCAGCCAAGTCAAAAGACACAATTCACTGGGTTCCTGACTTATGTTTTGCCTTTCATAGTGTCTAGTCCTATGCTTGAGACAAAACTGTCACTGTGCTCTTGGGATATTTAAGGGAAAGTCAGCTACACTCAACGTATCACGGAATTCACCCAAAGGCTTAAAAAACCACGGTGTGATAGAGACTTAGGGGAGACTGCATGTAAATATATCTGGTACTCATGTACTTGTTAAAGTAGCAAAACCATCTTGTGTAGGCCACCTTAGGGTATACCTGGGAAGAGTTTAATAGTCTTCAGCAGCAAGAAAACATGCTGAAAAACATCCCTGAAGGCTACAGAGCATGGTTCTTCATTTCAGGAGGTGGCAGCTATGTAGCAAAATGGGCTGCAGTTTCCTTGGCCCCTCTTCACCTCATCCACAAGAAATCTCCTAGTCTCTTACAGAAAGTTCTGATAATAATGCAGATAAAGGTAAAGTACCTGGTTCTCGGGTCTTTCACCTACAGTCTGCAGAAGTGGTGAAGAAATAAAGGAATTAGTTTTTACTTACATTTAGCAACTTTTAACACAGGTACAGTGAATCATGAGCTGCACTTCAGGAGAGTGTATCTGGAGTGCAGATACCAGGGTGCAACTTCTGACACTTCAACCTTTAGGCAGTGCAGGAGGTGTTATTTTTTTTTTTTTAATTTTAGACTGTGTTGCGATTACAGGAATGCTGCATGGTATGACTACTTCTGAGCTTTGCCCCAAAGCCTCACTTCTTCAGGTTGAAGTCTTTTCAAGTTTCCTTTACCATTCACAGGAACTCTACATCCAGTATTAATGAGATGACAAATTCACTAAAATGTTTCTAGAGGAAAAGAATATTTAACTAGGAAGGTATGATCTTATCTTTGTGTGAGGCAGCTTTTTGCAAAGTGTGAAAGAATGAAAACTCTCATTACAATCACCATTTGCACAAAGCCAGTCTGGTTAGCTCAGTAGTTAGAAATAATGCTCATTGCTTTCATATAGAGCTGACATCGATACTCAGCGTAATTTCAGTCTAACACACAAAGTGCAACATAGATCCTCCTTTTCTAGAAGTRCTTGATTGTTGCAATGCTGATTCAGCTCCTCTAATTCTATAGATTGAGTACATGCAGTCAGAGCTTATTTGGGATAACTTAACATTAAAACTGTTACAAGTGGTAGAAAGCAAAAACTGTAAGATGTCTATTAGGAATAATTTAGTTCTTTGCACAGACCCCTTAGGATGCAAATTAACACTCAGCTACGCTTTCTGTAAACTACCGCCCAACTGTCAATATGTTATAAACACATCAACATGTTGTATTACTTCTTCAAATCTGTACTTGCTGTGAGAAGTCTAAGGGTAAATTCAGAGTAGAATTTGTAGATCTCATTTGTTTTCAGTTAATTGCACTAATTAACTGATGATAATATGGTATCAAATAGTAGTAGGGATGTTACATAAATAGTTGTTCAGGGACATTTATGATTTTTTCCTAGGACATAGCAAGACAAACTAGACTAAACACCACAGCTAAAATAGCATTGATTTTTTGGGAAACTTCCTTTTTGGAAAAACCCTATAAGCTAATTTGTACCCACTCTTTGTAAACTCTTTGAGATAAGGAAATCCTGTATGCCAAAGAAATATTTTATTTGTCTGTAAACAGCAGTGAAGTACCTACGTAGTCCTGTATGATAATTAAAGAAAAGTAACTACGCAAGATTCAGCTATAACAACTGACATCAACATTGTCTGTTATCATCAGATAAATAACCAAAAGTTTCCCACAGCTGTAGGATTTCCTATATCTATTTAACTAATGGAGAATTACAATATACAAAGGTGGCTTTATTTTTAATAGTAATGTAATTAAGCATCTCTCAACTTAAGCAGTACCTAAAGGTATTCATGTTCATTTCTGCAGATTTTATACCAATCTTTTGACCATTTCCCCCATCCAGTAACTATGAGACTCATCTGGCTACTGTGTCCCAGTTTTTTGTGCCCCATAACAAGCAAGATATTGGAACAAGTGCAATGGAAGGCCAAAAAGATGATTGGGGGTTGGAGCACATGATACAGAGAGGTTGAGCGAGGGGTTTGTACAGCCTGGAGAAATGAAGGGTAAGGAAGGAAACTTAGCCTTCAGCTACCTGATGGGAAGTGATGGAGAAGAAAGAGTAAGACTCCTCTCAGAAATGCAGAGCAAAAATACAGAATTCAACAGACAGAAAGTACAACAAGGGTGGTCAAACACTGGAACAGGTCACCCAGAGAAGTTGTGAAGTCTCCATCCTTGGACATATTGAACACTTGACTAGACAAGGCTCTGGACAACCTGATCTAACTTTGAAGCTGGATGTAACTTCAAAATTCAAAGTTGTTTCTACTTTGACTGGGCCATTGGACCAGACGAACTCCAGACATTCCTTTCAACCTAAATTATTATATGATGTTATGATTTTCAGAAAAGAAGAATTTTCATTTGTCTTTTTAGCCTGAAAGATCAGACTTCATAATTTTTTTTTACAGGGAAATGTTATAAAATCATGTCATCATCCTAGAAAAAAATCTTTGTCAGTGGAATTTAAAATCTGAAAATATCTCCAATTTTCATTCATTGAGCCTATGTCCCTTAAAGATACATTTCTACAATAGTATGACTGGTAGTGATATCTTTATAGCATAGCAAAATATTCATAAAGACTGCAAAATTTTATGGTAAAAGAAAATTACAGAAGGAAAAAAATTGAAATCTCATCCCTTTGGGCATTGTTCTGAGTCACTGGAAATAGTGGCATTCAAATTTTACAACAGTCCTGCCAAAATGAGGAAACAATGAAAGATTATTTGCATAAATCATATCCTGCTAGGTATAACATAAAATGTAAACCCAAGAAACAGGCTCCTGCAGAAAGAGTTGCTTTTATGAATAAAGTTTTGCAGATTGTTCTAACAGAAAGTGAATTCCATTTCTGAACACAAGAGCAAATTAATGAGCACGCAGATTTTGCACCACTGCTTTTCAAGCAAGCCAAAATCTCCTCAGAGAAACTGTGGCAAGTCAAATATTTGTAAAGCAGATGCAGCACTTCCCTTAATTCCCAGATGGCTGGAATCCAGATTTCCACACATGAATTGGAGTAGAAGGAAAAGCGTTACTATGACCTACAGAAGCTTATGYTGCCTATTGGCCAGTGCACATTATATGTTCCTTTGTATGTTCAAGGCTGTTCAATGCAGCCTATAGATGTTAGAGTCTTTTGTACACAGACGAAGGCCCATGCTGCACCAATTCTGATGAACAGTGCAGAGCCCAGCGTGACAGTCAGCACTCACCAACTTATGGAAAAAACTAAGCTGCAAACAGAAATCATCAACAGCGAAAATAAAAGTACTAACAGAAATGAAGAATAGAGATGCCTTAATATATATCCACAGAGTTGCAATCTAGCGTAAGTCAGCCCTGTGGTCCCTTTTGTCCTGGAGCTAGAGAGCCTAGCTGGGCTACAGAAATCTCATTAGTGACCAATGGTACAAATAATCAACATTTCCTGCACTACAGCCAAATCCTCTCTTTTCCAGATTACAAAGGCTGCTCTCCTTGGTGCAGACAACATTTAATTGCCAACCACTACCAGACCTACACAGGATACAGCCTCAGTTGTTGGCAGAGATGGTTTAACGAATTTGTGGATTTGTCTCTTCCCTATCCCAAT
Source organism: Phoebastria nigripes (assembly GCA_035582835.1). Taxonomy (NCBI): domain Eukaryota; kingdom Metazoa; phylum Chordata; class Aves; order Procellariiformes; family Diomedeidae; genus Phoebastria; species Phoebastria nigripes. Next base: position 894,913 of record JAYKAV010000922.1, on the reverse strand, counting down.
CCGCCTGGGGGTGGAAGAAAACCAAAAGCTATCTGAACCCCTGGACACTGAGCTTGGCATGACATTAATGCTGGACAGTTTTATGGAGCACCTCCAGAAGAGTCGGGCAGACGACTGCACCATGTGATGCGGGAATGACCTCTGCAAAAGCTCAGGCTGTGGGGGAGGAAGAGGGCAATGATCGTCCTGACTTCCCAGGGCTCCCTCCATGCATGCCCACTGGGCAAATCCATGCCTGAGGTGGTGACATTTAGCTCCATCTGCCACAAAGCTCTTAGCTTGAGTTTCCATGCACTCAGCCTGCTGCCAGTGCAAAGCCTGGAGCTCTGCCACGTGGGAAGGAGGAGCCCATTACACTGTGAAAATCATTTTCATATCTCCAGAAGCCAGCATTTCCCATGCCACRGGGAAGAACATTAGCTGTATCTGTTCCATTCATTATTTCGAAAAACATAAACATGAAAGAAGCTTAATATCCAGAATCCCTTTTCTACAACTACTGCCATTTTAGTTACCCAATATAAGCCATTTTATCTAGGTTAAGGGTAAATGTTGCAGTCAAAAAAAATTGAAAAAAAAAATGCATAAAATAGGTATTTTTATTTAAAATATATTCACGTTAGAAAAAAAAMCCCTCATCTAAAAATAGCGTAATAAGTCAGAAATGTCAAAAAACAGTGATGAAAAGGAAACAGCATTTACTGATGTTTTGTTTCATGCTTTCATTATCTTTTCTTGCAGTCATGATGAGTAGAAATTATCTTTTACAAGGAAAACAAAGATTCTTAAATCATCATACATTTCCATTAGCTGGGGCAATCAGGAAAAAAAACAGAAAATAATTCAGGATCTGCACAAAAGGTACAAAAGTTGTCATTGCTATGGTCTAAGAGGGGAAGGGTCCATATTCAAAGCAGAATATTAAGGAAYGTGGCAAAAGGGACCTCTCTGGGTTTTGTGTTTTAATATATTCACCGTAATTAAACAAAAAAGGGACTTGTATTTTGAATGTTGTAACTCAAGTGAGCTCAAGTCAAACAGCTGCTTTATTAGCTCAAAACACACAGATGAGAGACAGAAGGTGTATAGTTGGTGTCAAATGCTGCTGGCATTCTGTCAGATTTATAAGTCTTAATTTACATATATGCACCTACTTGCACTTTATAGGTGCGAAGGTCAATTATTGCAAGCATAATTAACGTCTTACTGCCAAAAGTTGTTAAGCTGTTTAGGCAAAATGAAGATTTGAATAACAAAGCATGATAACCAGATGCTATATTAAAGGATGAGTAATAAAATTTAGGATCTGAAAAACTTGGTTCATTTAGAATATTGTCGGTTCCAGGAAAAAATAATTTGACTTAATAAAATCAAAAGTAATAGAAATGACTGCATTCTGGAGCTTAACTGGGGAAAAAAGTGTGTGAAACTCATGCAAATTAGTGTGAAAGCAGSTTGAAGAAAATGTTCCACAAGGTAGAGGAACTGATGTACATCTGCCTCTGAACAGCAAGAGAAGGAGTGGGGGGACTTTTAGGGGCAGTTTTTCAATACCCGCAAGGAGGTAACCAAGAAGGCAGAGACAGGCTCTTTACTCAGATGCTTGGTGGGAGAGTAGACAACGGTAATAAATTGAATCGTGGAGGTTCCATCTGGACATAAGGAAAAAAAATTACTATGAAGATAATGAAGAACTGGAACAGCGGTCCAGAGAGGTTGTGGGATCTCAGTCCTTGGAGGTTTTCAGGATGTAACTGGATAACCCTGAGCAACCTGCTCTGATTTCAGTGTTGACCCTGCTTTGAAGAGCAGGTTGGGGCAGAGACCTCACAAGGTTCCTTCCAGTTCAGCAGTTCTGTGACACATATGGTGATGGTGAAAAATAAAAAACACCCTGAAATTTCAGTATCGAAAGGAAGTAGATGTATACTACATGCCTGTCTTGAAAATGGAAGCACTAGCAGTATTTATAGTCACAACATCTAAAGCACTTCTCAGAAATGGTAAATAAGCTCTGTGCCTGAAAGAAGGAATAAAAAACAACGGCCTGTATCTGAGAGGCTGATTGAGGAGTGGGCGTTTAGGCAAATTAATTCCCCTATATTCATAATATAACAGTATCATTTTAATTGACTTTTAAAAATCCATAATAGCCACTAAAATCTTATAGAGTGAGAGAAAACATGAAGCTAATGAATAGTAAGTGATTAAATATGCATTTTATTTTTTAAAGAAACAAAGTAAAGCTGAATTTAGATCTGGATAGCTTTCCAACTCAAAGCCTATTCACAAATTCAAAATGAAATTATCCATAAAATCTTGTTTCTGCAACTTTGGAAGGATATTTAAACATCTTTCACATAGTAAGTAATATCTCTCTGGCACATGGCTCAGCTATTTCGGGCAACAGGATGTACCTGTGCTGGCAAATAAGGAACACCAGTTTTGTCTGAGCATGAAATTATCATATGAGGATGTCAGAAGTACAAAGACTGATGTCACGAAAAATAAAAGGTATTGCTCACAAGCCATGGAAACCAATGAATCACTACAGTTTTGTGTTTTCAGAACACAAAACATAATGGAGTAAGTCAGAAGTCTGGGTGAATCAAGTGGAGAGATGTCTATTCTGGATGACTTCATTCAGTTATTACCAGTCGCTGCTTTGACTCCAATGTCACCTGGACTATTAGAACAGAAAAAGTGAAGATGCCTCGTTATCCCTGGCAGTTCTGAGAAAAAGAACAAAATATATTTTTATATACCAGGCATTCAAAACCTTTTATAGAGAACTCTGAGAGTAAGAACGCTATTAGTTACAACAGCAGTTGTACATCTTAATGTAGTTCACACACAATGTTTTGGGCACTATAATCCATTCTACTGGAAGACCTGATATTCATTACTAAGATATGTATTTTCTTTCCAAATATCACTTTTTCAAGTAAGCAAAAGAAACTTGTACTTTTCTGGTCAAAATGTGATCTGAACAGCTGAACTGGTCCATGATTTTAATAGAGAAGTATGACTGGTGATTATTATGTGCCAGCCTTTCAAATGGGGGGGGGGGGGGGGGAGGGAAGCACGTTGACCTCTAAACCTACATTAATACTGTTAAACTTATATGGATAGCTATAGCTGTCAAAAAATCCATATATACACACTTTCCAGCTAAACTGAAAGTTTCTTATCTATTCTTATATTAAGCAACTAATAAAATATTCTCATATAGATCTTAAATTCTGTGGTATTATGGCTGCAGCTGATGTTCAGGTTAATCTATTAGGAATTTCATAGAGGCATATAAAAAACTACAGAGCAACCATGTGAAGGATCATAACAAGTATATTRTTATATGTGGTCTGTCTTTGGAAATTTAGAAAAAGCACATCGACAGAAACCAGAGATTTTCAGTTCAACAGAAATTAAAGAAAAATGTTGCTAAGTGCATGCCCTAGATTTTATGGAAAACAGGTCTTGCTAAACCTGATTTCATCCTCTGTCGAGCGTACCACTTTGGCTGACAAAGATAACTGTCAAATGTAAAATATTCAGACTCCTGAAAGGCCTTTACATGAGAACCACATAGAAAATTAGCACTATTAAATAGCATTAAAGCATAGATTTAACAGACAAAGAACTGGCTAGAGGATAAATATAAAAAGTAGTCAACAGTGGAGTAACATGATTTGAATGAAAATGTCTCTAATGTAGATTTGTAGCTATAGCAGCAAGTCCTGCACTACTGAGCCATTTCATTAAATGGTTTGAAATACAGAAAAGTGCTTCTGATGAAAATTTTGGATGACATAAGGATCAGCGCGGCTGAGAATACTGAAGGCAGAGCTGTAGAGGTCCATTCGCCCAGAAGGGATGGGATTCACCTGACCAAACAAAACTGCCTACTTTGTRGATATCTGAGCTATTCACCTCACTGTAAGAGCCACCTACTTTTTATAGTCAAAGGAGAGAAATAGGCACTTTTAGATGCCTATGATAGTTCAGATTAGTAACACCCTAAAAGTGCCTATTTCTCTCCACCGATGCAAAAGAAAATATAGGCTGATCCATGACATTGTAAGTATTTGAAATTAGTTGAAATTACTCCTATTCAATATTTTTTTTAGTACAAATAAGTTATATATTTACAAATAAAGAAAATAGGTAAAGTCTACAGAAAGAGGGGTTGAATATTGGAAAACAGGGACTCTGGAAAGAATTGAGGGCTTCTGGAGGACATGCAAAGAAACTCCTACCAGGTTTATGAAACATGAAAACCATGAAAAATTGGACATGAGCCAGCAATGTGCGCTCGCAGCCCAGAAGGCTGACGGTATCCTGGGCTGCATCACAAGAAGCGTGGCCAGCAGGTCGAGGGAGGTGATTCTGCCCCTCTACTCTGCTCTGGGGAGACCCCACCTGCAGTACTGCGTCCAGCTCTAGGGCCCTCAGCACAAGAAAGACATGGACCTGTTGGAGCGGGTCCAGAGGAGGGTCACAAAAATGATCAGGGGAATGGAACGCCTCTCCTGTGAAGAAAGGCTGAGAGAGTTGGGGTTGTTCAGCCTGGAGAAGAGAAGGCTTCAGGGATACCTTATTGCAGCCTTCCAGTACTTAAAGGGGGCTTATAAGAAAGATGGGGACTGACTTTTTAGCAGGGCCTGTTGCGACAGGACAAGGGGGAATGGTTTCAACTGAAAGAGGGTGGGTTTAGATTGGACATCAGGAAGAAATTTTTTATGATGAGGGTGGTGAGGCACTGGCACAGGTTGCCCAGAGAAGTTGTGGATGCCCCATCCCTGGAAATGTTCAAGGCCAGGTTGGATGGGGCTTTGAGCAACCTGATCTAGTTGAASACGTCCCTGCCCATGGCAGGGGGGTTGGACTAGATGACCTTTAAAGGTCCCTTCCAACCCAACCCATTCTGTGATTCTATGATTATATGCTTATTTTGGAAAAATTGAACTTAATCCCCAGATTTACATTTGAAGAGCAATAGATCCAATTAGTAGCAAAGGGCAGTACAGAAGCAATTTTACTTCAGTGTAGTGCACCATAACTTCAATGCAGGGATACTGCATAAAATTAAAGTGTCTACATTTTCATAAGGAAGTCGTAAAACAAGACCTAAAGAAAGAGAAGAAAGAAATGATTAAAAGGATGGGGAAAATTTTTCTTTCAGTAAAAGGCTAAAAAGCTCAAGCTGTTTAACTTTCCATCTGGTGACTGAGAAGTGATTTGAATGCAGTGTTTAATATAGTAGAAAAAGCTATAACAAGAACCACTGACTGTAAACTGTTACCAGACAGCTTTACACTGGAAAGGGCACACGCTAATAGTGGGGAAAGCAGCCATCAGAACAAACTGCCCAAGGAAGAGATGGCTTCTCTGTCACCTGATACCTTTCAAGACTGAAGGCCTCTATACGTCTTTGAAATACAAATGTTCTTTAGTCCAGYGCAAGTTAAGGCTTAAGGAAACGTGACTAAATCTAATGGCTCTTCGAGCAGCCTGCTCTTATAGCCCCTCCTGGCCTTAAGCTCCCCAAGTCTTGCTTCCTGTGGATTGATGAGTGGAGAATAAAGATCAGGCAAGTACATGTGTACTGCCTGTGTTTCATTTCTGCCACAAGATCTACTGACACCAAATCCCTGAATTTACACGTGAACACATTTCTTTCCAAAATCGTTTAAACAGGCTCTCTGATGAACTGGTGCTTTAGCAGCATGTGCCAAAGTGTGAAGAGAACAAAAGCACAGTGAAAACCTGCAATGAAGAATGTAGATGGGTATACAAGAAGTATTAGGTTATGTGATCATCTACACAAAGGAGCACCTGGAACAGTGACAAGTGGGGAAACTCCTTGAGTTTGCATCTGAGAAGACTTGTCAGATCGTCAGACCAGGAAGATTTGCAAGAACTGCCATGGAGATACAGAAGGTGGTGATCACAATTCAGTAGGTAGAAGTCTTCCCCCCTGCCCCGTCAATACTACACTGGTACTTGATGTGATATTAAGGACAGCATCATAATTCTGGACACTAGCATTGATGAAAAAAAAAAGAATAGCATTTTCTGAAAGGTTAAGAGTTTTAATCCCAGTGTCCTGGGTAATACTGATTTAAAATTTAAATTTCATCAGTTGATCTTCCTGGCAGTTTCACTTATTTTTGCTTCTTGTTATGAGTTACATGCACTGTTTGAATAGCTGATTGATTCTTTCTCAGATAGCTGTCAGATGCATTTCAGTGCCTGGAAGTTTTCTATATATACTTATGTCTCTCTAAGTTCTTATGCTGATGACATCACCTGTTAGTATGCATTAACTCACAGAGACGGGGGGAGATTTAGATTCTATTGTGTGCTAGGAGATAGCCAGGCAAAAAAAGGTGTGATTTAAATTCCACATGGATATTAAATTTGTTCATTTTAATGGAAATGACAACAAAAGTTAATGCATAAGATTAATCATGTGCTTGTGTGTCTTTCTATGTTAATTCTTTTCTATTGTGCATTCATTACAGAGATTGGCTAATGCAAATCCTGAAACTTCCATACAAAGGGTTTCTTTATTTTGTGGATACTGAAAAGGAAAGTCTGCAAAGACAGGAGACTGAGAATAAACACTGAGTTCATGGCTCTCCAGTCTGTGCTTCCAAAGATAAGCCATTTCAGTAGAAAAACTCAACACCCCTTCCCAGGCTGGTGCCCCTACCCACTCCGTTACCCGAGTCACATATTCCTCTGCACTGACTGACTGAGACACTCACTAAGAGGAGAGGAACCAGTTTCTTCCTTAGTAGCTTATCAGGTCTCATTAGGAAGAGTTTTTCTTTCCACTAATTCTCAAAAAATCACTCCTTCAAACTGCATGCAGTTAATTTTGTGCTTCTTAGGCTGGTATAAAAAATGTGTTGGTTCATAGCACTAAACCTCAGAATTCATAAGTGTGAAATATATATAGCTCATGTAGACAATCCTTACTGCTGCAGGATCTGAAAATGATACCAATAACAGGCAATATTCTTTACAAGCAATATTTGCTTCTGAAGCACTTAGGCCATTAAATCTGTAATCAGCAAACAGAGATAAAAAGCATGTTTAAGAAAAAAAGACAAATTAAGTTTATGAACTAAGAAATGGTTCCAATGGAGAGAAAAGTATGGCAATAGGGCTAAGAATGAAGGACATTATAATATCTTTTCTAAAAAAAAAAAAAAAAAAAA